>JAPWTK010000116.1:600000-970000 GCA_029963805.1 Aromia moschata
ACGTCGCACAACAAAAATCTTTTAGCAGACAGCAGTTTTTTTGCTCTACTATAACGTTGTGTAAACTGAATTGTGTGATGCTGGATTTTAAATAACGAAATGTGATATGCGTACGAAAGGGTTGATTCCTTCAAAAGTTTTATTACAGTAATTTTTAAAGCGTGTTGTCCTGTAAACAGTTCTTTATTTTTGTCTTGTTACACTTGTTACATATGTATATAGATAGAACTGCCTGAAATGTTCGTAACTTACCACCTTATAAGACACTAATAACAATGTTGATGTAAGTAAAATTTACAATTGCTCTGTTTATAACAATTTTAAGATTTATGTTTTATATTGCATACATAAATATACATATATATATATAAGATTGTAGTAAGCCCTGAAGAAAGAGATGGCATCTCCGAAACGTTGGCAAAAATCAAATAGTTGTTTATTCCCGGACCTAACTCCAACAAACCACAAACTAATAAAAAAGAAGGTCGCCAAATTCCCCACAGATATTTTTTATGTTTAACCATTTCTACTGATTTATTCCACTTACTCAAACGTAACTGAGTGCGTCGTTAAGCATACTTACATTCCTAATTTATATACAGTCATTTAACTTCCTCACTTGCCGTAATTCCACGTCCTAACTACAGAAGGGAGCAAAATTATTCCTTAGGGAAGTGCTCGTTAGCACATATTAGCTTTAATGGTGTTCACAACGTAGTGTTGAAAATTACCGACATACATAGATTCACAAAAAAAAATAGACACACAAAGACAAATGACGAGTAAAGAAAGTATACTTTGTAGAAAATTAAAACCGATACGCGTTAGATTAGTTAGATATATTAATAATGGAATGTTTTATTGAATTTTAAACCTCGCGCTTCAAATTTGTTGTTATGCAGTTGGCAACAGCTCTCTTCATGTTGTATTACTTGACATTTGTTGATAGTTTGAAATTATCTGCACCTTACATTGGCTTTAATAGTGGTTTGTGTCATTTTGAGTTTCAAACTTTCATCTTGAATTAAAAAACTGTTATTTTCAGAACAATGAAAGGGTTGCAGTTGTCAGACTTCTCGCGAAATGTGAAAAAAGTTAAATAGCTGCTTCCAAGAGTTAGTATTGCTACCCTTAACAGTCTTTTGTACTCATATAAACTGCTCGTCAAAACTACGGTTCGCTGTCACAACCCTAAAACCAACCCCATGTAGAAATTTTAATTCACAAGATTTTGACGGCAATTTCAGAGACCTACAAGATGGGCCAAGAAGGACGCTGTTGGGTAAAAATTCCATTACACAAACATTAAGATCTCCTCAATAAGTTCTGTGTATTTAGTCGCTGTTCCAATCTCTTCAACCCATTTCCACACTCTATAAGCCACCCCTTTACATATAAGTTGGGTTTTGCGTGGTTGACCTCTGTGGGCGAATCCACTGATCCTAATGCTGCCAAATAAATTGGTGTGGGGTGCCACAACTCGCTTTCGTCCTTTGACAACCCAAGCGGCCCTCCAAGCCACACCTGCACCTTGTTTGATGATGGGCATCGGTGTTTACTTTATATGATGAATACGGTTCGGAGTTCGGAGGTTCGAAGTTTGCTGTCACGCGTGTTAAACTGCGTTAAGTCTAGCGCAGGATAGGCATCCTGCTCTCCCGCGCCGGGTTGGCGTACTACTGCGCATACGCGAGTGTTGGAACGTTATCGGGAAGGGTCAATGCCGTACGTAGCTCGGACAAGAAATACACGCGTGTATAATTTACAAGGCGCTTAAAAAATACGGTTTATACGTTCATTATCATAGAGTTTTATAATGCCGAACCCTGCGTTGCAGCACAGATTTCCGGACCCTAATATATTATGTAATTCAATCAAACAGAAGCAACAAACTATATTTGACAGAATATAACTAAACAGCTTGACATAACATATATTAGAAACTTTATCTACAGTACAAACTTGAACTTTGTTCAATTGTTCAACTGTTTTACTGCACAATTAAGTTTTACTACAAAGTAATAAGTTGGACAAAATAATTTTCCCATACTTTATAAGACGTACTTTGATGTGAGATAATTTTTCTAACTGCTCCCTTCAACTTGATTTATTTTTAGGTCATACACTCTTCTATTCTTGTACAGAAAATACCTAATTAAGTTTAATAATTAATAAATTATACATGTATACCGCGTGTTTCATTTTGAGTAAACTCACCAACCTCTTGTATTTAGAAGAAGTTATACATCTATTTTCTGCAATTAATGCTCAACGTACTTTACTGTACATATACAAACCTTTTATAAAAAAAAAAAACTTTTCTATCGATTTTCTACAATTCTTTCTTTCTGTTCTGACAAAACATGTCTACACAATTTATTAATAAATAATGAATTTTTAGACATATTATCAAACCCTTGGATCAAAAACTTGTCTTCATTACCTCGTACAGAGCGTTTTAACTAATAGTGTTTTAACTAATCTCTAGTGCTTGAATTATTAAGAAAAAGTTAAAATACTTTCGAGACATTTTAAAATTTACGGTCAAGCATATGGGGATTTTGGCTCATTTTATTTCAGTTTTTACGGTTTACTTTTTTTTTTTTTCTGTATCCATTGTAAATATTGTTTTTTCCAAATATTCCATTTTTTTTCTTTTAGGCAAAAAATACTTCATGGATAAATAAATCTGTTTTACGGGATAAACGTCGGGGCGTCCTAAATAGTTGGTCGTCAACAAAAAAAAAAAAAAAATATTTAGTTTTAGTAAAAAGCCAAAGTTAGCAGTAGTGTGACATTAAATTTTGACCCGCGTCAAACAAACGGAATGGTGAAACAATACCGCGAACAATGGAACAGTGAGACGTGTTATCGTACATCGCCGAGGACAATGGATGGAACCTGACCGAGAAACTGTTAGAAACAAAGATCTCTAGGCCGCCGAGACAAGTAGATGGATGTGTGGTATAGCGGAGATACGGACGGTCGGAACTGAGACGCCCCGGCGATTCTGCGGCCGTCTATAGTCCAACCATTATGTGTGAAGAGTTCAGTGACCAACACGTGATGTCAGTTTTGAACAGAAGCGAGGATATTTCCTTTTTCGACGGGGTCAAGGATAGTACTGATGTAATTTGATAAAACGGGAAGGTACTTTACAGAAAATCTACTAAACCACGAAGTCTATTACTACGGCATTTAGGTCAGAATCACAAGAATAGAACGAAATGAAATTAAATGAATATTATTCATATTTTATCCTGCCTATAATCAGTATTTGAGATATTCAGGAAGCAGTGGCGGTGCGTGATATTTCAGTTAGCCATATCTTGAAAACGACGCATGGGACCCACTTCACTTTTTAGGTGATGACTATACACCTCTTACAGAAAGGATTTATAGTGAAAAAACCGTCAGCAAAGTTTGCGAAAAAATTTTCAAAAACACTGGAGCACTCCTGGGTTCTCAGTAACGCTCTGTGGGATATTTGCAGTATATTTTTTTTCATAATCTAAAAACAAATATAAGGAGACGTTTTTCGATTTGTTGCAAAATATTTTTGTTTCAAAAAGTTATGGCCAATTTAATTTTAATTTTATAGGAACATTTTGTTTCCCAAAATTAAAATGGCCATAACTTTTTTGAAACAAAAATATTTTGTAAGAAATCGAAAAACATCTCCTTATATTTGTTTCTAGATATGAAAAAAAAATATACTGAAAATATTCCACAGGCGTTACTGAGTAGGAGTCTTCAGTGTTTTTGAAAATTTTTCGCAAACTTGCTGACAGTTTTTTCAAATCACTTTCTGTAAGAGTATATAATCATCACCTAAAAATGAAGTGAAGTCCCATGCGTCGTTTTCAAAGTATGGCTAACTATCACGCACCTGCCACTGTCAGAAAGGGAGTTTAAGGGGTTTTTGGGTATGCTGAATCTAAATTTGACAACAAAAATAATTTAGAGCAAGCCTTAATATACTTTCTCGAAAAATCGAGTCCCTTTCCTCACCCTAAAACAGCACGCCAATGATAAACGTAAATTTTTACTACGCCAAATTTTCAATTTTCAAATTGAATTGGAAAATTAAGTATCTGTATTAGCACTGTCGTTAGTAGAACCCTGAAGCTATGCAACTATGTTTTTATTATTCCTCAATTATGTACAAGACGTTTAAAAATATAACCACCATTTAGCTTAACCTCAAACTATTCAAACTCAAATTTTGTGTACATGACATACACAATACGTAAAATACAATGACAATGAGGAATTTAATTCTGCATCGATCTATATCAACATTCCTTATACCTATACTTCATAGTTTTCAGTTATTTCACTTTTCAACAGTATGCCATGGAAATTATAGTGCTAATGGTTCTGTCACTGTTTTTTAAGCAACAGTGCAATTTGTGTCATCTTCGTGTCAGTCGAGTTGTATAGTGTTCTTTCTGTGTTCGTCAACACTAAAAAACCAGATAAAACAAGAATATTAAAATATGGATACAATTTATTATACGCTTAAGATGCTGGGAACAAAACGGCAGTGACCTATGGTTGTGAACTTTTTCGATACATTACATTATCTATTATTTAAAATCTTAAAATATAATTTAAAAATTATAGTTAAAGTTATACTTACTCATACGTGTACTTCATAAATATCAGTAGGTAAATTTTATTTTACCCAGGAATATACAATAAGAGTAGTTGTGGTTATGATTAATAATAATATGTATTATTGGATAGTGTATTAAGTTTTGTGTTACATTATGTTAAGCCATGCTCACCTTCTAAATGTAATTAACTCACTTTTTGCATTTGTTAAGATAACATTAAGCTATCGCTATTTTTTAATAATAACGATTGAAAATAACGAAAATATGAACAACATAATAATTATCATCAATAATAATATCATTATTATTAATAATAGTATCATTTCCATGACACGCTAGTGAAAAATCAAATGACTTGTAAGAAGTTATAAGCCATTTTTTTTAAACGCTGAGTAACTAAATAAGTGTTGTATTAAAATATAAAATAAAGTATGGGGCATCGTATTTAAAAAAAATGAGTTTGGATGGTTTGAAGCTGGACTAAATGGTAGTTCTATTTTAAACACCCTGTACATAACTGATAAATAATAAAAACTTTGCTGCATAGCTTTATGGCTCTACTAACGACAGTGCTAATGCCGACACTTAATTTTCTAAACTGACTGCTACAGATAATTTCAAAAGTTATAGTTGAGGAGAGAGGAAATGAACAAAATTTCAAAAAATCCGAAATACCTCACAACCGGGAAAACTACATCGTTTACCGATTGTGAGCCGATAGGGAAATATCATGAAAATATACCTAAAATAACGTAGAATCGAAATCTAGAATAAAAAAGATACCATTCTATTTAAAATACGGAAGTTGATGCCGGTATAACCGGAAGGTCATCTTGAGAATATTTTCATCAAGTCAACCATAGGCCTATTAGAGAAAGTTGAAATTTTCAAAAATCAGTCATCCTTTATCTTCAAGAACCGATGAAAATGTCGATAGAATACGGCATCTTGTGCGCTTAGATCGTTGATTGACGACAAGAATAATCGGGGAAGAGTTCAATTTGAATCACACCACTGTTCATCAGATGAGACCAAACATCGAGAACAACTGGATGTTGCATCACGACAATGCGCCTTGTCACACAGCCATTCCAGTAAACGAGTTTTTAACCAGTAAAAACATTCATGTGGCTCCTCAGCCTCCTTATTCGCCTGACTTGAGTCCTTGTGACTTTTTCTCTTCCCAAGATTGAAACATCACCTCAAGAGACATCATTTTGGGACCATAGAAAACATTCAAATGGCTGTAACCGACCGGCTGAAACATATATTCCAGTATATGAGTTCCAGCACTGCCATGAGGATTGGAAGAACAGTTTCCATCGCTGTGGGGCTTCCCAAGGAAGTTGTTTTGAAGGGGACAATACTGAGTTGCAATTCTGTTCGAATAAAAAAAATAAATAAAAATCAATCTCATTACATAATTTACACACCTCGTATATCCTACTTATGGTTATGATTTAAATCACGTTACAACCTCCACCTCACTAATCATCTTAGAATAATTCACACTGATCCAGTTAGTTAGGCTGCTCCACAAATTTAACCCCCATGTGATACGCCCGAAACGTCCGTGGAATAGCTACCTTTAGATGTGTGGCATACCGCATATCCGGAGCTACCGGCGTCGTGGTCGACGAGTTACAAGCCGGTCGCCGTTAATCTTGGCGCCGCCACCGACGTCACCGGCGCCGGGGCGCCCGATGCATGTGACATCGTTTCTCGAGGGCTGCAAACCAACTCCGATGACTTCTATTAATGACAATTTATGTCGTGCTAGCACAAGACATATTGCAGACAGCTCAACGGAATCGATGGAGAGACAATACCGTGAAAACACTAATGCCAATATAAAGGTAACGACATTTTTTATTGTCGGACGTACAAACAAACGTACATACAGGTCCCAACAGAAGTCGGGAATAATGCCAATATCTTTCTAACCATTTGTTTTATACGAAACTTATTGAAATATAAGTTACTAGCGACCCGCCCCGGCTTCGCACGGTTTACGACATCACATTAGAAACCTCTAAAATGATCATTGTTTCTCTACTATATTATGCATGTATTATACATACAAACCTTCCTCTTGAATCACTCTATCTATTAAAAAAAAAACGCAGGCCTTCGACGCGCCATTTATAGTCACGCGTCGCCGGCCGGTACCGCCGCAACCGCCATGTCCCTGTATTTTGAATCTGTAATATCTTCGAAAATATGAATTTAAATTACATGCTGTAAAGGGCCATATTGATCTATATTAAATGCACAATGTATTTAAGGTACCTAATTGGATAAGGATTAATGCTCTATTGCTTAAAATCGCTTCGTAAATAAGCCAATATTTCTCGTAAAAAGTAAAGGATAAAAAATGATTATTGTGGGTTATCCCCAAGAGATAGACATATACCATCGCGGACTTTTTTGTAGACCTTTTTAAGGTGTACAATATTGTAGTACATTATTTTGATCTATCTCGTCGGGTTCAGCCAGCGTTTGCAATGTAAGCGCAAAAAATGTGTTTATTTACGACATCACATTAGAAACCTCTAAAATTATCAGTGTTTCTCTACTATATTATGCATGTATTATACATATAAACCTTCCTCTTGAATCACTCTATCTATTAAAAAAAAACGCATCAAAATCCATTGCGTAGTTTTAAAGATCTAAGCATACATTGGTAGTTAGGGACAGACAGCGGGAAGCGACTTTGTTTTATACTATGTTATGATTATGATGTTATGATTTGATTTATTTGTTTGCTTGTTTTGGCGATATTCATTTTATTTTTTCAATTGTTTTTCAGCTATGATAGCCATCTTTGCTTTTTTTAAATAACGATATTTTTAGTTACAGAAGAAGATCTGACTTTGCCAACAGTGTATAAACAGGGTGTTATTTAATACCAATATAATTATTTTAAGTGTGATTCCTCGACCAGTATTTGGCAAAAAGTTCATATAAACATACTATGTTCTAAAATGTTTTGTTTTCGATATACAGGGTACTACGGTTTTTATTATTTTTTTTTATCTGGTCGTCTTTGCAGATACCAAAAGCTAGTGATGCAACTGATTTTTTTTTATTTGAAATTAAGAATTTGGTAGTAAATAATTACTTTCAATGAAGGGGGTAATTATTCAAATTATGTAAAATAAAAGCTTTTAATATAAATTTTAATAATGATACAGTGAATATAGCTCCATAAAAAGTTCATACTCTTCCTTCCCCTCCCCCTTGGAGTACGGGAGGGGGGAACTAGAATAGAATATAAGGAATATACTCAAAAATTGTGAAAACTTATGTGGAGCCAAACCGAATATTGACTGTATGTCCGTTTGAATAATGGTGTTTTTTGCTGTTCACAGTAGGAGAGGGGCCCTTGTTTTGTTGTATATTATCGTAATTAATAAATATATTCATGTGATGTGTCATTTTATAGGTTGTTCAGGTAGGAGAATTCAAATATTATTACATTGTTAAGTTCGTATTCTTATTTTTACGTCCATATCCATGTATATCCAAAATAGTGATATGGGTTATAACGGTCATATGAGCTATTAAGGTCATATGGGTCATAGAAGTTATAAAGGTCATAAATGTAACATATCACACTCTTATGGCCATAACCTGATGTTCTTTGCGGCTTCTTCTAATTAAATGTGGAAAAACTGGATGTGGAAGTAGTGATTCCATTGGCAGTGGTTTTCCAGTCTGTTAACTTTTTGATCCCTCATATCAGTTCAATAAACTTCAACATTACCGCCATTTTAAATCCGCAAAATATTGTAGGGAAATGGTCCAGAACATGATTCACCGCTCGGTCAACTTAACAAAACAAGAGCGACTCAGCGACACCTCACCGCGTTGCGGAAACCTTTCTTTATTCGAGCTCTTCGCGGCCCATCGAGAAGAATGCCCGAATGTGCGGGCACCGGCCAACATAGTATATACAAGCATATCGACGCAGCGATGAATAGTCTTTGACATACATTTACCGTGCTGTGAGCTTCGTAAAGCATTCGAATATAAATTGTGTTAGTTAAAAGTGCGTGTCTGAATTTTCACACCGAACGAAATCTAAGTGGACGTAACAATATTTTGAAAATAAATTCACAGCTCCTAAGACAGAAATTAATGATATGAGAACGGACCTGCGACTACAAGTAGGTTATTTCCCGCCAGTCGAATCTGTCGATGACAAATCCCTTCTCAGCTCGCCTTCCTCATCTTAATTTACGTCAAGCGGGGGATCTGCGTCCTAGTCCCCCGGTCCGTAACAGTTGTTTGGGATACATCTACGTCGAGATGAAAATGACATTAATTGGCCTTCCGTCCCGATAGACCCTAGGCGACGCCAACGGAAAGCGAAAATTGTCACGTAATCAGCTTGTATTGTGGCCGGTATACAGGATGTTACAAGTTTCATTTGGGAACATTGTATACAGGCACACAGTGGGACGAATTCATCTTCTCGCTAGAAAAAATTACTTCCTCCATCCCAAATTAGTTGTCACATTTGTCGTATTAATGTACCAGAATAGTTGTCACACGTAAAAAAAACATTGTAAATGTATAATGTAGTAAAACTGAAAAATTTCGTTTAAACAATCATGTTTAATAATGTATTGCCTAACATTTCTCTTTGCATTGTTTGGAAAGTTAATGAATTAATTGCATCGATTAAATCATTAACATTTTTTTCGCCAGTGTTAGTTCAACAGTTTTGTTTCGTTTAAGTCTGGGCTATTTGGGCTATTCATTGTTTTGCCTTTAACTTTCAAGTTATCACCAACTTGAACACTATCAGACGTACCAGCTGGTGTACTTTTTCACAGCGTTACTGTTTTGACAATAGCCTGTACTGATAAACAAATGAAGATCCATTGATTTTCTTAGGTTGGTGAAGAAATATAGCAACCAGAATCAGCAACCAAACAACATAGTCTACAAATTTGAAGATATTTAGCTTAATGGTTGAGTTTTCATAGCTGTAAAAATAGCTGAGAAAAGGTGGTGGGAATTATCACCGAACTCAACTTATTTTACGCGAGAATACCTTCCCCCCTTTTCCCGTTATTATTAGAGCTACAAAGTTTCACAAACGTTTAGCTTTAGGCAAAACTGATTAATTTCTAAATAGCAATTCAACTTGCTAACAGTAATTTCTGTTTAAACTTCACAATATTTTTTCTATTTCATGTATTTCTTATTTTGCGAATATATAAAAATACGTAGGTACGTATTATATACAATGCTATTAATTAGAAGCCGTTACGAGCTATAATTTTATTTCGTTATTTCGTCAAAGTTAAGTGTTTCTTTTTATATACAGTGAGGTCATAAAGTTTGAAGTAAATTCGATATTTTCTTTGGGAAAGTAATAATTCTAATTTACATAATTTTATCTAATTCAACTTATATAACATGACACCTTTTCTTCATATATATTTTATTTTTTCTTAGAAGTAGCTGCTAAAACAAATTAATAGGGTTGTCACTTTCAAAACGACCAGTGACAGCTCCAAAAGAAGATGTTCTTCAAATGTCATTTATTGAAAAATGTGTCTTTTGGAAACACAATTTAGGGGACACCGGGGCTAGTTGATACAAAATTTCATTTTTAGGTCGTGGCAATTTTGTTCTTTTAGTTCAAATTTTACTTTTGAAAATATATATTGTTAAAGGTATAACACATTCATTTTAAGATATATAATTAAGGTAATTTTGATATAACTATAAATATTTATATATAATTCGAAGGATGTAGAATGTATCAAATGGGGTAATTTGATACACGTACGGGGCAAATTGGTACGTAAAAAAAAATTGAACAGTGAGAATATAAACCTCAGGCAAATGTTTAAATATTACAAAAATAACAAAAGCGCATAAAATCCTACTTATTAAATTAATGTACATTTGAAATACTTGTAGAAAAATAAAATATAGGCAAACACATTTCTAAAAGTTAATCGAAAACTTTAGTACAAATAGCCATTATAGTTGCAAATGAAAAAAATGAAAACGTAACAAAGAATACCTTAACTTTTAATCACTTTCAGAGGTGCAGTTAATACACACATAGAAAGGATCATTATGGCCACATTTTACATGAGCCCATCTCTTACACTGCCTACATTGAACCCAATCATCACCTTTTTTTGATTTAGAATATGGTTCTAAACAAATTATACACAAACAGTTCTCATCCTCTTCCTCTGAATCACTGCTATATTCAGCGGGTTTCTTCAGTCCCCTGCTTCCCCTTTTTATTAATAAAGATCTCTTTGATTTTGTGCTGGTGCCGCATGCATTTCGTTTTACAATCTTTGCTTTCTTTTTTATTTCTTTTATTCCCTCTTCTTCCCGAATGGCATCTCTTTCCGGTGTATCTGTCAAAATTGCCGATTTTCTTTTTTTTTTGTCTTTTGGTTTTGTATTCGGGGTTGAGCTTTAGGGTACGGCCATAGCGGTTGATGGAGTGGGATTGGTGAATAAATCGTAAATAAAGACTTTTTAATAAATCTACTTAAAGTCATTTTATCAATGGAAAATTTTTTGGCTACTTTTCGAAGTGACATTCCAGATGTTACTTCTTCTGCTGCTAAAGCAAATATATCAGATGGTATTTCTCCACGATTGGTCTTCTTTTTGTAGTTGCGTACCATTTTCTACAGTAAAATAAAACCCATATAAAATTAAAATGTTGCAGGGGTAAGTTGATACAGTATCAATGTGCCCCGAGCTAGGTGTATCAACATGCCCCGAGTGTATTAACTTCATTCGAAGCGTTATTATTCTAACGTAAACACAACAAAAATGTTCGTTATATCAGAAAGCGATTGCTCAAAATGCATGTTCTTAGATAAAAAAAATGTGTACATACCTCAAACAATGTGCCTTACACCGTGATTTAAGTTGAGACAGCAAAATTTACTTTTACTATATAAAAACCTGTAAACAAGTCTGTCACGTCGAATGATTAACCTACGCCAACCAAATCTCCAGAGCAACTAAAGACTCTTAAGACAAGTGCGCTCGTCTGCCGCGGATGCGTGGTATAACGCGGTAAATTTAAAAATCGGTCTGTATCAAATTGCCGCTGTATCAACTAGCCCCGGTGTCCCCTACCTATCCAAGGGACTTTAGTAAAAATTTTCCCAAAAAAAGATATCGAATGTATTCCAAACTTTACGACCTCACTGTATCTATAAGGCGTCTGATTTCTGCTTGATTAATGATTCCGTACACCAGAAGTAACTTTGCCCCTGGCCGTAGACAAAACTTGAAATTGTGTTCAGAACTCATTTTTTCTCTTGTAGCTGCAGACGAATGCACCTCAAGAAGTACAGTCTGGTGAATAATTGTTTGTTTGTAGGTATCTCTGCATGTATTGTATGTTCCAATACGCTCTTTGCGTGTTTTTAACATTGTAAAATTAGTGCATATTATGAACTCTTGTGTATATTTATGCATTTTTATATATGCATAATTATATATGCATAAATATATGCATAAATATATTCTCATGCATCTTTATATATGAAGTATTAATTTTTGTTAAAAGTAATTACTCATCGTTTTTGACAAACAACTTCAATCATGATTACAATACAAGAAATGCTATGGCCTTTGTTGTTCCACGACACAACTTGTCTATTTATGAATCTAATCCAGTCTATATAGGCATAAAATTCTGGAATAAACTTCCAGCATATATAAGAAATTTAGACAATTTTAAAAAATTCAATAAAAGCCTGTTAATTTTTTTTAATTGAAAATTGTTTTTATGATGTTGATGAATATTTATGTTTTAATTAGATGATTCTATTTAAGGTTTCTTTCCTGTTTCGTTGTTTTTAATGGATTTTTGTTAAGTGTACTAGTTTAATTTTTTGTAAAAGTACCTGACTAGTCCAGTGCCGTATGTACTTTTGTATTGGTATTTTTTTTGGACAATAAAGATTATTATTATTATTATTAAAATACGATGTGTCAAATTCGTACGATTATCACTAATCCCAGTATAAAACAAATTATACTGGTCATTTTCTTTAAAAGTAGCCAATTTATTTCTAAGTTAGTGTACTAATTAGGTGTTGGGTAAATTATACTTTGCTTGCTTCAAATGCTTTCGTCTCTATAAGTTCAATAACATCTCCCGGGTATGTTCTATGCGTTACAGATCATACTAAGTTGGCTGTGTCGCAATTCGTGGGAAAAGCTATTTTGTACTCTGGTAATTTCACGCGTATTATATTGTGAGAACTGGCACCTTCGCCATTTATTAGACAAAGCTATTTAAGGTTACAACTTGCAAAAAATGTTTTCAATTTTGTTTTTCTTTAAATGACATCTAAATGACATTTAAAAAACATATTAAAAACTATATCCAAGAGGAATTTTTGATGGATTTAATGTATAATTATTATTTTCGACGCGATTCGTAAAACAAGTCGAACGCTCTAAAATATTCGAAAATACTAAATACAGGACTACGTCGATACATTTTAATCATAGAAAGTAAGTTATCCTTTTTGAAAATTACTAATAGATGGCGATACTAAAATTATTTCCAAATGAGAGAAGCCATTTTGGGCTGTAAAATGTCATTGAGTTTATGCCTTTTGAAACTTTAAACGCGTTTTTCTCAAAACCATGTTTTTCTAATTGGCTGGCAGCATAACTTCGGCAATTTTTATCTAATTTACTTGAAATTTTAACTGCAGCTCTATAATTAAATTATCTAGAGCGGTACACATTTTTACAATTGAATAATAACTACGGTTGTTATAAACAAATAAAGGTCGAATTTTTTGGTTTTTTTTTTTTTTTCTTTAAACTGCCGCCATTTTGTAAAAAATCATTGTTTTGGCTTGATCTTGTGTACCGCTCTAGAAAACTAATATACACTATGGATTTTTTTGTTCTAGGAGCATTTAAAAAATTGGTACATTGCCCGCCATGGGCCGATAAAAAAAAGGCATCAACGTTTCGTGCACTATCACGCCGCAGCCATTTTGTATTTAATATTAAAAAAAAATTGTACTTCAATATGTACTAAATAAACCCTCAAAACGGTTTTTCAATATTTTTATTAGTAGCTGAAAAAAAATCCCCAAAATTTACCTTGATTTTCGACCTTCTAGAGTGATGTAACCCCTTAATTTGCATATTTTGGTGCTAAATTTTAATCAAAAACTCGCTAAATTTTAAATAGAAACAAATGAGTTCTCATTGTCTAAATCAATACAAGTATTAATTATGCTAGTTACAAAACATACTTTTTATATTATACCAATCCAAACCTCAAAGTTTTGAATATGTATATTTACGTATAGAAAAAAATATTCTGGAATTGTGAAAAAAAAAAGAGATTGTTTAATCTCTAGACTTTATTCTCTTTTCTTTACCGAAAAAAAACTAATTTTGATACAAAAACATTAGCAACATGATTGTAAATGAAAACAAGTATATAAAAGTTTATGAACCATAAAAAATTGTCTTATACTCATCCACTTTTTCCAGCAAGAACGTTTTATAAATACAAATATTTTCCCGAAAGAAATTCGAGGGGTAATAAGCCTTGGCATGCCCGCAAAATCCGTCGGATCGGCATTTCTGTTCCGTCTGCGTTTGAGGGGTTGGGGTGAGACTGTGTGTGTTATGTTCTGCGTGTAGGCTGTAATACAGCATCAAGCGGATCTCCAGAGAACATCTCATTGTGTTCGGTTGATTTATATCCCGACTTCTTTCCCGTCATTGCATGTCGTTCTCCAGGGCAGAAGGTCAGTGGCGTCTGTATATTCTGAAGGGCGGCAATTTGTCTGGATTTCTGGCTTGCCATCCTTAAAATGCATAGTTGGACAGACGCTTAAGAAAAAACAAGCCTATAAATTTTTAAAAGATAATATTATGTAATAAAATTTTTACAGTGCTATATACAGAGTTCGCAAAAATTACCAGATCTGTCAGTAGTTTCGACACTGATTCATTTAAAGAATATGCAATGCCATACGTTATTAAAATAAGTTCAAAACAATCCACTTAGTGGTGATTTTGAATTTAACCTTGAACTCCAATTTCAAGATTGTTTGACGATCGATTAATTTTATGTTGAAAATGTTTTGTGAAATTAAATGACCAAAATGACCAAAAATATAAATTTTTATGTTAGGGATATTTTGAGGCTAGTGTTGGATATTTTTAGTTTAGCCTTTTAGTTTAGATTATTACTGGAGATCAGATCAATTTTAAACTCCGTACAAGTTTTTTATTCCGTTGTGTTTGGCAGTAATTCATATACTCGTATTGCATTGTTTTCTCACATTTACAGATAGCAACGAAAATATTGAAATACCTACTATATGAAGGTTGCTTATACTCTGATAATTTTTGTACTAAAGTATTGTTTTTTTTTTTTTTTTTTTTGTTATACAACTATAGTGAAACTCCCACAACTTTGTGTGGGAGTTTCTTTTTCGATACCTATGTAACGGATTAAAATGAAATTTTGACACTTGATTCTATGAGTATTAATGTATACAAAGGTATTTTTTATTTACATTAAAGTTACAAAATGGCGTCGTAACTCCAGGTAACATGAAACATTTTTTTCTGGAAGAGTAAATCGGCGTACACTGTAGCAGTCTTCGTACACCACTTAGAAACAAAAACAATTTTTTTTCTTAAGCTATATTATTTTTTTCTTTGGAAGTACCCTGATTTTTGTTTTATTTATTTTTTTGAAAATCGCAAATTGACATCGATTTCAGTTTTTTTCCTTTTTTTTCTTAAAAATCGATCTTAAATTGTTTATTGCAAATATAATTATTTATCAATCACAAAAATCGTACATACTTCGAAAGATAATCTATATAAGAAGCTACAATTGAAAATTTAAGTGTATTGGATAAAAACTGATCCTAGCTACGTTGTACGCCAATTTGAAAAGCACAGTTTCGAGAAAAATGCGTTGATAGTTAGAAAACATTTTTAATAATATAAATAATACGGCTATTGTAGCGTCCTATTAGCTTCTGTAAGGTTGAATAACACCATCTAACTTATATATATTTCGAGAGAGTATAACTCATTTATACCGACGAAAACAACCAATGAAACTGTAATAATACAGCAGAGTGGTTTTTTTCGAACGTTCTGTACCGCTGAGACGTGTTCGGAAAATAAGCTGTAAATTTTTTTTAAAAGCTTTCCTATCCAAAATTCATCTTGAATATCATTCTTAGATAGTGTTTACATCCGAAAAAAAAAAAATTAAAAAAAAAATGGAAAAAACATTGCTGGGTAGTATAAACCCCTTAAGTAATAATATTGTAGATAAATAGAGCATACACTAAACAGTATAAGTAAGGTAAGTAAACGAAATAATTGAAATAAATTCTAGTCTTGCACCTTCCAACTACTACGCCTAAGTCTCGGAAAGTCTACTGCGGAATACACCCTAAACCATGTTGATTACTCCAGACTCCGCACGAAAAGCTTCAGGACTTTTGCTTTCCACTCTTTTCTTGAATATGTATGCTAAAAAATGACCGAGGCCGTTTCTTCTTCTCTTTCATTAAACGAGAATAAGTAAAAACGTGTGAATATGCTCCCCCTAAAATGTAGGTATAACGCTTCGGTTGCTTCCATTTAGTTACAATCGCGTCGCAACTTTTTCAACAAAGGGAAGTTTACGTTATGTGGATATAGATTTATTTTTAGAATCGTTAGATCTTTGATATTCGATAAAATCCACAATTTTCTCGAATGCGAAATTTAAAACATCACGGTAATTTAAAATAATGAGCGCACTCATTAGTAGATCCCCGTATGTTAATAATATATTCCAGGACCGATTTTAATGCGACTGGAATACTATTACCTATATGTATGTGCCGCATTAATAATAATAATAATAATAATACTCACCCTATAATTACTCCGAAGAGTAACCCCTTAGGTCTCTCTCAGGGATCTGTGCGGGAAGGAGTGGCTATTATTATTATTTGCCATGGCGCACTGGGAGCGACTTAAGATTATTTCGGTAACGAATTTGCTTTACAGTTCTGAGGAAACCCAGAAAACTCAGAACATTACCAAATCTAGGGCATGTGCCGTTGGATTGGCATCTATGCTTCCACATCTATACTAGTGTGTACTAGTGGTTGCATATCAAGTCCTGACAGAGAAAACGAGACAATTAAAAATCGTCTTCCCCGGCCAGGACTCGAACAACGCGCACAGAGGTATCGCGACTGGAAAGACGGTGCTTCAACTTTATTAATGGGGGCTACCCGTGCCCCCATTAATAAAGTACATCAACTTCTGTATATATGTACAGGGTTATTCATTAGAAATTACCCCTTATCATCATTATTATTGCCTATAGAAAAAAAGTTTTAAATAAAAGTTGTGTGGTTATGACTGAATTTTTTTAAAATGCTATGAAAAGTACAGCAGCATGCAGATTTCAGGTGATAAAAAAATATATTTTTTAATGAGATACCTTGTGTATTATTAAATTTTTATAATGATCCTTTTTTCCTTATTTCAAAAATATACCGTATCTTATACGGATAGTGTTGGACGATTTGGATACAACACCCTCTTTTTGCTGCACGTTAATTCTTGTTATTTTGTATATATCAAGTAAATATTTGAACTTTTTCTTCCTCACTATAAACTATTTTGGTTATTTCATTAAAATTTCACTTATCAAACATAATAGTTGTCGTTTTCATGGCTTACATTATAATGTTAATAACTTTTTCATATTTACAGTATTTACATTCGTATTTACTCAAAAAGCATATAAGATAGGGGTAACATATGGAATATTTTTGAAATCAGAAAAAAAAAGGATAATTCCAAAAATTTTATAATATACAGGGTTTCCCATTAAAAAAATATTTATTTATTTGTATCCCCTGAAATCTGCACGCTACTGTACTTTCGATAGCATAATTCAGTCGTAACCACACAACTTTTGTTTAAAACTTTTTTTCTATAGGCGATAATAACGATGATAAGGGGTGAAGGGTATAATGACCAACCCTGTACATAGTTAATCGTTGTTCAATCAAATAACGCCATTATATTTCGGAATACAACTAGTCTGCTTTTCTTTGCGCCCTACTCTTACCAAGTTACGACACGTGTTAACGTGAACAATTTACTTTTCTTGTTAGTATTAGTTAAACTGAGCTGGTCGATGCATCATTTGTGTGCACGAAACCTCGAATAAGTTAATAAAAATGTCGGGATAGCGTCCGTCACCTGTTATGGTGAAGCGTTGGATAAACAATTTTCCGAAACTTACCTGTAACGGCAGTGAACTTTGTTGTAAAGTGTGTGACAGTGTACTGTCGTAGCAAGTAAAAACAGGTGTTACTAGACTATCAGTTTATAGTCACTATGGGGCGACCGTGTATGCTACTACCACACGCTGTTGAGCCATGCCTAAAACAAATCCAGAATCTAAAAAGAACGCTCAATTCTACAGAGAAAAGGTACTCTTGTTTAGGTGGTCTAAATCTGTCGGTTTTTAAGTTATGGAGTCCTGAACACGTCCCTCCGCAGACCCCCATCTTAAAGAGTTGCCTACAGTGTTTGAGGTATGAATTTTTCCATTCGCTACACGTACCAGCATGCTATGGGGTTTTCTAGGGATGTTTCTCACCTAGGTAGAAAACAAGAGGCAATAGGGCCTTTAACCAATTGCTATTTAGGAGGACCATTTGAATCGGAAAATAATACCCACACCTTTCGCTCAACCAAATTTTTGTTTTGTGACCCTTTGTTATCATTTCAAACATTTCTCAACTGACAATTTTATTGAGAGAATTTTTACCCTCAAACGGCACACTTCATTACAGCACACATAAACCGCACACATGTGCGAATTGGGATTTTACAATTTTGATTGACGATTTATACGTATATGAAGATAATCTCAAAACTACTCGACAACTATACTTTTCTGGGGAAAAATTTCCCGCCGAATCCATTGGTATAACTTAAATTGGCCGCAAGCGGTATTTAGTTATAACAAGATTATTACCAAATTGTGTCTCAAAATTTCACTTTTCACAAAAATAAATGTAGTTTTTTTCTTTGTGCAAAATCTCGTGAAACCAAAGTGATTGCTTAGTAAAAAGATTATATTTGATAGAAAAACATAGAGACATCCAAAAAAAAAACGTCTTCAAAGTTGGCCGAGAAAAAAAAGACGTATTTCTATTCTTTATCGAATTTATAACGTTATTTACTTGTCACGACTGTCACATCATATGACAGCGATTGTTTATTTTACAAATTGTGACAGTCACTTGTCAAAAGTTTGACATAACCGAAAAGCTTAGACATGACCACTATTTCCATCTCTCTCGTTCATAGCCAGTTATGAACGAGATTTGATGACGTTTTTTTTTGGATGTCTCTATATATATTAATATAGTACAGTAACAATGAGTATTTTTCTAATGACTTCAAAAGTGTCATACTTTTGGATAAGAAATTTCATCCAAAAATAAAAAATGCATGTTTTTATGGGGAAATATTGACCTACTTCTGAAATCTGAACTAAACATTCATTAATTTATTATTAGATTTAGTACATTTCCAGATCATGGTGTCGAGAGAAAGTAGTAGTTTATACAAGTAGAAATACATTTTTATTGAAAACTCAACTATTTGTTGAAAAATACAAATACAAAAATAAGTCGTCCACAGCAAAAATGACAAATTTGAATAACCTGTGTTTTCCACAATTCCGCAGAAGTAAGCCGCACATAGGTGCGAATATGCACCAATTAGAATTTTAGATGTGGCTCACTCGGCCACTGTACCACGAATGAGTATGTCAACACCGGCATGGAATAGGGGGTTGGGGAGACAATTGTGGAGCTTGCTACAAGAACAAGGCAGCTCCACTTTCAACGCAATATGTGCAATAAATGGCGTTGGTGTACACAACAAATAAATTCAAAATACGATTTTTTTTCAGCTTTTTCTGTTTGATTGCATTAAATATACGAATTGGATAAAAAATAGCTATTTGAGAACTACAATTTACCTAAAAGTACGTAAATATGAGGCTAATCGCTGTTACTCCATAATTTTATTGCAAACAAAATGCAGAAGTTATAAGAAAAATAAGAAACGATGAATTTGACAATGAACACGACTTCTTTCTTGAATAACTTTTGAAAGGCAGAATTTATCAAAAAAAAAAACATAAGAGACCTTTTTTGTAGAGCGTTCAATTTCCTACGAAAATATGCATTGATTTTTGGTGCAGCTGTATTCATTTCAGAAAAAAAAATGCAAAAAATGCAAAAATCCCATGTTATTTAAATGGGAAATGTATCATGATTTAGGCACGGGTTAATATGAATATTAAGGGCTTATTTGGGTCTGATATATTTTTTAGGTCATAAACTAAAAATTTAAGGGGCGTTTGTAAAAAAAACTAACTTGGGAAATAACGGACACCCTACTAATTATGACCTTTTATTAGGATCACAAGAACCACAACAATAAAAACTTCAAATTGAGCGAATCTAACCGATACGAAATTTCCATAAAATACGCGTGAGGTAAATTTTTTTAAGATATAAAAAGTCTCCAAAAGCAAGACCCCTTAAAAATTGCATACATAAGCCGTCGTTAAACATATATATTTTCTGAAATCCGACTTTTATTATAAACGGCATCTCATACCATTCGCAGGTGGTCTATTCTTTCACTGCGCCGAATTCGCTCGTAAAACGAAATCAAAGGAAATATTTCCATATCCAGAGAGCATTATATCTTCAGTTTCAACTTTTTGCTGAATATATACTTTCGTTCAGCGACGCTCCGAATGCAAGAAATATATATCGAGAGACAATAGAGGAAAGCGTTATTTTCGTCGTTATATGGGCGCCCTCGTGTCTGATTTCTATTTTATCGTATCGCGTTCGCTGATATATTGCGGAGGTATTTTAACGCCGCTTACACGTCCTCATATGGAAAATCCCGTAACAATGTCGTTTGTCACGAGACACACGACTGCAGAGGTATCGTATGACTTTAAACGCGATAATATTGCGCGAACGGTTACCTGCTTTTGGTTCTAATAAAAGGATTTTCCGTTTTAAACCCTCAAACCGCACACTGGTGCGAATTCGCATCAGCAAAATTTTCAACTAGCTGGAATTTCCCAGTCAAGCGCCTACAAGGTCTGCCCCTACTACGACAATTGAGGAGCTTGCTGCAAGAACAAGGCAGCTCCATTTTCAACGCGTGACGAGGTTAGCTGCTTATAATTTCGATAAAAATATTAGGCGTTATTTAACGCAAATTCCACACATCTCAGTGCATGGACTATACATCCTGACATATGCTGAGCTGCGTCGAATTTGCGTTACATAACGTCTAATATTTTATAGAAATTATAAGCAGCTAACCTCGTCACCGTTGAAAAAATGGAGCTGCCTTGTTCTTGCAGCAAGCTCCTCAATTGTCGTAGTAGGGCAGACCTTGTAGGCGCTTGACTGGGAAATTCCAGTTAGTTGAAAATTTTGCTGATGCGAATTCGCACCAGTGTGCGGTTTGAGGGTTTAAAACGGAAAATCCTTATATTAGAACCAAAAGCAGGTAACCGTTCGCGCAATATTATCGTTTTTAAAGTCATACGATACCTCTGCAGTCGTGTGTCTCGTGACAAACGACATTGTTACGGGATTTTCCATATGAGGACGTGTAAGCGGCGTTAAACTACCCCCGCAATATATCAGCGAATGCGATACGATAAATAGAAATCAGACACGAGGGCGCCCATAACGACGAAAATAACGCTTTCCTCATTGTCTCTCGATATATTTCTGCATTCGAAGGTTGCTGGACGAAAGTATATATTCAGCAAAAAGTTGAAACTGAAGATATAATGCTCGGATATGGAAATATTTCCCTTTGATTTCGTTTTACGAGTGAATTCGGCGCAGTGAAAGAATAGACCACCTGCGATGGTATGAGAGCCGTTTATAATAAAAGTCGGATTTCAGAAATATATATGTTTAACGACGGCTTATGTATGCAATTTTAAGGGTCTTGCTTTGGAGACTTTTTATATCTTAAAAAATTTACCTCACGCGTATTTTATGGAAATTTCGTATCGGTTAGATTCGCTCAATTTGAAATTTTTATTGTTGTGGTTCTTGTGATCCTAATAAAAGGTCATAATAGTAGGAAGCGTCCTTATTCCCAAAGTTAGTTTTTTTTTTACAAACGCCCCTTAAATTTTTAGTTTATGACCTAAAAAAATATCAGACCCAAATAAACTTAATATTCATTAACCCATGCCTAAATAATGATCATTTCCCCATTTAAATAACATGGGATTTTTTGCATTTTTTGCATTTATTTTTTTTTTTCTGAAATGAATACAGCTCTGCACCAAAATCAATGCATATTTTCGTAGGAAATTGAACGCTCTACAAAAAAGGTCTCTTATGTTTTTTTTTTTTGATAAATTCTGCCTTTCAAAAGTTATTCAGAAAGAAGTCGTGTTCATTGTCAAATTCATCGTTTCTTATTTTTCTTATAACTTTTGCATTTTGTTTGCAATAAAATTATGGGTAACAGCGATTAGCCTCATATTTACGTACTTTTAGGTAAATTGTAGTTCTCAAATAACTATGTTTTATCTAATTCGTATATTTAATGCAATCAAACAGAAAAACTTGAAAAAAATCGTATTTTAATTTATTTGTTTTGTACACCAACGCCATTTATTGCGCATGCGTCAGTTGTCCGTGCCGTCTAGGAACACTGGGTTAGACTCACATTACTTGAAGTTATAACTAAAGCCGGCTAAACAGCGCGGCGGCCCACAAAGTTTTCACACATCTCAACGTAGATAACAGGGTAAGTTTAACACATCTCTTTATAAATCGCAACAGTTTATTGTTTTCATGAATTTTGTTTTTGCACATACAAGTAGTAAGTAGTATGACGCGTACGATTATGGCTCACCGCCCGGATCTGCCGGCTTTAGTTATAACAAATCGCTCGTAGATGGCGTTGGTGTACAAAACAAATAAATTCAAAATACGAATTTTTTCAGCTTTTTCTGTTTGATTGCATTAAATATACGAATTAGACAGAAAATAGCTATTTGATAACTAAAATTTACATAAAAGCACGTAAATATGAGGCTAATCGCTGTTACTCCATAATTTTATTGCAAACAAAATGCAGAAGTCATAAGAAAAATAAGAAACGATGAATTTGACAATGAACACAACTTTATTCTTGAATAACTTTTGAAAGGCAGAATTTATCAAAAAAAAAAAAACATAAGAGACCTTTTTTGTAGAGCGTTCAATTTCTACGAAAATATGCATTGATTTTTGGTGCAGCTGTATTCATTTCAGAGAAAAAAAAATTAATGCAAAAAATGAAAAAATCCCATATTATTTAAATGGGAAATATATCATGATTTAGGCACGGGTTAATACAAATATTAAGGGCTTATTTAGGTCTGATATTTTTTTTAGGTCATAAACTAAAAATTTAAGGGGCGTTTGCAAAAAAAAACCAACTTGGGAAATAACGGACACCCTAATAATTAGAGCTCGGAGATAAATAATAGATCCGTGTTTTACCAGGGGCGGTTCCAGGACACCACTATCAGTGCGTTCCGAAATGTTAAACAAATCTTACCTTATACATGTGATTGTTGTGGTTGAATTAATCGGCAAAGGAACCATAATCACAGGACATAGAACTTGCAGTTGAGTTTCCATTAATTATCAATAACGATTCCATATGTCAGGAGTTATGCACTAACGCCGGATACTTAAAATAACTGTCACAATAGGTTATGCTGTTAGTGGTGTCCTTGGTAGAAAGTCCGAAAACGGCATGTCGCTTTCACAAATACCTTCAAAGTATCACATTCAAAGCTGTCAACACTAAAGTAACAGTTTCGGCAATTCGGTGGAGCTCGTGTGTCAAACATGTGACGTGCATTAAATTAGTATATGTCCTTGAAGCTTTCAAATGCACTTTCATGGCTTTTGCCTCATTCAGTCCCTCAACCACCATGCTAGGTATGTTCTGTCCTTTAACATCCGTTCTTTCATTATTACTAAGCCATATAGGTTTATCGTACGATTCCGAGACGATTTTTTTATGCTCTCACACAGTGGTGCTATGTAAAATCGTCTAACAGTTGTTTCTGCAGGTAAATTAATTTCGCGTACTTTTCACTCACAGCGTTTTGGACAACTTGAACTGAACCCGGGATGATCTAATTCAGTGACTGGAATATTACACGCCACCGTCATTTTGACTAAATCAAAGTTGAATTGTCTTTGTCTGTCTCGCGCACTCACACCACCACTTACACAAGCTTTATGTTTGTCTTTAGCAACATGCTGAAAAACATGTTCTACGGGCTCTAATGATCATAATGTAATAACTTGTCAGAGTGAGATTAATTTGTCAATCTGCATCAATTGGCAGATCAGAAATGGAATAATGGAACTGTTTGCGAGTCTTCAGCAATTAAAGAATGCATCCTTACACCTTGTTACGATTCTGAATTTCGAATCTTATGACCAGCGTTAAGAATTTCTCTCGAAGGTCATGAATTTACTTAAGTGTCATGTCCTTCCTGCTAAAGTCATTTTTTTGAAGGCAAAACGTATGTTTTATACTATCATATCATATCATCCATTTTTATAGCAGAAGTCGATAAGGAATTGAATTCTACTATAAAGAATGAAGTGATAAGTAAATCCGGCAGATCCGGGCGGCGGGCCATAACCATACGCGTCATACTACTTACTACTTGTATGTGCAAAAACAAAATTCATGAAAACAATAAACTGTTGCAATTTAGAAAGAGATGTGTTAAACTTACCCTGTTATTTACGTTGAGATATGGCCCGTTGAGATAGTCCGCCCGCCGCCCGGATCTGCCGGCTTTAGTGATAAGTGAGGTGAATCAGCTGAGAATCACAGGGCGCTGTCAGATTCCAACAAATATGACATCGCCACATTACTCCAAAGCTGTACAGAAATCAGACTTTACCAAACAGATGGATCGGTAGAAAAGAAGCTGTTGAATGGGCTCTAAAATCTCCAGATCTTACACCGTTAGATTATTTTTGTGGGGGTTGCTTAAAAAATGTGTAAAAGGGTGAAAAACGTAAATGACATTCAATATTTAAAATAGAGGATTGTATTGAAAATTGAGGACCCTGCATAAGCGTTTAATAATAATAAGCGTTTTTTTTAGCACGTTAATCGTAACTGAATTTATATCAACTATTCTGAATGGAATTAACAAAGAAAGTCCACAAACATTTTCACTCGAATTTAACTCCGCACTGTTTGCGGGCCATTGAAAAACTTCAATATTAGTAGGTCGAAACCAATGCAAGAACGATGCAGCTCCATTTTCAACGCGTGACGAGGTTAGCTGCTTATAATTTCGATAAAAATATTAGACGTTATTTAACGCAAATTCGACGCAGCTCAGCAGAGCTGCATCGTTCTTGCAGCAAGCTCCTCAATTAACAAAATTACTTCAGATTTAATAAATAAGCTTTTATTGTTATCAAAGTAACTATCGTTACCATCATTTATTTTGTTTTCATTTTCATCATTGTTTTATTACTACTGGCATTATTTTACCACATATTGTTATATGGATTAAAAAAATATTTCACAAATTAAAAACATTGCAAAAATCTTCAGACAGGTCGAGGATTTTTATTTTCAACCGCCCATCGTGTCTTGTAGTACATCATTACGCCATCACAGTTTTAAATACGACGTAATTGATATATTTTTTAAATATATAGATGCCGTCATATTCAAAATATCGCGCCCTGTATTATATTTTTTGGATTGTATATTGATTCCAAAAATACGTCACATTTATAATTAGTTATAATAAGGTTAGTAATAAGTTTGTTAATTTTCAATACAATTCTCTCTTAAATCTTGAATGTCATTAAATTTGTCTTATTTTTTTTCACATTTTTAAGTGACCCTTACAGTAAATAATCTAATGGGGCAAAATCTGGAGCTTTTAGAGGCCACTCAACAGCTTCTCATCTACCCACCCATGTGTTTGGAAAAATCTGATTTCCTTGAAAAACTTTCCTCTTCAAAATGAAATTTGTTTCATACTATGTAGAAAGGTACGCTCTATCCAAATCCTTAAAAAATGTAGGTTGTCATTTAAAAAAAAAATATCGATGGCGTCTTATGCCAAAAATAAGTTATAATAAAAAAAATACATTTAACAAATAAATACTCTTTTATAAATAAAAGTGGATCTTCTGAGGATATTTCAACACGTTTTTAATTTGGGAAACAATGAATTTATCCCATACCATATGTAGCTAGTGTACTCGTATGTATGTATGTACCGGGTGGGCAAATTTCGATGTTTTTATAGGGTATCTCGGTAACTGTAAGGGCTATGGAAAAATGAACCCACCTTTCCCTACCTCTTTTTTCGAGATAAATTCATTGGTGAAAACCAGAATTTGCTATATCTTTTCGTTTTCGAGTTGTAAACGAAAATTGATTTTTTTTGAGTTTTCGATTGGTGTCGATAACTCGGTTGTTTGTAAAATTAGAAGAAATCTGTTTGCACGTTCTACAGGCACTTTTTTAAGTAGAATAGGATTTCCTTAACAGATTTTTTATATCTTGTGTAGTTTTCGAGTTATGGCATAAACTTCTATTTTTTTTAAATGGAAACCATAGTTGGCTATGATTTAGCTAAAAAAGAGGATTTTTTTCTCTTTACAACGATATATAGTTTGTGGGGTCTATGATGAGTTTTTATGCGGAAACAGTTAAAAATTTTAATTTTTTTGTATAGGTATACTTACTTTGTTTTTTCTTTGCAGGAAGAGTAAGTTTCTATTCTAACACATTGTTACAACAATGTTTTAATAATAATAACTGTTGCTATGGAAATTTACTCCTGCGAAAAGTAACATAAATACATAGTAACAGTCGTATATAATGAATGGTATATTAAACTTAAATAACTAATTATGACATATTAGTGACTAATTAATAATTAATTATAACATATTCATAACAAGAAAGTTTAACACACTTAACAATCAAATTTGTAACAAATAATGTATGTAAAAAATACGATACAATATATTTTACAAAAACAAAACTAGACAGATTAAAAAAAAAATACGAGCATGATTATTTACCTAAAGTTTTCAAATTGTCGTCCGTTGTTTGCGATGCACAGTTCACATCGCTTTGAAACACTTTTTGTTGCATTATAGATGTGAATATTTGAAACGGAATTCAGACAGTCTATAAGATTTTCTCTCAGTTGAACCAGTGTATTATTTGTCTTTTTGTATAAATTGTCTTTAATGGTTCCCCAAAAAAAGAAATCTAACGGTGAGAGATCTGGCGACCGAGGAGGCCACTTTACTGGCCCATTGTTCCCTATCCATTTCTCCCCAAAATTAGTATTTAATAATTCCGAGATTAAATTAGTATTATGGGGTGGTGCCCCGTCGTCTTGTTGAAAAAATACATGTCGTCTTTCGTTAAGTGGCAAGTTGTCTAAAAATTCTTCTACTATGTGGTAGTTTATCATATTGTAATACCGTTGACCATTTAAATTGTCATCATAAAGTTGGTAAGCTAAAATGCGGTTATTATATAGGGCACACCATACACTAAAACCGAAACGTCCTTGATTTTGAACATCAACAGTCTGATGAGGATTATCTTCAGACCAATAATGTTTGTTGTGTCGGTTGAAAATTCCGGCACTACTTACGTAACTTTCATCTGTCCAAATGATATTTTTAAAAAATAATTGGTCTTGCTCAATTTGTTGTAGGTACCAATTGCAGAAATCCAGTCGGCGTTCAGGATCAGTTGGAAGGAGCTGTTGTTGTTTCCTTATTGTATAAGGTCTAAATTTGTGTTTTTTTAAAACTGAAAGTGCTCTTCGTCGCGATATACCAGACTCTGCTTCAATTTGCCTACTTGAAATTGAAGGATTTACGACTACCATACCAACAACATTTATGGCAACATCCTCAGCATCTTGAATACGATAATTTTTTTGGTCTTGGTTTATTAAATCCTCCGTATTCAACGAGGTTTTCTTTTAGTCTACCAAAGATGGACATATTAGGTTGTCTCCTTTCAGGGTAGCGATTAAAATATGCTTCCGATGCAGCTTCAGAATTATATCCATTTTGAATAAAACACTCTAGCATATTAAACTTTTCGTAATTTTGATACGCCATCGCGCCTTGTCAATTTCTTTAATCGAAACTTTAAAACTATAATGCAAGCAAAAACCAAACATAAACAATTAATCAAACAGTAATGTGTAACTGTGTATTTACATCCCAATATCCAACTGTTCTGTTTTCAAAATGACAGGCGCCTACTGTGCAAAATCATTGAAATTACTATACTGTCCTTTATTAGAAAACATATGTTTTTTAACTGTTTCCGCATAAACACTCATCATAGACCCCACAAACTATATATCGTTGTAAAGAGAAAAAAATCCTCTTTTTAGCTAAATCATAGCCAACTATGGTTTCCATTTAAAAAAATAGAAGTTTATGCCATAACTCGAAAACTACACAAGATATAAAAAATCTGTTAAGGAAATCATATTCTACTTAAAAAAGTGCCTGTAGAACGTGCAAACAGATTTCTTCTAATTTTACAAACAACCGAGTTATCGACACCAATCGAAAACTCAAAAAAATCAATTTTCGTTTACAACTCGAAAACGAAAAGATATAGCAAATTCTGGTTTTCACCAATGAATTTATCTCGAAAAAAAGAGGTCGGGAAAGGTGGGTTCATTTTTCCATAGCCCTTACAGTTACCGAGATACCCTATAAAAACATCGAAATTTGCCCACCCGGTACATACATAACACAGATAGAGACTAATTCGCAACCAATTTTCTCCAGTCACATAAACACACCAACATTGAAATTCGGCCGCCTAGTCGCACGTAAATCAAACTGCAAATGTGCAAGCCAACGTGTATTCCACTACAGCAGTCGACAAAACAACGACCAATACCATGATTGCATTGTTCAGCACGCTATGTGAAGATTATTGTGATTTATGACAATAAGGTAGCTTGTACAATCGAAAACAAATATTGCCCAGACGATTGCCGAATGTAAAGGACTTTTTTATTCAGTCTGTTAGTGACTTTTGAATTCTCTGTAGGATGTGGCAACCATGCTTATAAAAGTACGTAGTACAGAATAAGCGTCTTTTCAAATACATATAATTTTATTTAAATTAATATTTGGTAGCATTGTTCATCAAGTTGGGACAAAAAGAAATACAATGCAGTAGGAAGGTATGTATTGTGTCTACATGCAAAACAAAAACCACAGCTGAGTTTGGTTAAAAGGAAGTTAATGATAGTAGTGAGTGGTATTTACCTATCTTCCAGATCTATTTCTAGATATCTATAACGAATATAAACATATTCGTTGTCTCTTTGAACTGGCTAAGGCAGTCTAAAATAGACATACATAATATTAAAGATATGGCATACGCAAAAAAGCAAGAATAAGCAAGTCGAAGATCAAATGCTGGAAATCCAGGGAATTATCCACAAAGAGTTTGTACCTCCAGGCCAAACAGTAAATCAACACTCTTACAGAGAGTTTCTTGGAAAACTTCGAAAAAGGGTCATGCGTGTGAGACCAAACATCAAGAACAACTGGATGTTGCACAACGACAATGCGCCTTGTCACACATCCATTTCAGTAAACAAATTTTTAGCCAGTAAAAGCATTCATGTGGCTCCTCAGCCTCTTTATTCGTCTGACTTGAGTCCTTGTGACTTATTTCTCTTCCCGAGATTGAAAAATCACGTCAAAGGACGTCATTTTGGAACCATAGAAAACATTCAAACGGCTGTCACCGACCAGCTGAAGGCTATTCCAGTATATGAGTTCCAGCACTGCTATGAGAAATGGAAGAACCGTCTCCAACGCTGTGTGGCTTCCCAAGGAAGTTATTTTGAATGAGACAATACTGAATTGTAATTCTATTCGAATAAAAAAATGTAAAAAGATCAGTCTCATTACTTCATTTCACACGTTGCACCTAATATATTTTGTCGACGGCGCACAATGGTCAATTTTGCGATTCTAGGAGGACAAAATTCCAAGAACTCATGTTTTTAGAATTAAATTGTTTCATTAATAATGTATAATAGACCCATTAAGGTATTTAATGCTGTACAATGTATTATTATATTATAAATTTTTATGACCCTTAATGAGGGCTGAAATATGTATAAAACCAGGTACCTGCTTGATAATATTTTAGTAGTCTATTTGACCCTAATGTGTGCAGTTGAATCTCTGTTGGTTTTGCGTGAAGTGAATTTGTTCTCGATGGAAAATTTTGTGAAAGGTATGTACATTATTTTGGTATTAAACAACTTGTGTTTTTTTTTTTGTTTAAATCAGATAATTTTCGGTTATAGTTGGTTCTGTAAAAATTTTATATTTTATGCAATATTAAAGTTTCACGAGAGCTACAATTTGATTTCCGCTTTCTTACTATTCTAAATTACTACTACTACTCTACTAAATTACAAAAAAATTGCCTGCGTCTAAGTGCATATAATTATTTTATCCTTAATTTTAGAAACGTATGTCATACCTCGCAGAACCCTGTTCGAGATATGGGTTAGCGAACCGGAAAAGGGCAAAAGAAATATGAAGATGTATTCGTATATTTTTAATTACTTCAATCTTGCAACCCCTGATGCTAACTTAGAAGATGTTCTTATGAAAAAAAATTCGTCATTTAGCTATAAATTGTCTCAAAGATGGGCAGAATGTCATCGAAATAAGGAGAAGTTTTTAAATAAACACAAAACATGGTTGGAAGACAACATGGTTTTACCTGAATTACAACCATATATACCGGATGTTCAGAGCCAACCCTTCAGCTTCCAGTTCAAGTGGTCCAGGGAGGCCAAAAAAATCATTTCAACAATCAAGTAAAAAGACCAAAAGACGCAAAATACAGCCATTGCTAGAGACAAACAATAGTAAAGAATTGATTTATGCGGCTCAAGCAAGTTTATAGTCTGAGGGTAAACGTGATGCAGCAACATTGCTAAAAGAAATGGTATCTACTTCTCCGAAACGTGCTACACGTATCATGAAGTCTTTTCACTCCCCTGAGAAATAATGAAGAAGCACTTGCAACTTATTTAGATGGGAAAATGACCAAAAGATCGTATATTGCTGTGCAACAACGCCTAAGAAGTATTGGCTCCAAGGCAATCATATCCTGATTGAAGCCAAGGCAAAGTTCTATCCGGAAAATGTCGTAGTTACAGAAACATCTGCTGAAGTGGATTTACAATCTTTAATAGAACATACTACGAGACGGATTTGTGAAGTGCAACGGGTCGTGTTAGAGCAGAATAAAGCTGAACTAAACGATGTTGAAATAATTTTTAAATGGGGTTGCGATGGGAGTTCTGTGTTAAGTCCATATAAACAGAGATTTACTAAGGACAGTGCTGAAGATGAAGAAATTACCAAGAATAGTTCCATATTCGTGTTATCAATAGTGCCTCTTCAGTTGTCGTGCTACGATCAAACTAATAAAACTATATTGTGGCAAAATCCAACTGCGTCGAGTATAAGATATTGTCGTCCAATGAAATTATTATTAAAATCCGAGTCGGCTCAATTAATTAAAGACGAGACGGAAAAAATTGAAACAGATATCTCAATTGTCTCCAATAAAATTATTTATTGAAGAAAAAGAAATATTTGTCAAGCCAAAATTGACATTTACCATGGTAGACGGCAAAATTTGCAGTTCCATTTTGGATGTTTCTTCTTAAAAATGTTATATATGTGGATGTTTACCCAAAGAAATGAATGAGAACAAAAAAAAAAAAGATAATCCTGAATCCTACTGATTTGGTTTGTCACCCCTACATGCCAAAATCCGATGTTTTGAATGCTTGCTTAAAATTTCTTATCGCTTGGAAATACAAAAGTGGCAAATAAGGGGTGAAGATAAAGCGAAGGTGAACAAGCGTAAACAAGAAATTCAAAAACGATTTAAATCAGAAATGGGACTTCTAGTGGATGTTGTAAAACAAGGATATGGAAAAACTAATGATGGCAATACAGCCCGTCGTTTTTTTGACAATCCAGAATTATCAAGTTCAATAACTGGAATTGATAAAACATTAATTCAAAGGTTTTCTGTCTTACTGAAAGCAATTTCATGCGGATATGAACTTGACCCTGAAGCTTTTCAGAGTTACGCTTCAGAAACATTAGACAAATATTTAGAAAATTATGCGTGGTACTTGATGCCACCAACTGTTCATAAAATACTAATTCATGGGGCTACGATAATTAAACACGCACCTCTTCCAATTGGACAACTATCAGAAGATGCCCAAGAGTGTAGACATAAAGAAATTAAAAAGTTCAGGGAAAGTCATAGCAGGAACTTTTCTAGAAAGGCAGTAATGGAAGATGTAATGAATATGCTCTTTATTTCTTCAGATCCATTAATAAATAGTTTAAGAAGAAAACTACAAAAGCTTTTAAAGAAGTTAGAGCCCGAGCTACTTACCCTTTTAAAAAATCCCGTCCCGCCTGGTAATATTGAAAGCGGTAATGACACTAGTGGTGACGACTACATAAGTACTTCTGATAGTGATTAGATTACTTTATTTAATATTCCAATTATTTTTATTAAACATTTGTAGCTATTGAACTATTTGTCTCATTTTATGGAACTTTGTAGTTTTTATTATGTATTTATTTTTTATTTATTTATTTATGTGCTATATATATGAATTACATGTTTTTTTGTTTCAATAATTTTGTCCTTCTAGAATCGCAAACCCTGACAGACCCCTGGGCGAGAAGCGGGTGGCCTTGTCTATTCCCTCATTATTTTATATCCTTCCTTAAACCAATAATATAATTCGTGGCTAATACACTTAACGTGTGAGGTCAATAATCAGAGAAAAAAAAAAAAAAAAGAATCGCAAAATTGACCACTGTGCGGCGACGACGAGTATAAGATCAATATAATTTGCAAGTACGAGAGCCATGTCTTCGTACGCCGTCCGATATTGACTGCCCCGTAAAGGACAATTCAAACATTTGTTTTGGGCTCCTCTGGAACAGCGTAAGGTACGCCTTAACGCCGAACCGTAACCCATTAGCAGCGAAAGTTGGAGTTTGCCCTGATTACTGCTCTGCACGCTATCCATACTAAGCGTTGCAAACATTTAGAGCCATCCAGGCTGCTAGTGGCGCATTAAGCGGTAATCCCGGCGCCATTGCAGAACTAATTTTAAGTATTAACATTTTAATCATCGCGCGCGTTAGCGTTGTGTTTGCTAAACCGGAGCCTCATGTCTAGCCTCATAAGCATCAGATGGTGGAGAAATTACTTCTCGGTTTTGTGTTGTTTCGCTTATCACATGTAATTAATACTAATATAGAGACATCCAAAAAAAACGTCATCAACTCTGGCTATGAACGAGAGAGATGGAAATAGCGGTCATGTCTAAGCTTTTCGATTATGTCAAACTTTTGACAAGTGACTGTCACAATTTGTAAAATAAACAATGGCTGTCATATGATGTGACAGTCTTGACAAGTAAATAAGGTTATAAATTCGATTAAGAATAGAAATACGTCTTTTTTTCTTGGCCAACTTTGATGACGTTTTTTTTTGGATGTCTCTATATTAATTATTATTATTAAAAAAAAAACTGGACGTTTTCCACGAAACACCGAAATACTACACTTTTCTCGACGCGCGTTTCGCCAACCAAGTTGGCATCTTCAGGAGAAGATTAAAATGTCCAGTTTTTTGTTTCTACGCCGAAGGTTCCAGTACCCACTCCATTATTATTATTATTAAATCGACTTTATTTTATTATTACATATAAAAATACCATACACTAAGAGTTATGACACTGCGTACATACATAGGTATGTACGCTTAATATATACGTACGCATAGGCGTACATACAACAACTTAGCCCCCCCTTTCTTAGCGGAAATCTAGAGAACAACGTTGCCAGATCTAACTGCAACTCTGCATAATAGGTCTTAAATAATAAAAAAATTACATAAAAAACCCTACATTTATAAAAAAATATTGATATATGATTTTAAGATTTAAATTTTATAGATATAAGATTTGAATTTTAAGCCAATTTCATTTTCAGACTGTGTTGCAGATAATAAAGTTTACTGTTTTCCGTTTTCAACTTAACTACTGTGAAACAATTTTAAACAACTAATATTACTGCTGTGAAACAATTTTAATGTGTAGTAGGAATATTATGTTGTGATGTAACAACAGCAAAACAAGACAGAACGGTTCGCTGATACTGCGTACAGTCAAAGTTTAGGCGAATCGAAACAGAGTCGGGCTCAGGTCGCTATTATTTCAAAGCGATAGTTCACAGAAAATACATCATAATACAATAGTGAATAATAATAATAATACTCACCCAATAATTACTCCGAAGAGTAACCCCTTAGGTTCCTCTCAGGGATCTGTGCGGGAAGGAGTTGCTATTATTATTATCTGCCATGGCGCACTGGGAGCGACTTAAGATTATTTCGGTAACGCATTTGCTTTACAGTTCTGAGGAAACCCATAAAACTCAAACATTCCCAAATGTTCGTATTAGGGAGCTAAATATTACATGACTGAGTGGTATTTAGGTGTGGTAATGTCAGTGGTCATGAAAAATGAACTTAAAAGGATTTACCTACAAAGACATAAAATGGTTAATACAAAAAGTAATATTACTTTTTAACTAGCGTATGATATTTTACAAAGCATGCTTTTGCAACTTTTTTCTTCTCTTACAGTTTCGTTATAGCCGTTTTGCATAATCAATTTTACTTTAATCTGATGAAATATTAGTCTTACTTGTCTCAAAACAGGTATTATGGGAACATGCATTTGGAACCAAATGCCTTTACATTCGGCAACCGGGTTCCAAATGTATTTGGAACCCGGTATACCCTTTAAAACAGGAAAACATCATACACTATCGTAAAATTCTAGATACCGACGCTAAGTCGAGGTATCCAGAATTTTATGATAACAGGTATGATCTATCCATATACCAAGGGCATACCTATTCTAAATACCTGTTCGGCAGCTATAAAAATTCGGCAAGTAATACTTGAATATTTCATCGGTTTAAATTTGTAATTCTAAAAACTATTGTTTTTAGAAAATCGCAAGTTTTTAAAGAATGTACGCACCTATAGTCCTTCTAAATTTAATTGAAAATGATAAATACGCCTGGGGAACAAAAAAAGCGGTGCAATTTTATGATTCCATAGGCGTGCTCGAATAATAACTTTTAGGGAGTAATAATAATAAGTAATTAACGTCGCTTTTATATCATGACTTTTTTTATTTACATACATACATATGTATATGTATGTAAATAAAAAAGTCAGGATAATACATGTATGTATTATTTATATTTATTTGTATATTATACTAATGTTCATTTGGCCAGTAATATGTTTTAATTTGTCTGTGTTATCTAATTCATCTGTTATCTTTCTCACGTTATCTACTACTGATGCACTTAACGTTGGTGACTGATTATATTTACGCAAACGATCATTTACCGCCGCCCACACCATTTCAATAGGATTAAATACGCAATAATATGGTGGCAATCTTGTAACAGTGTGCGTGTATACTAGCGAGGTGATCGATGACATATTCATTTTTAAAATTTTGCTCTTTTATTAATTCGAGTAACTTGCGCTTTACATCTTGAACATCTCTTCAGGGATGTTCATATTTTTATTTCTCATGAATTTTAAAATATCTTCCTTTTTGGTAGTAATATTCGGTATTTTATTTAAAATGCGCGAATGATACGGCGCGTTATCCATTACAATGACCGATTTGGGAGGGATATTCGGAGTTGTTCTGAAAACCATTTTTCAAATAAATTCGCGGTCATATCCTCATGGTAGTCAACAGAAGACTGTGATATGTTTTTAGCGGACAGTAATAACGCATTTGGCACAAAACCGTTTTCACTTCCGGCGTGAAGTATTATAATCCGTTTTCCCCTTGAACACGGAGTAATTAACGCACATTTTGAAGAACTATCTACCCAGCCATACTTCACAACGTCATGTGTATCAAACCACGTATCATCTAGATATATTATATGCCTATTTGATTCGCGATAGTGCCTAAATTTTTCCAAATATTCTACTCGAAGGATAACGATACGTCTTGATTCCATTATAGTCATTCGATTATTAATTTTTTTATATTTAAAACCAGAGTTTACTAAGATGCCACGTAATGTTTCTAGAGATTTATAATTTTAATCAGGGTAATCATGTATTTTTTGTTGAATTATTTCCAAAATCGGGACTTTGTTTTCTTACGTATCATAAATTATTCGCCTAATTACGTCCCGCGTCGCCTCGTCAACATTTTTGCATTTTTGCTTTTTCTGATTTCGTAATTCAGAGTGATCCATAATAGTCCCAGCTTTAACAACGCAATACATTGTGGATATTGAAATTTGAGTCAATTTATTAATTCGATTAATAATTTCAGTATCAGTCATTTTCTCATTTTCACGTTTTAGGCATTCATATATGTTTAAAATAATACGCTGACTTTGAGAATGTAAGTCTTTATTTTTTAATTCATCGTACTCGACCGTTTCGACATTTTCGCTGGTTATATCTAAAGCTACGTTATTTTCATCCGTTTCGAAAGCTCTCCAGAAAGCCATGCTTATGAAAGAGGTATTGATTAAAAATATTATATACGACGCAAATAAAATAAAAGTGTATAATTTAACCCTTTTTAAAACCTACTTCGTCGTTAATGGAACCAACAGAATTCAACACATCAAAACACTCATAAAAACAACGTTTTTTTTATACAGTCGGTCAAAGATAGCGTGGTTATAACCCGTGTTTTACCGCCAACGTACTGAACTCGGTCGACCGGGTCGAATACCGTGGAATGTCACGTGGCTACCAGCCGACCAATGGCGTGTAGGTTCCGCCCACTTCCCAACTCTGACGTCATGTCAAACACGCGTGGACTGCGATACGGCATATATGGGTAACAGATCAGAAAGCGTATTTAGTTCCATACAAAGTGTTAGTAAACTGATGTATTCTTATCCTACCTCGTATAAGTACCTATTTTCAATTTAAAATGGAATAAGAGTACATGATATTAGTTTTACCTTTAAATCGACGATTTACTAGGCAACGAGTTAATCTTACGTACCTACTAGCTAACCCATATTCACTTGTACAACTGCAAGGACATTACCAGCAATTTTTTTTAATATACTGCTATCACCGACTTGTGATCTATGGCAACAATACGATTACTGAATGGTCCACCTTTGTAGCTGATAATTAAATATCTAATTGTCATTGTAACTTTATAACGTGTGAATGTAGTTTCTTCGCGTTTTAGACCCAAATTTTATGAGCTTCGTGTGTAAGTTCTTTTAAGTGTCATGTCTCTTGACGACTAAAGTTACCACGCCTAAATACGGCTCAACCATTGTAACGGGCTGAAATTTTATTAATAGTTTTACCTTAATATGGTTTAACATTTTATAGTTTATTTAGGCTCTTTTAATTGTTGGTGCCATGGTTTGTTTAGCGAGGGCCTCTGTGTCGGTACCTTGAGAGTGGTTCGATAGCGTTCCACGAGATACGGTGTGCCGAGAAGCCTTGCCCTTGTTTCCCCCAGAAGCCTTGTTTCCCCCAGATAGTTATTGCTGCATACCATCTTGTATTGGTGCAATCTCCTAGCAGGAACCACCCAATTCATGTAATTCGAGAGATGAAGGGTTGTTTACAAATTTTGGGTTGAGGTTAAGTTTCCTTCGTGATGACCAGAATATGTGATGCATCATTTTAGATTTAAGGGACAATAAATTTATTGTATTATAACACCTCTGAACTTTAGTAAATACTCACATAATATACAAAATTTTATCCACCATCCATCAGGCCTTATGACAGCTGTCACTTGTCACTGCAGGGGTTGGCATCCCTGAGAGCAGATGACGGCTTTTTGACGGGAATTTCCGCTCTTCCTTTTTCTTTGGTTGACATTTCCATGCTTCTTCTTGACTGAGACAGTCTTAATCGTGTAAACGGATTTTGGAGAAGTTGAAGGCTTATAATATAGCTGCGGTGAAAGTCATCGGCAGTTTAAATCAGCAGTTGCTGGATATTTTGTCCTTCTGCAAGGGAAAACTTGTCAACATCCTCGAGGCCACACAAAACCTAAGGTAAGGACACCATCACTATCTTCCCCCTAAGCATGTCCTGATGCATCATTTTATTTTGTTTTAGGCCTCATTATTGTTATCGTTATCGTTATCTCTATCCCCCAATTTGTTTTATCTATATTTTTACTACCTTCACATCTTTCTTACCACCACCATCTTTATCACCTCTTGATGGTATCGTACCTCGCATACTATGCGCTTCGTATCGTTTATGCTTCGCATCGCTTGTTCTTCTGCTACACTTGTACACCCTGCCTGCCTGCCTGCCTGCTTGTATGCGATGAGGTACACACCCTTACACCGACACTAATCATCTCACCCCATGGACTTGCCGGCTGGGACACTTCATTGACCGCTTACGTCACTGCACTACCTGGGCTGCCAGCTGCACCGACTTGCATTGTTTCCTGCACCCACCTAGCAGCACTTTGTATCCGCTTGCTCGCACTGGGTCCTGGAATACAACTCGGCAACCACTCCTCGGAGACGAGACGAGCCAGCGTAGACACCAAGAGCCAGGAAACACCACAGGGTACTTGGTACCGGCAGATAAGTGCACTGTTTGTTCACCAGTCGTACTCTCTACATTTAGGGCATTGTAACCTTTTACCATCTCGACTTTAGGAGCTTCACTCCCCCTAGTTGCATAAGTTGACACGCACTGAAAATACTGTGCATTAATATTTTCCCCATTTTGTAGGCACCACTTAGTATATTTTAAGGTAAATAACGATTAATATTGCGACTATATATACCTGTAAACCGATCCAAGTAGTACTACCAGGGTGAAGGTAACTCTGAAATAACCTATTTTGTTTAAGCCATTAATACGTACTATTAGTACGGACTTACCACTACCGATCTGTTCACGTCGAGCCCTGTCTGTTATTGTGTTGTACAATAAAGCCTGTTTATTAAAACCTGTATATCCGTAAACTTTGCACCATTTCGTTAGCTGAATAAACAGCCGGCTTTAAGGTGAGTAGCATTTGAGGGTAGTGGCTAACTTCACCCGTGTCCTTAGGTGCGTTCGGTTCGGTGGTCGCCCGCCGAACAGAGAACTATTACCCTAACCGAACGGTAAGGTCCAGAACCTTTTTCCCGTTTTTTTTTGTGTACCATCTAAGGCTTGGCTCAAATACATCACCATCTGGGTTGAAAACGGGTGGCGCCTCGTAAGAGAACTGTTCTTATTTTACCCACGACCGTCTCCACGGAGCTAGCGGCCAACCCTCAAGGGATCCCCTCTTAATACTGGCACCCGTCTAACGAGAGCCACCAACCGCACCCCCCAAAAAGGGGTGGGTAACATCATATAATAGTTAGCCGCTTAGTACGTTTATTTGAGTATTTATTATTGTATTATGATGTATTTTGTGTGAACTATCGTCTTGTAATAATAGTGACCTAAGTCCCACTTTGTTGCGATTAGCCGGAATTCTGACGCAACCACCACGTTCATGTTAGCAGCATCTGCGCATGTCAAAACGAACATCCAAAATCACTGCGCCAACTCTCGGGAACTAGACGTTTGTTGTCGTCGTTTGGTTAGTTTAGTAATATGCCCATAGCTGTTTGAGGAGGATGTACTGGCGTATGTGCTTTAGCTTACATACGTACGTAAAATCATTGACAAATGACAATATTGAATAATTATATTTGTATGATGTTAATATGGGCCAAAAGATTAGGCCCTAAAAAATCGCGTTATTACAAGTCCGTACCTTCAAATAACAAAAGTAACAGTCCAAGAAATGCAATTAAAGTAAGTCTTATTTATAAATTAAAGTAAGTCTTATTTATAAATTTGTTTAAGTTTCAAACTTGTGATTGTTATTCTTTTTTATGAAATAAAATACGGTATCGATAACTATCTTTTCCACAATACTTTCACATGAAATACATCGCGACTTGCTTCAGCAAATCGCGCTTCAGTAAACATAAACATGTTATACAGTATGTCCCCGGATCGAGTTTAAAAGAGGAAAAAATTTCGTGTTTTTGATTTCTCTGATAGAAAGTCACTCTCGATTATTTGCCCTGCTTGATTTCAAACCCCCAAAACGCAAATTACTTTTTATATAACTCAAACGGTTTTCGAAATAATACCATTCTTCTTCATAATTCGGACTTAGATTTTTTTTATAATGCTTTAAAAAAATTCTAATAGGCGGATTTCTTTGCAAGATATCATAAGAATTGTCAGTGACAACTGCTGACAACTAATAAATCAGTATAACTTCAAATCGAATCTTCGTCATTTTGCAACTATTTGTATGCTAAAATGTTGACTAGAACAAAGGATTTATTTGATTCAATGCTACGGAACTGAGGAAGAGTGCTATCGTGTTGTTATTAATAAATTTAACGAAAAATACCCGGAAGTTAGCATTTCTAATATCGGAGCGAAGAAGTTGGTGACCAAGTTCTTAGAAACAGGCTCTGTTTTAGACATTAAAAAAATCAAAAAAAAAGGTTGAATGAATATGATGTTGCTTCAGTTCTTGCCCTCCATTCCGTGAGAGAAGCTCCAAGATTATCACTTAGAAGAAGGGCAATTGAAACTGAAATAAGTAAATCTTATATAGGTACAGAGAATTTTGAAGCAGAACCGGATTTTACCATTTAAACCAAAATTCAGGCACACCTTAGAGGAGGGTGATGAAGCCAAACGTTTGGATTTTTGTTTGGAGATGGGCAACAGAGTTTTAAATGTAGAATTTAAAACGTAGAATTTCATAAGCGAATTTTGTTTTCCGATGAATCTACTTTTTCAACAAACGGCGTCGTTTCCTCTCAGCATTGCCGGTATTGGAGTGAAACAAATCCCCACTTTACTATTTCTTGTCGAAGACAATATTTCAAAAATGTTAATGTGTGGTGTGCGGTTTCATATACAAATGGCATTATTGGTCCATATTTTTTCAAAGAAAATTTAAATCGTAATACATATTTGGAGATGCTACAAAAATTTTTAACAGATAAACTTGATGAACTTCCTTTAAGTTATCGAACGAGAATGTTTTTCCAACAAGATGGGTACTCTGCTCATCATGCCGTTACTGTCCGTAATTGGCTCAATTCCGAATTTAATGAACACTGGATAGGAAGGGATGGTCCCATTTTATGGCCGCCGAGAAGCTCGGAATAGGTATTGGACTTCTATCTATGGGGACGTTTAAAGCAAATTGTTTATCGTGAAGCACTAGAAAATGATGAAGAGCAATTAAAAACAAGGAATCAAAATGCAGTCAAGTCCTTGTCAATTGAGGAAATTAGAAATAGTTTTAACGAATTTAGAGCTCGAATTGAAATTTGTGCAGAAAAAGGAGGAGCATTATTTGAATAAAAAAATTCTGGTTTAGTTTTGATTTCATTTTATAATCAGTTGTTTAATTAAATGATTAAAACATGAGACTAAGTAATTCGAATCATTTTTTTTAGCTAACTAATTAATTGAGTTTCTATAGCATATAGCATCCTAGACAACGAAATTATTGGGTTAAATCCGCCAACTAGAATTACTTATAAAATTTTGTGAAAGTCCAAATTATGAAGAAAAATGGTATTATCTCGAGAACCGTTTGAGTTATATAAAAAGTAAATTGCGTTTTGGGGGTTTGAAATTAATTAAGCAGGGCAAATCATCAAGAGTAAGTTTTTCTTTTAAACTCGATCCGGGGACATACTGTATATGTATATTTGAAAAAGGAAACAATAAAAACTAACCCTGTACATGAACTTGTTCCAGAACGTGTGTCGTAACTCTTGCCGTGTGAGGGCGGGCGTTATCTTGTTGAAAAATTGATTCAATCAACCCCTAAAGATATAGCACTGCAACAGGTTCTAATATCGGGTGTGTAAGTAACTGGCTGCATTTAAATTGCCCTGAAGGAAAACTAAAGGTGACCTACTACCAAAATATATTGCACCCCTAACTATCACTCCACATGTAAGAGACGTATGGCATTCAACAGCTAGTTGTAAAATCCTCCGTTCCCTACGGAAACTTATCATCCTTCTGCGTCCGTCATGAACCCACGAACAGAATTGGGACTCGTCGCTAAAAAACACATAATGCCATCCTGTATCCAATACATTCGTTTCTATAAAAGTGTAAAAGCAGAACTGACAAGATATCATTTATGTTTGGCAAAAACTGATTAAAATCATGCACTTTTTTACACGAAAATCGCAACAAAAATCAAGATAACGTTGAGTTGTTTTATTGAAACTTGAATCATTTCTTTATTATATTGAGGTACATCTTATGTGAAACTTTGAGATAAATTGTTTAATTAATACTGGGTGTTCAAAATTCATGAATGATAACAAAGTAAATAACGGATTTTACGAAATGACCCTGTACATTTAACACTAACTACTAATAACGTAGAACTGTAATACGAGTAGTACCCTGTTCGGTTGGATTATTCAGGCCTTTTGGTTGGTCTCGTCGGTAATCAAGAATTTGTATCCCTAATACGAAACAGATCCATTTGTATCCAGGTCTCATGTACGACATAAAGTGCAAATTGGTCCCTGAGGGTCCACGATCCAAAGAACCAATCTTACGGTCGTCTAATTTAGTGACATTAAATCCTTTGTGCCGTAATGTGTATCCTTGTCGGCTGCCTTCATCACAATATAAAGGACGTCCTAAGATAGGTATATGTATTATTACTAGTGTTCGGAAATGTGTCCGGCTACGCAGGGCTCGGCACTATAAAACTCTATGATAATAATAATAATAATAATAATACTCATCCTATTATTACTCCGAAGAATAACCCCTTAGGTCCCTCTCAGGGATCTGTGCGGGAAGGAGTGGCTATTATTATTATTTGCCATGGCGCACTGGGGACGACTTAAGATTATTTCGGTAACGCATTTGCTTTACAGTTCTGAGGAAACCCATAAAACTCAGAACATTACCAAATCTAGAGCATGTGCGGTTGGGATTGGCATCTATGCATCCACATCTATACACTAGTGTATTAGTGGTTGCATATCAAGCCCTGACAGAGGAAGCGAGACAATTAAAAATCGTCTCCCCGGCCAGGACTCGAACAACGCGCACAGAAGTATCGCGACTGGAAAGACGGCGCTTTAACCCACTCGTCTACCCGTGCCCGTATTTATAATGAAAGTATAACGAAAGTATAATCCGTATTTTTTAAGCGCTTTGTACATTATATACGCATGTGTTTCTTTCCCGTGTTACATACGACACTGACCTCTTCCCTAACATTCTCCAGATTCCGTGTATGAGCAGTAGTATGATATCCCTATTCTCGTTACGGGAACGCGGGATACTCATAATATGGAGTTTTACACTCTTGCACGCAAACATTCGGACGCCTAATTAATACCGTTCTTATCTATATATTTTGTTTTATGTGTAGGCTGTTTTACGACGACCGTGAGTTATTCAGATCTGGAAATGAGCTCTGACGATCTTTACAAAATTTGGTATGCGGAGATTTTGGAACAAACTGAATTTGAAAACATTTAAACGGGTACGGGTAGCCGAGTGGGTTAAAGCACCGTCTTTCCAGTCGCGATACCTCTGTGCGCGTTGTTCGAGTCTTGGCCGAGGTAGAGGATTTTTAATTGTCTCGCTTTCTCTGTCAGGACTTGATATGCAACCACTAGTACACACTAGTATAGGTGTGGATGCCAATCCAACCGCACATGCCCTAGATTTGGTAATGTTCTGAGTTCTTCTGGGTTTCCTCAGAACTGTAAAGCAAATGCGTTACCGAAATAATCTTAAGTCGCTCCCAGTGCGCCGTGGCAAATAATAATAATAGCCACCCCTTCCCCGCACAGATCCCTGAGAGGATCTCTGGGGTTACTCTTCGGAGTAATTATAGGGTGAGTATTATTATTATTATTATTATTATTATTTAATGAAAGTCTGGAGTACTTCTGGTTATACCGGAAATCGCAGTTATTTTATTTTGAATGGAACTCATTAATTAATTACATCAATTAATTGAAATATATTAAGGGAAAGTTCTTCTCAAACTCGACCCAAAAATTATAATTTTCTTTTTAAATAAATTGATTACTTATCACACGAGGTGTGTAAATTAAGTAGTAAGACTTTTTTTATTCGAATAGAATTACAATTCGGTATTGTCTTCTTCAAAATAACTTCCTTGGGAATCCACACAGCGCTGTGGACGGTTCTTCCATTCCTCATAGCAGTGCTGGAAGTCATATACTGGAATAGCCTTCAGCTGGTCGGTTACAGCCATTTGAATAATTTCTATGGTCCGAAATGTACCTTGAGGTGATTTTTCAATCTTGGGGAGAGAAAAAAGTCACAAGGACTCAAGTCATGTGAATTAGGAGGTGAAGAGCCACATGATAGTTTTTTCTGGTTAAAAACTCGTTTACTGAAATGGAAGTGTGACAAGGCGCATTGTCGTGATGCAACATCCAGTTGTTCTTGATGTTGAGACCAGTTGGTCTCATATGCATGACCCTTTTTCGAAGTTTTTCGAGAACGTTTTTGTAAAAGTGTTAATTTACTGATTGACCAGGAGGCTCAAACTCTTTGTGGACAATTGTGGACCCTGACTATCAAAAAAGCAAATATCAGCATGCATACTTGACTTCGACTTGCTCATACTTGCTTTATTGGGTCTTGGAGGGCTTGAAGTATGCCATTCCATGCTTTGGCGTTTGGTTTCCGGGTCGTACTCAAACACCCAAGTCTCACACCAGTAATGACACGTTCCATAAACGTTTTTTCTCATTCCCAATTCGTTAGTCAAAGTCTGATGAACAGTGGTGTGATTCAAATTTAACTTCCCCGATCATATTACTCTTCCACGCCGATCACATCAATATTTTTGAAATATACGCCTATTTATTATAATACGCGAAGTCGAGGGAGTTATTAGTTAGGGAGAAATTATTTAATTGGAATCACCTTTCATCATACTAATTTCTGTTACAAAATTTGAAGCCATTAATTAAGCTACTTATCAAACAAGCGCATTCAAGATAATTATTGAAATTAGATTTTAATCTTCTTCCTCTTACCGCCAAATCGATGCTTTTCTTTACGGCATCTATCAACTGGATAAATTCCGCAACAATATTTCTGTTTTTAATGTCTAGCATTCTCTTTATTCATTGCCAGTACGAGTTAAATTGTTCTGTACTTAGCTTTGATATATGTACGTACGTATGTATAAACTTAAATAAGAATAGTCTGCGGTTTTTTAAAAAATACCCAACGTATTGCCAGGATCTTAAACGATTACATTGTGTAGTTTTAAACGTAGTGTTATCGAGTATTTCCTGACCTTTCTTGGCAGCGACTTAAGGGAGTATTCTAGTCTAGAGGCACGAATTTCGGGCGGTTTTTGAAGCTCTGTACAAACGAAACAAAAAATATTTTTACTATCCATTTTTTTATCATTTGTTTATTGATATTTTAAAATAACAACAAAATTAACTGAAAAAAAGACTCAAAATTGACAAAGTTATGAGCTGGCAAAGTGGGGGGTCCAAAAAAAGGGTGTCCTGGCGTGCATGTTTTCAACCCTTCTAGTCATCTGAAACAAAAAAGCCGAACGGATTCTTAATTAGTATAGATGCCCCTATAGCCCAAACCTTGGAAAAGTCAAAAAAAAAATTCATAAAATGGCGACCGTTTGAAAAAAAAAATTTTTGCATGTTTTTTTTAACAATTCCGATTTTTTTTAAAATGGTAAAATTAAAAATTTTGATCTGAGCGTGCGATAAAGGACTGTATAAAGAACATTCACAACAAATTTCAAATAAATCGGTTCATTAGAACTTGAGATATCGTGCACGCCAACTCGAAAAAAGTAGTTTTGAGAAAAAGGCGTTTAAAGTTTTGAGACAAGTTTCCGGCAATTTTACTCAGTTAGCACGTCCACGTTGCTTGAAAGCTGGCTCAAAACTAATTTTAAATAAATACTAAGACGAAAAGATACCGACAAAATACGTTTCGTGTTTCGTAAGTACTCGGGCAGCGTCTACCGTCTATTGTTCGTTTGTTGTACTGACTGTAACTCATAAAATAATTGAAATTCTGAAAAATCCTTATAAGGGCATATTCTTGAATGTCTAAACTTCTAAATAACTGGAAATATGAAAACAAATATTTTTTCGATTTTTCCAAATTTGTAGACTAGAATACTTCCTTAATGGGGTGAAATCAGTGGGCAGTACAAAATATCCGGTTGATTAATTACTATTGAACCATTTCCTCGAAGTGCTCGGAATTATCTAGACAAATCTGGAGAGTGGTGAGGTACCGGTTATATAAAGTGTCACACTTATGTATGTGCGTTAACATTATTAAATTTGAATTTGAATGTGCAACGTAATGTGAAAATGAGCGAAACTTCAAGTGAGATTCGATATGCTTTATTATATGAATTGTTTAGGCCATAATACAACCGAAATTTACCGAAATTTAGTGACCTCGTATGGTGACAACGCCCATAGTGCAGCAACATGCAAAAAATGGTTCGCACGCTTCCGGCGACTATAGCATCGACGATAAACCACGATCTGGTAGGCCACCTCAACTGAATATCGAGCGCTTGTGTACGATTGTCGAAGCAAAGTCATATGGAACCATACGAGATATGGCATGAGAACTTGGCTGTAGCCAGGCCACGGTGGTACATGGACTCGACACGCTAGGCAAAAGTCCAAAAGTTAGGCAAGTGGATACCACGTATATTAAGCAAAGCCGATCGCCAACATCAGCTGTTGAACATTCTTGTTATCGGGGATGAAAAATGGGGCTTTATGTAAATCACAGTCGTAAACGCCAGTCGGTAGACGCAGGCAGATACACCAACACAATCGGTACGTAAACCTGATGTCCACTCGAAAAAGGTGATGTCAGTTTGGTGGGGTCTTCGCGGCGTGAATTACTGGGCACTGTTGGAGGACAATACCACCATCACCGCCGCTACCTATTGTGCAACTCTGCGATTTGGCCGCCCAACTTGATCTTCTGCGGCTGCGGTTGGAAAGTTATGGGTTCTAGGGGTTAGCTACACGTCCCCATGTAGCTAAACAGACACACTTGAACTCTTACAGTTAAGTTTTGAAGTTATCTGCCCCATCCACCAGACCTTTTCTACATCGATTCCCATTTGCTCTGTGTCCTCAGCAAACATTTAATAAATAAATCATTTGACATTTGCGGTGCTTATTTTAGATGAGCTTTATAGTCTACATAAAGTACATATAGAGGAGATTTACTAAGTGATTATTGTTGTGTCAAGATTATATTAATATATGCTACATCCTCTGTCAAAAGTACTATGGTTTTGTTTTTTGTTTTCCAATTGATTCCCAGGAATTGTTCGCCTTGATAATGTCAAAACATTGAGTTACCGAGGTGTAACTCCTTTGATTCCAGTTGTGGGGGTCTTGAGGACTATATGGGGGGTTTTTGAGAGAGAAACTACTGGGCTTCGTTTCTAACAGCAATTTACTTTTCAAACGTTTTCAAACACAATAATACAAATAATTGGTCAGTCAAATGCCGCTAGTGCTACATGAACTTTAAACCAAACTGAACTGAATTGACTACTAAAATGCGACTGGACTGAACCGTACTAGAAAACTAAACTGAACCGAACTAGGCCCGTTTACGGTCTTACCGAATAATTTAAATTCAAATTTGAACAAACCAATCCTCAACAGTGATCTTACGGTGTAAAATCTGAAGAAATTGAACAGTTTGCCAGGAGGACAGAACATGTGTAGGAATCTGTACAAATCGGAACAACAATGGGCTACTTAAGTACTACTGTTTACCAGCACTACATATACCTTTTTTGTCATTTTTTAAAGATTTTTGTTGCTGTTGCTGTTGAAGCTGTCAACGTTGAATTGGTGCATTTAAAATTATTTTGGAAGCAGAAGTTATTGTCACCAAAAGTTTTTATCAAACTCTGAGATTAAATTAAAAAAAATCCCATATGGTTCCAACTTTATGGGGGACACTGTATATCCATAAAATCCATTGACTATTGGATTGCCCCGCAATATTTTTTTTATCTGTGAAAATACAAGAGAATAAAACTACCTATGTTTCTAATTTTGGTTATACCAGATATATATATCACTTTTTTAATGCAGTTACGTATCCAACTATGACTACAGAAATATTTACGTTTGCAATTAAAGTCCGCACACATGCAAACCGTTGTGCAGAGTAGGTGTCCGGCTCAATTTCCACCGTTTGTTCTAGTAACTCGATTACGCTGCAACTGTTGGCGGATGCATTAACATGTATATTTTGATAGCGACCGTCGTTCATTGTTGCATCAAATGTATGTGCAAATGCAAATTTACTCTACTGTCTGTCGATATACTTGGACTACGTATTTAATGTTCGAGTGTTGGAGTTTACTTTTCTAGTAACAGAATATTCTAAGAACAGAAGTACATATCATAAGTCTACGCTTGATCACATACATAGGCTTATGTATTCTAGAAAAATGTTTGTTTATTGAACGCAATAAATGAGTGTTTAAAATGACCATAAACTTACTTACGAGAAAAATTGGTGGCTCACGACCCAGGAAAATAAACCAAAAGTAGAAAACAACATTATACCCGAGTCAAGATAGTTCAAATTTTGGGTAAACCTAGACAAAAATAATATAAAGCTAGTTTTTGGTACAGATCATAATTGAGGTCTAAATAGTAATATACAAAAAGTCCTGGAAAATCCTCCTTCCGCAACCCCCTTTTTTCGCCCCCCCAACCCCACCCCTTTTAATATTTTGGTGATTTTCTCGAAAACTATTCACTTTAAGGAAAAATTTCAAATGAGCATTTTTGAAGCTGACAAAATTTCCTTTCCAACGACGAATTGCGAGCCCATATAGTACCACGTGGTAGACACCAGTGGCGTATCAAAAGAAAGCTGTTCCGAGATTAATTGAAATTTCTTGAAAGACACGTCGAATTTACTGATTTTTACCAAAAACTATAAGCTTGATGAAAAATATCGTTACCAAATTTTTTTTAGGTGATAAAATTGCAAATCTATTGATGTAGAGAACGACCCTAGAACCAAAAATATTGAAACTGCTGTTTAATTTGTTTTTTATTTAGTTTCAAAACAACAATTTAAACATCTTTCTCAAGAGTAGAATCTTCTGTAAGAGTCCATAATATTATTGCATGTTTCGCCATTGCAAGGGGAACAAAATGTGCTATACTTTTGGCCTGAGTGTATACAAGAGCATCTACCAGCACAATTGGTTTTGCAATGGCAGTAAACCAGAAAGAGAAGGGATTCGGGTGCGGGAGGTAGCGTAGTTTTGACAGGCAACAATTGTCCTTCGACTAACTTCCAGCCCCATTCAGTAGACGGTAGCCGGTTTCCCAGCCACTCTTGTACCTTAAAAAGCAATAGGAATGACACAAATAAATGTTTCTTTATCCGTTGCTCACCTGAAGGTATACTCTCAGCGAATGTTGGGCACATGCTGCTTTTGTGGGCGGCAAACTGGATAGATTTAGGAGTTATTGATATCTCCAAATTTTGGACCATCAGGATAAAGAGATCTGACAAACTCTTCCCCACATTGTATCACATTTTCTTGTAATTGGTACATTAAATACATTAAGGTACAAATTAAATACATTAAGGTACATTAAATATCTCGCAAACTTTATTCCTTAAGTTGGGATTTTTCTGTAACTGCATGTATACAATTTTTTTGTCCATTTTCTGTATAAGGCAGATACAAGCACAGAAATATCGGAAGACTAGATCTACCAAAGAATGTCTCCGCACAAATGAAACATTGCGCAATAGACAAATAATAATAAATATCGAAACAGGTTTATTTGACCTTGCAATATTAATACAAGCTCAAACATAGTGCTTAACGTCACGCATAGGGGGCGCTACGCGCACCTGTTATTTGGAAAATTGTTAATCTTGGGGCAGACTTGGAAATTCTATATTATAGGGGTTATTATCCCGGGGTTGAAGTGACTTAATAGTTAATATTTCGCTGAGCATACATTGTATACGTAGAAAATCAAATATCAGCCCTAAAAAGGTTTTATATTGGTAGTAAAAATGAATTTGCTCCAGATTTACGTAAAACTGAGAAGTCTCCGATAAACTTTTAATTTTTTTTGGCTGAAGTAATTGCGATGAACTTCTAAAATATTCGCAAGTAGACTATCTTTTAATGGTCGTTTTAGAGAAAAATATGTTCCTTCTAAAAAAATTATACTTAGATAAAAAAAATGAGAATAAATAGCAAAAAGTATATTTTTTAAAAGTAACCCCTTCATTTGATACGCCACTGGTGGATGGCATGTGCTACTGAATATAGATTGCGATACGCCATTGGAAGGGGAATTTCATCGGCTTTAAAAATGCTCTCTTGACATTTTTCCTTAAAGTTGATAGTTTTCGAGAAAATCACCAAAATATTAAAAGGGGGGAGTTGGTGGGCGAAAAAAGGAGGTTGCGGAAGGAGGATTCTCCAGGACTTTTAGTATGTTACAATTTAGCCCTCAGGCATGATCTCTACAAAAAATCAGCTTTATATTATTTTTGTCTAGGTCAAATGCTATCTTGACTCGGGTATTATTTCAGTGTATTGTTGTATTAATATTGCCTCTGATCAGCACAGTGCAGCTTCAATAATGGACAAGAGAGTAAGTAAAAGGTAGAACATGATATACAAGGATAGATAACAGAGGCTAGTCTTTTGTTACCTCAGTGTATTTACTGTTTGACTCACTATTTTCATCCTGGAGTGGGTACTGGAAAAAAATATCCATTTTGACTAGATTTAAAGAACACATGGCTCATTTGAAATATGGCAGAACAGAAAAATCTTGTGTTGCCCAACACGCTTTTGACAACAACCATAGGATAGACGTAAATAATTGAAAATTAATTAAAAATGTAACAAACAGTAGACAGTTGGATACTTTTGAAAGTTTGGAAATCGTTAAGTGTAATAGTAGTATGAATAAGGACAATGGTCCGATACCCACCAGTCCACTGTTTGCTCTGATAAACAAAGACGGTTACGGTTCAGTGAACCGTGGCAACAAATTTAGTATAAATAGTGAAAGTGTGTAGGCTAGAATTTAGTTTTAATCTTCTCCTGAAGATGCCAACTGAGTTGGCGAAACGCGCGTCGAGAAAAGTATAGTAGTTCGGTGTTTCGTGGAAAACGTCCAGTTCACTATTTTCAATTTAAATTTGTATGAGTTTGCTTGACTAAGGAGTAGACGGTAGCTCCAGAATGTTTCACAGCATCAACTGCTTCAAAATCGAACCGATAGACGACGTGTTCTAGGCACTACCAATTTTTCCTATTTTATTGATGGTGCATTGCACTGATGAGGGACAGTACTGCGAAACAAAGTTATCTGCAGTTACTTGATTGTTCATAGTACTTTTTTTACAGTTTGACCCATCATTTCCATTTCAACTCAATACAATTTAAAGAATGCTATTTAAACTAATAGCGATCGTAATAACGCTGACTTTATATGAGTATTAATTTTAGTGTTAATGTTGCAGTTCTATAAAATAGCTTAAAATGAAATCAAAGTAACTGCAGTTAGGAAATTAATACCGAATTTTAATCCTCTAATTCAATCAGCAACGAGTCATTATACACACATTTTTTTATGGTTGCTTAAATTGTGATAATTTTTATACTACAGTATTGTTTTTTTTATTCTGATAGAATTACAACTTGTGCGATTCTGCTTCTAATAAGTCAAAATTAATAGTCTAAGATCCGGCTGCAAGATTGCTACGTTCATCGAGTATTTAATCAAAATCAAATTTTTATATACAATTATAAAAGGGGCAATATGTTTTGGCCGGATTGCCTATTAAAATGTGCCCGCTAGTATTTTTAATAAAGTAAAATTAGTAAAAGTATCAAATTTTAGTAAAATTTGATTCACTAGTTATTAAAATAAACTATACTCCACTTCACAGAAATATACGTAAAGAACTTGAAAAGTGATAGTTGCCGTTACGCATTTGGCCGCAACCTCTTCGCAGCCAGGTGTAAGCAGGTAATATTTTGTTAAATTTATACGTTCATGACGTATACTCATCAATTTATCAAATTAAAGCTCATTTTTTTCTGTGCATGATAAACTACCTCTGCCTATGTAAAAGTGGCCGCAAATAGGGGTTGCTAGCTGTTAAAGACTGTTTAGAGTGAAAGAGAGTTAGCGCGCTACATCATTCGTTAGGCAAGGATGGCGATAGTCAGCTGTGAGAGTTCTTAAAGCCATTGCACATGCGTCGATATCTAGTGTTTTCAACTAAACAGCCACATTTTCATTCTAGTGAGAGCAGCGATGAATCGGATTTTGAATAAATGGTATAAAAATGTAATATAGGTTTTAATAATTATTTAATCATTTTTTTAATGTTTCGTTGAATTTAATAAATTAAACGAAAATAAACTGTCGTATTTACTGAATATTTAATTAATATGTAATCTATAATAAAAAAACTTAAATAAAATCGAATAATTTCTGAAACATTACCTGCATAATATAATTTTCTTCTACATAAATAACCGAGATTATTATTTTTCATAAATATTCATTTTTTGTTAAGACAACTATTTTTTATTAAAAATAAATGTTTTTTTATGTGTATGTAATTTTGAATGCAACCACACAAAAATTTATTAATCATATTTATTTCGGAGTATTTGAAATTCGTTTCTATTACTGTTTGCGCCGTTGGTTGAGAACACTAGCTATCGACGCATGCGCAATGGCTTTAAAAAATCTCACAGCTGGCTATCGCCATCCTTGCCCAACGAATCATGTAGCGCGCTAACTCTCTTTCGCTCTAAACAATCTTTAACAGCTAGCAACCCCTATTTGCGGCCACTTTTACATAGACAGAGGTAGTTTATCATGTACAGAAAAAAATTATACGTCATGAACGTATAAATGTAACAAAATATGACCTTACACCTGGCTGCGAAGAGGTTGCGGGCAAGTGCGCAACGGCAACTATCACTTTTCAAGTTCTTTACGTATACTTCTGTAAAGTGGAGTATAGTTTATTTTAATAGTGAATCAAATTATTTCCAAAAATTCAGTTAATAAAAATTTTGTTAAAAATACTAGCTGGCACATTTTAATAGGCAACCCGGCCAAAACATATTGCCCCTTTTATAGTTGAATATACAAATTTGATTTTGATTAAATACTCGATGAACGTAGAAATCTTGCAGCCGGATCTCGTACTATAAAGGTGATGATCGAGTATAAAGATATATCTCAACAAAGTTCATATCACATTCAGCTTGGGCTTCTGTCTTGGGCAGTGGCGGTGCGTGATATTTCAGTTAGCCATATCTTGAAAACGACGCATGGGACCCACTTCACTTTTTAGGTGATGACTATACACCTCTTACAGAAAGGATTTATAGTGAAAAAACCGTCAGCAAAGTTTGCGAAAAAAAAAATTCAAAAACACTGGAGCACTCCCTGGGTTCTCAGTAACGCTCTGTGGAATATTTGCAGTATATTTTTTTTTCATAATCTAGAAACAAATATAAGGAGACGTTTTCATTTTTGTTTCAAAAAGTTATGGTCATTATAATTTTGGGAAACAAAATGTTCCTATAAAATTAAAATTAAATTGGCCATAACTTTTTGAAAAAAAAAATTTTTGCAACAAATCGAAAAACGTCTCCTTATATTTGTTTCTAGATTATGAAAAAAAATATACTGCAAATATCCCACAGAGCGTTACTGAGAACCCAGGGAGTGCTCCAGTGTTTTGAAAATTTTTTCGCAAACTTTGCTGACGATTTTTTCACTATAAATCCTTTCTGTAAGAGGTGTATAGTCATCACCTAAAAAGTGAAGTGGGTCCCATGCGTCGTTTTCAAGATATGGCTAACTGAAATATCACGCACCGCCACTGGTCTTGGGTCTGTAATCTTATCAGAAGCAAAACAAAGTGGGATGATTTTCGTTGCTGACTGTATCGTACGTTACTGCTTCAGTAACCGTATCAGTTTTTATCCGAATCTGCTGTACTTATTATTTTGGTCTCTCTTCAGTGTATCAACCGATTTCCCTGATTTTAATTGCATCAGTCCTATTTCAATAAAATATTTTCTTCTGGAAAGAAGACCCAGATCTTCAAGAACAAAACGTGCGGAATCTTATGACACTAACTGATTATTCTAAACTTTCATAAGTTCTGTTCTAAATGTTCTTTAAAGGATATTAATAAAAAAAATAACCTTATTTCTTTTTAGTCGTTATTCGAACGTAGCAATTAAACCTGACACTAAAGAAAACGTCTCGGCTAAGAATTTAATTAATTTAAAGAGTCTTGGAAAGGTATACGGAGTAAGTAGCGGTTCTTTTTTAGGCACTTGAGGATAAAATACCCTCAGATATATTTCCAAGTTAATTACAGTATTACAAACGGGGAGTTGTTATGTTCCTTTCTCATCTATTTCTTTCACTTCAGTTAAATTTATAACTAGGACGCCTCCTTTTTATCTCATGTGTACTTATATCAGAATCCAAAATCAAAAGGTTAGTGTTAGATGAGATACTAACCTAAACGTCCTTAACCATTAATTTTGGAAACTTATGGATACCTCCATGATACATCTCATGGCCACTAATAAAAAAGCTGTTTCATAGAGCAAAAAAGGTGAGACGAAGATAACAAATAGAAAGATATCAGTCACGTCAAAGAAGCCTTACAGAATAATTGCTACAATTCACGTATTATATAAAGAGCTACATCTATTCGACATAGAGAAAACAAGGAGCCAGCGACAACGTACACATGCCTACCAGAAAAACATCGGTGTTCGGTTTGGAACGGTGCAGATGTTCAAAATGCATGCCTCCAGCATCTTGGCAGCAACCTAGACGTAAATAGAAATGTCTTCCAACGTTAGTTAACATCTGCGAGGTAATCGACCTAATTGCAAGTGTTATTCTTCTTCTTAAGTCAGCAAAATCGTCGGGGTTGGTTTTGTAGACCATACTTTTTACATATCCCCGTATTTGTCATTAACTATCGATAACAGTTAGGTCCAGTGGCGGTTGGTGATATTTCAGTTAGCCATATCTTGAAAACGACGCATGGGCCCTACCTCTCTTTTTAGGTGATGACTATACACCTCTTACAGAAAGGATTTATAGTGAAAAAACCGCCAGCAAAGTTTACGAAAAAATTTTCTGCAGAACACCCTGGGACCCAATCAATCTCTCCAAGACCCAAAAACCAAGAATGAGCAAGTCGAAGACCAAATGCATGCTGATTTGTTTTTTTGATAACCAGGGAATTGTCCACAGAGTTTGTGCCTTCAGGCCAAACAGTAAATCAACACTTTTACAGAGAGATTCTTGAAAAACTTCGAAAAAGGGTCATGCGTGTGAGACCAAACATCATGAACAACTGGATGTTGCATCACGACAATGCGTCTTGTCACACAGCCATTTCAGTAAACGAGTTTTTAGCCAGTAAAAATATTTCTGTGGCTCCTCAACCTCCCTATTCGTCTGACTTGAGTCCTTGTGACTTTTTTCTCTTCCCGAGATTGAAAAATCACCTCAAGGGACGTCATTTTGGGACCATAGAAAATATTTAAACGGCTGTAATCGACCAGCTGAAGGCTATTCCAGCAAATGAGTTCCAGCACTGATATGAGGAACGGAAGAACCGTCTCCAGCGCTGTGTGGCATCCCAAGGAAGTTATTTTGAAGGAAACAGAAGATACATCAATTCTTCCAAATAAAGATGATTACCAAGGGCAGTTGGAACCATATGGGATTTTTTTTAATATTAGGATTTGATAAAAACTTTTAGTGGCAATCACTTCTGCTTCCAAAATAACTTAAAATACACCAATTCAAAGTTGACAGATAAAATCTGGCAATTGTCAAATTTGTGATTTTCCACAAAAATCTTTAGAAAATCACAGCTGAAAAACAATGGATGATTTTTTTTGGACATTAGAAAATAATCCAGACAGTACCTTTTTACCTTTTTTTTCGATTAAGAATATCAATAATCTTCAAAACCAACGATACCTACGAATATTATTAGCAGAGCATGCATTGTAATGGCAGACTTTATACGCTTTGAAGCGTTTTAAATGTTTTCAGATCAGTTTGTTACGGGAGTGAATCAAAAACTTCGAAAACATAACATTTTTTGGATATCCAAATGTTTCGCTCAAAATCAGCATATATACGTAAAATTCATTAGAAACATAATTTCTTAGTAACATTGTTCGAAATATTAACAATTTAGGCCATTTTGTAAAAATTTTTTTGAAAAATCATAATCATCAAAAGAGAGTTGCCAGATGTTAGCTGTCAACTTTGAATTGGTGCATTTTAAGTTATTTTAGAAGCAGAACTGATTGTCACCAAAAGTTATTTTCAAACTCTAATATTAAAAAAAATCCCATTTAGTTCCAAATATATGGCGCACACTGTATCACACTTTTTCAAACGGTAACTTTGGTTTTAATACAAGCAAAGCTTTTTGTCAAGAATGTTTTTTTTTGCTACAAGGTGAAAAAAGAGTTTCCCATTGTTAAGCAAATCTGGGCAGACGCTGTATATTTGAAGCGTATGTCTGAATCGTTCATTCTGCTGTGGTTTGCCAGTTCATCGTGTGTTTTCAAATACATATACAATATGCATATGGGACATTCCACGCCAACTTCGCCGCAAAAAAATTGATTTCTCTGAAACTTTGTATATAAGTAGTATGTGATAAGAAAAGTTGATATCTACCTAAAATTTTCGAGCTCAAATCACATTACGCTCTCGTCACGAACGGTCAAAAAATTGCGTTTTAGACAATCTTAAATTCGCGACTGTTGTAGGCAAATGAGCGCGAATAAAAAAACATTTTAAAAAACGGTAAACACATCGCATTTTTCCCGTAGATTGCGATAAAAATACTTTTGAATTCATTAAGGGTAGTTTTCACCCATTTTCAGAGGGTTAAAACTTTAAAATCGAAATTTGGAAAAATATGACTTCTTAAAAAAAATTTTGTTTGCTTAAAATTTACTTTCGGAAGGCTTTCGTCCCAGAATGGGATGAGCAACGGTATGACCGCTAGAAGGCTCGAAAGGTGAAAATTTACCATTTTTACGTTATATCTAGGTACGTAAAAAAAATGTATGAAAACCATATTATAAGGTTTTTAGGGTCACTAATTACTTATGTCCGATATGGAAAATTCGATAAGGGGCCCCATAAAAAAACTTTTTATGGGAATTTTTACTTTTAGAAATTCGTTATTCTACGTTAAATTTGAAGTAAAAAATGTCTTCTGTAATTTTTTAATTTAATGCGTACTTTTTTGAGTAAAAAATTAACGATGAATTTTATACTAAGGCAAATCTTGAATATTTTTTTTATAAAAGCTTGAATAATTTTTTACAAGAGACATTTTTTTACTTAAAGTTTAACGTAGAATAAGGGAAAATTTTTTAAAAGTAAAAATTCGTTTTTTTATGGGGCCCCATGAGGCACCACAATGAAAAATATGACGAATCACGGAATTTAAAAAATACCATCGTATTCTACGCAAAATTATGAGGAAAGAGCCTCCTGCAATTTTTCAATTTAAGGCGTTTTTAAAGCAACAAATACAAAAACTTTTATTAAGTGAGAAATACCATTATAAGAGTTTTCGATTTTTTTACTCTAAAAATACGCATTAAATTGAAAAAATTCAAGAGACCGTTTGTACTCTAATTTTGTGTAGAATACCGTGGTATTTTTTAAAATGTGATAGGGCCGCATGGGGCCCCATAAAAAACGAATTTTCTAAATCGGACACCAGATTCGTAATCAGCGACCCTAAAAACCTTATAATAATTTCAAGCCTTCTAGCGGTCATACCGTTGCTCATCCCATTCTGGGACAAAAGCCTTCCGAAAGTAAATTTTAAGCAAAAAAAAATTTTTTAAGAAGTCAAATTTTTCCAAATTTCGATTTTAAAGTTTTAACCCTCTGAAAATGGGTGAAAACTACCCTTAATGAATTCAAAAAGTATTCGCAATCTACGGGAAAAATGCGATGTTTTTACTATTTTTTCAAATTTTTTTATTCGCGCTCATTTGCCTACCACAGTCGCGAATTTAAGATTGTCTAAAAAGCTCTAATTTTGTGAGCTCTAAAATTTTAGGTTTAAACTTTTCTTATCACATACTACTTATATACAAAGATTCAGAGAATCCTGGAATGTCCCATATACACCTAGCGATGTCATAAACTCTGGAATGCCTGAAAATGAGTAAGCGGCGGAAGTCGGATTTTAATAATGCCGAACTGAAAAGCCGGGAAATCAAAAGCAGTCGTAAATTAATTAAGCGTTTCTGAGTCGTCGGCGAAATCGGATATTTTAATATTCGTCTTATTGTCTGTTCACTTGACGTAATTGCGAGAATTACGCGGCTGTCACAAATTTTATTCGAGACGATAAGGGGCGGCCGTGGAACAGGTGGCAGCCCTTAATTAAATTTCGCGACGAATTACCCGGTTCATATCGATGTGACGCCCGCGAAATCAAGGAGGTGACACAGAGAAATCGCGAGCGCTTGAAATGTCACCCCGATACGTATAGGATGATATTAATTGAGTATATCTGCATAGGAGAGAATGCAGGAGGTGAATTGAAACCTCCGGCATAGAAACAAATTCACACTTGAACACTTTTTACCAGTTAACACCGAAACTATTTTTTTTGTACTCAACGCGCGTTTCTCCAACCATGTTGACATCATCAGGAGATGGGTACACTGATGTGGATAACTAAAGTTAAGCGGTTAGGAGTAGTCATATTAAAGAAAAAATAAAATTTTTGTTTTCGCATTTTCTTAAAGTATTATACATAGGACGTGTGTAAATTAAGTAGTGAGACTGCTAACGTAGCGCCCGATCTAGCAACACTGCGGAGACGGGACTTGGAAGGGCGGTAGGTTAACATGTAATGTTAAACTATCTTCAATTTATATGTTTTCCAATACATTATGTACATTTATATCTGAATATTTATATTTAAAATAATCACTTTGCATACCTACTTGAACCTCAACAACCTCTACTTTAACACCATTTTTTTAACCTCACCTAATTCTGTTTGGAGGACAAAGGTATCGAATCATATGCACAGTTAACAAACTTCTACAACAAGAGTCTACAGAGATAAGTCTACAACAAGACTTATACAGTGCTTTCGAAAAGTAACGAATAAATTCATTATTTCTGAAATTGAGTTTTTCGAAAAAATCCTCTGACACGTCGATGTTATTTTAAACAAAGACACTTTTTGACATACGCCCCATATTTGTGACGTCATCGTTGTTCGAGATATGACGTCATTGACAATTTTTTTAAATGGCAACCCCCAATTTCGACCACGCCATTTGAAAGAGCGTGTCATTCTACTTACACATCGTCAAAAATTATGGTACGATTACATAAGCGTGAGTATATAGGTTAAAAAAATGAAGAAAAACGATTTTAAATTTCAAAATACTAAATATAATGATAATGATTATGTAAAAAATCAACTAAATTAAATGATCAAATTGTGCACCGTTGGCTACCTGACAGTAGCCAAGACGATTAATAAATTCTTTTTGAACATTGTCAATAACTTCAGGAGGTATACGATGTATCTCGTGACGAATTCTTGCTTTTAAATGTTCTAAATTCTCCGGTCTAGTAACGTATAGTTTGCTTTTTAGATATCCCCACAAGAAGTAATCTAGGGGTGTCAAATCTGGCGATCTGGCTGGCCACTCAATCGGCCCCCTTCTCCCTATCCAACGATTCGGGAACACCTCATCTAAATAAGCACAGACAGGTGCTGCATAATGGGGAGATGCACCATCTTGTTGAAAGAAAATGTCATTTCTCGGACGATCATGTTCCTCTATATCTGGATATAAAGTTATTAGTTCAGGAATAAGGTCGTCTCGAAGAAAATCCAAATAGCTTGCACCAGTAAGATTCACGTCAAAGAAATGGGGACCCAGAATTCTTCCGTCGACTATGCCGCACCACACATTCACTTTCTTAGGACGTTAAGTGTGTTTCGGGGATTCTCGGTAGCCCAATAACGGCAGTTTTGCCTATGAAACGTGCTCAAAAGTCTGCCTGCTCAAAACGTTATATGCGTTTTTCTCCAAAACTCATTTTTCAAAACATGAAAAGCCTGATTTCTCAAAAACTACTGAACCGATTGTTTTCAGATTTTACACACCTATTTATTTTTTTTAATTCTACTGAATATTAATCACAAAAAAAATATATGTTAGTTGCAAAAATCGCAGTTTTTGGTAAAAGCGGTATCATTTTTTTTGAATCAAAATTTTATCAAACGCTTCGTTCAAGGACTGCATTTTGAGTTACCTATTCTAACTGGGGGTATAACAACTGGGATTAACCTCTTAAATTTTCTTGTGCGTATATTATTTTTGTTTACATACGATCCAAAACAGCATATACTTTATTTCTCTCTCACCTCACAATTACTAACGAGAATTAAATTCCGCTATGCAGAAATCAAAATCGATACCTATCGCCTACACCTCGCTTTCGCAGTCGAACAACTTTCGATAACTAATTAGTCGCATAACTTTTCGTTATCTAATTGAGTATCTTGTCGCGTAAACTTCATTAAATTCCACTTTGATTTATTACACTACAAGTTTCCCCTTTCTTATATTATAATTAGTCAATAATTACGAGTCAATTTTGCAGCTCTAATGGAAGGGTAATAAGGTAATCATGTGCAAGAGACGAAGTAATTGCCATATTTGCTTGTTCTTAACACCCTTAGGTGCGAGGAAGATGAGGCGTGTAAGCGCAAACAACATCGTTAGCGCCTCAGTTTGATTTTTGCGTTATTTTTCAGTCATGATTTATTACATACTGGTATTGTATATCGCTTTAATTTACGTTTATTTTCACTCCAACATTTGGTAATGAAAATGGATCACTTGTATAGACTAAGTTAGTCTACGGGGTTTGTATAACAACAAAATAAGTATCTGTTTTGACAGACATGATTATTTTTTTCGTTATTTCATTTATGTAATTGATTATACATTCACCGTAGTTAAAATCGCCAAACCTTTTTAAAACATAAAAATGATTTTTCTTAGTGTTAAATTAGCCGTTCGGAAGGCAGTCCAAACACACAATCATTTGAAAATATTTTTTCTTAGCTAAACCGCTCGTCCAATCAACATTTTGCAGGAGGTAAAAAAGGTTGGGAACCAAACTATATACTAAGAAACAAATCGGTAGCCATTTTTACACAATTTGAGTACAAAACTTCACTCAACATTAATTATCACGTGTTTCTATATTTTCGAAACTAAAACAATTATAGGCCTAAATATATGTCCCAAAATGGTTAAAATTAACAGCCGCGTTTTAGGTATTAAAGAAAAACTACGTTTTTCCGCAATTTTGAGGCGGCCCAACGAAGCAATTCTGGCCAAATGCAAGTTAACCTAATTGGTTTTCTGTTCGGTTGAATAATTTCTGGTATCGTGTTGTACACCCTATTCTCGGATACCATATACAGGGTGTTTGGCAAGCAGTTTGTACACCACTTATTCGTTTTCGCACAAGAAAATCTTTCTTGAGGAGATTTCATAAGAAAATTGGGGCAATGATAGATCGAATGGTCAGCTTTACAAAGCGGACACGACATTTGAGTGTTAGTGGTGAGAGAAGTAGAGGTAACTGATCTGCTTGTAGAGTATTGCCGGGGTTTTGACTCGGACTTTGATAAATCAGCTGCTTTCAAGTTTAAATTCCTAGATAAGGCAACTTTACTCTGAGCGTCGCACTGTTTATCCAGAAAGTCTAGTAAGATTTCAAAAGAATCTTCCGTATTTGAAGATATGTCATGAGAAAGTTCGAAACGTGTAGCAGTTGATTTATCCAAGCGATCAAATAACATGTTAAATAAAATAAAGTCCCACTGCTTGACTGGAAACTTCATATTTTTTAAAATAGAGACATTTTCACGAAAGGCATCCACAAGAAAGCGCCCCAGGAAAGAGCCCCAGGACCTTCGGAGCCGCCGAGTTTTTTTGTATTTTCTATAGCATGCCAATGAGCTGTAGCTATGATAAGAGGATTGTCATACCTCTTGACAAGTGCATTGTATGCAACTAAATAATTAGTGCTATTAAGCGGAGTGGCCTTTGTCAAATTAAAAGGTTCACCTTTAAGGCACTGTAACAAATAATTGAATTTTTCAATATCTGATAGAGAGTCATTTTCATGAATGAGAGAGCGGAAACTATCTATAAAAGTTTGCCACTGAGAAACATCGCCATTAAATTGCGGTAAACCAATTTTAGGGAGTTTTACATTTTGTTTTACACCTACAGATTTAGAATAAGTATCTAAAGTATCTTTACTGTCACCAAAAAGTTGTTTGAAAACAGCCTGTACATGAAAATAGTGAGAATTTAATTCTGTTTGTACTTTATATTCCTCCTCTAAATCACCGTCTTCCATGGTAGAAACGATATTCAAAATATGTGTGCTGCTTATCAAAGCCTGCTTTAATTTCACTTAAAACAGCGAACCTACATTTAAAATTATCATGTAGAGATTTATCTGTGAGAGCACTATCTGCAATTTGTCTAAGTTCTTTTATGTTAACAATGTGAGTTTGCCTAAACGCAATGGCTTGCTTTAAGTTAGACATTGTGAGAGAATAAAGAATTATTTAATCTTAAAAAGAGAAATGTCAACATTTAGTATGTATTCAAAATCCAACTAAGCGCGAGAGTATTATTGAGAGAGAAATCAATTTAAATCGTCAAATAATAAAGACCTTATTATTTGACGATTAAAGATAAGCCTTTATTTTTGAGAGAGCGAGTGAAAAATTTACAAGTATAAATAAACACGGATAAATAAGACAACGCGAGAGCAAAAAACGGTAGCAGTACGCACAGCGTGAGACAAAAAACAGTAACACCGTCAGCCAAGCGGCCACCTGACACATGCGGCTAGAGATAAGGAAGGAATGTACCGAGAATTGGCGGTAAAATATCGATAAAATAATAGATGATAGGCGTCTATTATTAAGTATATTTAATGAGATAATTATAAAAATGCACCAACAGATCAAGGGAAATCCGGGAGAAGGTACCAACAAATATGTGCGAGAGGGATCTAGTGGACTGTATGCGAAAAGGCACTTACGTTTTCTTCCGTAGGCCGCGATCTCCCAAGGTCTAGATGCACGCGGGTGCTTTCCTTCCTCTGATGCACTTATGCCGGCCGGCGTCACCAAGGTGCACTGCAGTTGGGATAACCCAAGTAGTCACTAATGCAAGTAGATGCACTAAAATAGCTGATGCGTTAAGTTAACGTAGGAGAGAGCAAAAAAGTCGCGTGTCTTGTCTTCGAGAGAGTAGAGTTAAAATCACACTTGACACTATTGTTCTGTACCTTTTTGGAGAGAGAAAGAGGGACATATATGACACTGTGTGAGTAATGTTGGTTGCATACACTTGAGGAATAAAATTAAATTAAAATATAGAATAAAGACGGAACATATACTTCTGTGAAAATGCATATAGTATACAGTAAACAGAAATCAAATCGACGTGCATCATCATAACGTGTGTATTATTTTCGGTTTGAAATCTTTAAACTTATTTTCAGCCAAAATCCTTTGAATGTTAGTCGTGCTAATATCAATTTGTGCAGATCCCTTTCCTAGTGATAGTTTTGGAATTTCTTCGACTGAATTTAAAACTAGAATTGTGGCTGCATCATCGTCGTCATGGACCTTTATATATTTTTTTCCGCATATTATATCACCAGTTAAATCAAATTTTCGTACTTTTCAAACTCTTTCAAACTTTGACGGTTAATTCGACTTTCTTTCTTCTTCGAAATATTACCGATACCATAACATTTAATAAGATAAATTTTATGTTGTAAAGTAAGTATTATTTGGAATTAAATTTCAAGCGCTTTGTCAAACACAATGTCAAACAATAACAATTGCCTTATTGATGGCTTACTGGAATTTCAAATATTCTAATTAGGGACTTTGAGAAGAAATAGTGTAAAGACAACCTATTAACTACAGTGTTGATTGACTAAATGATCTGGACGTGCTCTTTCTTCAAAATAAATGTTTAAATAATATTTTTGGGTTTCATGATTTCTTATTATGTCTGCGCCTTTGGTAAACTATAATAAAATGGCTATACTTCAAACGTATAACAATGATACAAATTGCGGAATCTCTTCAAAATACTAGTATTGCGGAATCTCTTCAAAATTGACTAGTAGGCCATGCCATCATTCATACTTTACTCTTCATTATTATTTAATTGTTGCTATTCTTGAACACCCTGTATGTTAAATTGAACGAACAACAAATAAATTTTGTGGACGTTTCAAGACAAGCAAAACTTTTTATGAAGAATGACTTTGTGTCGAAAAATTAAATTTTTTGTCCATTTCACCTATAGATAACTTAATCCGGGGACACCCTGTATATACATCCTACGGATACATCACCGGAACTTGCTCGCGTAAAAGTAAGTTTTCCATTTTGTGAATTCCAAACAACTAATTAAGTACACGTGAAAACAATATTGTTTTCCGCAACTTCTCTGCGTCAGTCGTTGCAAGCAAAAACAAAGACTTCGATGCGAAATTTTACTGGCCCAATTAAAAGCGGCTTCATAACACAGAATCATAATAAAACGTTGAAACTCGAGACTCGTTGGTGGATACACAAACTGAATCAAGTGGAATGATAATTGCGTTTCATAATACGCCGCGATGTCCTCACTTCCATATTGCAGTGCAGTCCTTTATGCAACTGATCCGCCTGGCCAGTGTTTACGAAACAAACATGGTTTCAAATTAAAAGCTAAGCGCGTCTGTGTCGACCGAGTTAAAATGCATAACAAGTTTTGGTACATGGAAAGTACCTACTCTTGCATATGGAAAACAGAATTATATTTTTTTAAATTGAATTCTAAATTTTTCTACCGTCGCTATGTTCAGTTATGCTCGTATATAGACATCCAAAAAAAAACGTCATCAACTCTGGCTATGAACGAGAGAGATGGAAATAGCGGTCATGTCTAAGCTTTTCGGTTATGTCAAACTTTTGATAAGTGACTGTCACAATTTGTAAAATAAACAATGGCTGTCATATGATGTGACAGTCTTGACAAGTAAATAAGGTTATAAATTCGATTAAGAATAGAAATACGTATTTTTTTTCTCGGCCAACTTTGATGACGTTTTTTTTGGATGTGTCTATATAACGTGTGTTTTGTGTTTTTTTTTATATACATATATACAGTGCCCGCCATAAAGTTTGATCCACATGGGATTTTTTTTTAATATCAGGGTTTGATAAAAACTTTTGGTGACAATCACTTTTGCTTATATCTGACAACTAATATCTGGAAACTGTCAAATTTGTGATTTTCCAAAAAATTCTTTAGAAAACGGTCTAAACTGTATATCTTTCCAAAAATGTCACCAAGAAATTATGTTCCTAATAACATTTTACTCCTATATGCCGATTTTGAGCGAACCATTTTGATATTCAAAATATTTTTTTGATTTACTCTCGTAACTAACTGATCTGCAAGTATAAAGTCTGCCATTGCAATGCATACTGTGCTAATAATATTCGTACGTATCGTCGGTTGAAGATTATTGATATTCTTAATAAAAAAAGGTACTGTCTGAATTATTTTCCAATGCCCAAAAAAAAATTACCCATTGTTTTTCAACGCTTGTTTTATTAAACTTTATTTTGTTAGTACAAAAATGGTTTTAATAACAATTTGGCTATCTCAACACGAACCTACTACTTAAAAATAACAATCAATAAGTAAATCACTTTAAAAAAAGAACTTAATATGCAAAAAATCAGCATTAGATATGGAATGCCGTTGCAAGCTGCATTCACCTTAGATCTCTGTGTGACTTCCTTCCTTTTCAGCGGTTAAATTCCCTGACATAATTTAGTAAACTGGCTAGGAATATTTGTACATATTTCTCTTATAACATTTCCTAAATGATCCACATTTTGAAAAGGCCTCCTTTTGTACACGTGTTACTTTAAATCTCCCCTAAAGAAAAAGTCCATTATGTTCAAATCTGGGGAACGCGGTAACCAAGAAAATTGAGAAAACCTCCCATCTCTCAGGCTATAATGCAGGCATACATTTTCTAAATAAAAATTAATGCATAAATGACAAAAAAAGTTCTAAATAAAAATTAATGCGTAAATGACAAAAATGTAATATAAGTTTGCTATTAGGGCCTTCTATGTGATAATACAATTCTGGCCTCACGACGGTGTTTGCAACTATGAATTGTGTCAGTGCTGTTGAATATATTTGAAAAAACTTGTTTGCATATCCTACTTTTGAAGGGCTGCAATTCTGTTAAGAATAACCTTAGAGCAAAACGAAAAAATACAGGTCGGTTTATTTTTGATGTAGTATCTGTCACTAATTTTTGAACCACCTTGTATTTAAATATATTCATGATGAAAAATAATTTTTAATGTAGAACAATATTCTCCTGCAGAAATGTATCTAAAGTAATGTAATTTAAGACGGTTATTTCTTGAAGGGTCCTGGCGACTCCGCCAAAACTTGATATAGAGTACCACGAACATTGTGTAGTTTGTTTTACGGTGGATACACCATTATCTTCAACTTTTAATACGTTTAAATTGTTACAAAAACAATGTAATGGGGACAAATTTTAGTTCACTATCATATATATAACTTATTATATATTATATAATTATATAATATATAATCCGAAATCATATATCCGGATTTCGTCCTTATTATGTCTCAACACTACAACAACAACGAAAAAGAGTTTCGACTCTTGTATTGTCTTATCTTCGATTTTCTCGCCAGGAGAATACAGGGGTGGCATAGAGGACTGCTCTCTAATGTGCATAAACAGGACTGGACGTGTTACAAGGTGTCTGACAAGGTCATCAATCGTTAGATGTCGTCCCTGTACCCACTGTCGTACCCACTACCGGTAGATCCGTTAAGCTCTTAAGTTATAAATTAGTGCATGTAGTGTTCTAAGGATGAACGTTAACTACGGCATTTTAACTCAACTATGAAGCCTCTAATTATATCAGTATTTTGGGTTATTAATGACTCAAAAATATACTTCATGCATTCAGTTGAATTGCAAAAACAAGCATAAAACATTTTCAAAATATCTAAAAAAAAAAACGAAAATGAAATCAGTGTTTTTTGTTTAAAAAAAACTTTGTCATTTTTTTTTAAGTATTCTATGACGATTGTATTTGCTGGGCTGCCAAATTGATAAAACCAATTAGTTTGGCTCTTTCATACATAGTTAAAATTGCTGCAGAAATGCATGACGAAGAAAAATGTAAACAAAAAAAAAACATATGGTGCAGACTTTTTGGCGGATACCGTATATGACGATTGCTATCTCCGCCAAAGCGTTTGAAGAGGTCTTTTCGCATTGTTACCCACGTAGTTCTCATCTGTCATATGGAGCGGCAGTGAAAGTCATAAAGGAAAGAACATTTCATATATACATAAGTGGAGCGATACTCCATGTCGAAAACAACCTTACTTCCCAAAATGTGGTCTCAAACGAAGTATTTACTTCGACGCAAGTGGAGAAACCTCTTGTTCAATTGTTTGACGGCAGCCTTCTTCAACGTTCTATGTCGATCAAAAAAGAATGGCAACAGAGAAGGTGTACTCATGGCAACGTAAACGCTATTAGACGCCAACTTGGCGGAAACGAAGGTGGCGATGGCAGTACATGACAGAAAGGGTTTAGCCGGATAAATATGACGAGTCGCCCCCAAATGGGAACTTATATCGAAACTTATGTTTTAATATCTACTTGATGTACAAACACAATTTATGTAAATTTCGCGACCAGCTTTCGCTTTGACCTTGAGATATGAGAAAAAATAACAGTACGCATGACTATTATTCAAAGTAATATATCTCAAAAACTAATTAAGCTAGAGAAGTGAGACCAATGCGAGGCTTTAGGTTATATTACAAAGTATATCATATATTTTTTTACATTTTTAGAATTACTTTTTTATATAAAAAATAAATAAATAAATAAATAAATCATAATTTTTTTTTCGTGTTCTCTGAGACTTACAATCACGAAAATAATATATGTTGTGCTCCTTTATGTGCACTATTACTCATAAAAATAGCGTGAGAAAAAAAGTTGGTGCAACATTTCGAAAAAAAATAAAATGTGATTCGCGCCTTGTAATGTATGGGTATATGTAAACACTAGCGACCCGCCCTGCACGCTGTGCACGCTTCGCACGAGTGCACTGTAGTATATTATTTTGATCTATCTCGTAGGGTTCAGCCAGCGTTTGCAATGTAAGCGTAAAAAAATGCATTAATGCAAAAAAAAAACATTAGAAGCCTCTAAAATTATCAGTGTTTCTCTACTATATTATGCATGTATTATACATATAAACCTTCCCCTTGAATCACTCTATCTATTAAAAAAACCGCATCAAAATCCGTTGCGTAGTTTTAAAGATCTAAGCATACATGGGGACAGACAGACAGGGGGAAGCGACTTTGTTTTATACTATGTTATGATGATTATGATAACTTTACCTATGCACGCGGGCAAAATTGTAAACAAAGAAGTTCGAACTTATTATCACGCTGTTTATTATATGTTATGGCTTACTAACGTCGCATTGTCATTGGTATTACTCTAGAAGGTAGCTTATGACTTGGATTTTTGTGATATTTTGTTTCAAGATTTTAAAAGTAGTGACTGTTAAACCAAATTATTATTATTATTATAATTATTAGGTAATAATGTCTGACAAGTGTAAAAACGGTAACAAGATTCTTGTTACAGTGTAAAAACTGTAACAAGATACTTGTTACAGTTTTTTACATGTCAGACATTATTACCTAATAATTATAATAATAATAATTTGGTTATAAAAAAGTTATAAAAACTGAAGAAGAAGTTAAAGTGTTTAGTGATTGTTTGAATAAAACAAACAGTAACAGTTAATGATATATTCTGTAATAAGTGTCGACTTATCCCATATATTAACAAAAAAGCTTCTAGTTCTAAATGTACAGCTTCTGAAGAGGTGTCTTTAAGCATGGAAGTATGCGAGGAAGCATCAGCGACTACAGGAGTGCCGGAAGAAACTTATGTCAACTCTGAAGATTCTGATACCAGTAGTGACATTGATATTGCATATGAGTACTATCTTAGTGACAATTATATTGTCATTCCATTTGTCCAAAATTGTGCGTTCTGCTGAGGTCCTAACTATATTATTTGCGACTCAAAATGTTCCAGTAGTAATTAATTACAACAGTGACGATGATATTTTTTGTTTCTGGTATTTTGATTAACACGAAAATTAATAAAAGTGGTGATAATTATAAATATTGAACACTGGTTGTTTTTCTTTTCTTTTTGAACAATTTTATTCCAACTCTTGAAAATAATTACCTATGTTCTAAAACAAGTTGGTGCAACACTTCGAAAAAAAAAATGTGATGTGGGCCTTATAGTACAAGGGTATACTATAAGGCGCGAATCACATTTTATTTTTTTCGAAGTGTTGCACCAACTTTTTTCACGCAATTTTTATGAGTAATAGTGCACATAAAGGAGCATAAAATATATTATTTTCGTGATTGTAAATCTCAGAGAACACGAAAAAAAATATGATTTACTTATTTATTTATTTTTTTTATATAAAAAGTAATTCAAAAAATTTAAAAAAATTATATGATATACTTTGTAATGTAACCTAAAGCCTCGCGTTAGTCTCACTTCTCTAGCCTAATTAGTTTTTGAGATATATTACTTTGAATAATAGTCATGTGCTCTGTACATACAGTGTGGCCCATCGAAAACGAAACAAGCCAGCTTTGGGGTGCTTAACGCTGTTTGCGGACACATTGTTCGGATACAAATTTTGTTTAGGAGAGGGACACTTTGCACATATTTTCTGTCTTATTGCTTCAATCCCTGACCAAGGGTAGGTTCCACCCCCAAAATTTCAAATGCCACAAGGATTCACGAGACACCTCACTTGAAAGCCCGTTTAATTTTGTCTATAACGGTACCTCGTTTGTCGAAATTGGTTCAATACTTCCTGAGAAATTAGCAGTCAAAGTAAAACTTGTGTTGATTGTTTCACAATATTAAATGAATAAATTCCAAATTTCTTGTGTTAACAACTCAATAACTAGTAGTTGACATTGTTAATTATTCTAAATAGGTGAAAATAATATATGTTAAAACCAAAAATAAGCAGATATTTTGAGTGGTATACAAAGAAGTAACGAATGTTTTTAGATTACAAAAACTTCATATTGTCTTTATTACCTATAAAAAGACTCAATCGTTCGAATCATGACCAAATGTGTTTTCTAGTTTTTATTTTTTATTTTGTTATTTCTAGTTTTTATTTTACATTTTTAGCAATAGCTTTTGCACCCAATCAACATATCACTTCAACTTGGGCTTATTAGACGTAGACTTTAACAAGCTCTAAACAGAATTTAAGCAACTTTAAAAAGTGGGGATATGAATACTTTCGTCGCCGACTGTACCTATTAGGTATACAGTGTGTGTTAAGCCAACATCGGCCGATTGTGAAAAAGGACAAATATATGTGCAACATGTAAGACGCAACCATCATTACGCATTGAGGGTAGTGGGAAAATAAGAACGGCCCTTCACCACCTACCACTAATCAGTACGATTCAACACATAAGTGTATACGAAGAGAGGGGATAATATTATTTTTGTTTAAAATTTTGTTGTAATGCACGCGTGAACATCCATTGGTAAGCACAATAGCAGAAAATAAACAACAAATAACCAAGTCATCTGATCTCTTAATGATTTCTAAATATTTATTGTAAAACAAAATGCAGGCACACGTTCGACACCGAGACCAGAGTAGCGGCCAAGTACATACTCTTTCACCTGTGGCCGAAGGCATCCGAACCCGAACTCTTCTTCCACACAGCACGGCTAATCGCCCGCCGCCCCGAGCCAAAATGTCTCGCTGTACCAGTGGCGGTGCGTGATATTTCAGTTAGCCATATCTTGAAAACGACGCATGGGACCCACTTCACTTTTTAGGTGATGACTATACACCTCTTACAGAAAGGATTTATAGTGAAAAAACCGTCAGCAAAGTTTGCGAAAAATTTTTCAAAAACACTGGAGCACTCCCTGGGTTCTCAGTAACGCTCTGTGGAATATTTGCAGTATTTTTTTTTCATAATCTAGAAACAAATATAAGGAGACGTTTTTCGATTTGTTACAAAATATTTTTGTTTCAAAAAGTTATGGCCATTTTAATTTTGGGAAACAAAATGTTCCTATAAAATTAAAATCAAAATGGCCATAACTTTTTGAAAAAAAAAATATTTTGCAACAAATCGAAAAACGTCTCCTTATACTAGTAACGTGTAATTTAAGTGTAAAATAAGTAGTAATTTTTTCGAAAACTTTGCTGACGATTTTTTCACTATAAATCCTTTCTGTAAGAGGTGTATAGTCATCACCTAAAAAGTGAAGTGGGTCCCATGCGTCGTTTTCAAGATATGGCTAACTGAAATATCACGCACCGCCACTGCGCTGTACTAATAAGATTATGCGTAATATTTTGGATACCTAGTGTTTTTAGAAAGTGTTGGCCTATTTGAGAACACATGTTAGCAAGTGAATCTTGTAATTTACGTTCAGAATTGCCATTTTGATGCCATGCTATACGACATTCTGATATATTTCTTCGCGTGAATAAATCATTTTGATAAAATTTTTAACAAGAATACTATAAACTTCAACTACACTGTACACTTCTCGCTCTGTCTAGCGGCAGGTGGTCAGTAAACTCTTATTTTCCCACTACCTTCGATGCGTATGCGTATCTGTCTGCGTATATGTCTGCGTATATGTATCTGTCGTCTCACTTTGTTTGTCCTTTTTTCAAAACTGGCCGATGTTGCCTTTACACAAACTGTATATTAGTGAACCTTTATGAGTTAGTGTGAGAAAGTTATAACTGTGACAAATTAAACTTAAACCATTTATAATTAATAATTATAAATGGGACAAGTTTAATTAAGTACAGTACCCTGCAAAATTTTGAAAATTTTGTGCCCCTGGACAGTAAGTAATTTTTTCCCGCTGAAAACAAATTCCTCAGAATTGCTCTATCATGTCAGGTTTTTGAGATATTCTAACCTAAAAGTGCAAAAAACCCTTTTTTGCATATTGGAGGTTATGTAGCACCGCGATTTTTGTTTCTCAAAAAACTATGTATGGGATCTTAAAGTACAAGTCTTCCTCTTTCAAATGCCGTTGAGTTTGCTCAAATATATTTTTTTTTTCGCCGATATCGCATTTTAAAATTTTCATATTTGTGATTTCTCCTATACCTGAAAACCCATTAGGAACACGTGTATATGAGTTTTTTTTATTAAGAAACGCAAAAAAGTTTTTGCACTTTTAGGTTAGAATATCTCAAAAATCCTACTTATTTTCCGAATTTTCATGGTCACTATATTGAATTTTTCATTAAAAGAAATGAAAATATAACATAATTTGACTCATTAGTCAATTGAATACTTTTATTTTATCGTAATTTCGCATTTTTGTCGCCATATCGCGTCCGCCATAAGGAATATAATTGCCATTAAACTTTATTTTTGTTTTTATGTTACTATAAATTTCTAGTACACAAACGAATTTAAATATAGACGCCATTCTTTCATTAAAAAAAGTTCATGAAAGTTCCATAGACGCTATTGTAACTTTAGTCAACTCAGGTCGGCTATATTGAATTTTCTTTTGACATAAGAAAATATTGACCGATTATAATCACTGATAATAGGTATATGACCAGTTTTAGGTAAGTGTACAGTATCCGCCATAAAGTTGACAATCACGTCTGCTTCCAAAATAACTTAAAATGCGCCAAGTCAAAGTTAACATTGAGTTGACAGAGTTGAAAAAGCTAACATCTGACAACTGTCAAATTTGTGATTTTCCAAAAAAATCTTAACTAAGTTATGTCATTCTAAATTCAACATGGCGGACGGTCTAAGATGGGGGAATAGTTATTTTTTGCGCACTCCCATGATATGGGTATCAAATGAAAGGGTTTGCTGAAAAGAAATAAGAAAATAAAATGAATTTACTCTAAATCCAATATGGCGGACCGCCCAAGATGGCGGACTAGTTATTTTTAAGCAGTCCCATAATGTGAGTATCAAATGAAAAGGGTTTGCTAAGAGGAATACGAATAAACTGACGTCTGCGTTCAACCCTTCGAGGAGATGGTGTACTACTGCCCGGCTAAACAGTGAGACTTGCGGGGTCGTGTCTTAACTAATATCAACCTATACCCTAGGCAAATCCTAGCGGCGGTGAAAAAAATTCAAACTGGCGAAAAACAAGATGGCCACCATACCAATTTTAAAGTGTTATAACTTGGTATAGGTTAGGGATAGTACGAACAGGTTGAGAAACATTTAGATACAAAATCACGATGTTAACTAAAAGATAAAAAATAAATTAATAATAAAAAAAATTATTTTTCACGTTTCTTAATAAAAAAAAACCAATCTTTTGATATATGTACACATGTCCTGTGTACATACGTATATGTATACATGAGTTTTCAGGTATAGTGAATATTACAAACATGAAAATTTCAAAATGCGATATCTTGACAAAAAAAAAGATATTTGAGCAAACTCAACGGTATTCGAAAGACAAAGACTTGTACTTTAAAATCCCACACATAGTCTTTTGAGAAAAAAAAATCGCGGTGCTACATAACCTCAAATATGTCAAAAAACAGTGTTGAACAAACCTGATATGATGGAGCAATTCTGAGTTTTCCTGGATTTGTTTTCAGCGGAAAAAATTACTTCGGAAACAACTACTCATTGTCCAGGGGCAAATACTTTCAGGGTAGTGTTATCCATGAGATAACAATTTATGTTGTTCTTAAATAAAACAGATAACTATGTCACCCGTGAATATCTCAGCTGTTGTGGAAGGACGTGCTCTTCGTGTGTGGTGACCATGTGATTCACATTACCTTCGACGGGTATTATTTGCGGTAACTCACCCAATTATTTGTTTATTACAGTACAGTTGTTTATCACGTAATTCTGCTCATTACACCTTTAATTGTCTGGCTTTAAATGGAGAATCCCGCGAACCGAAGCGCTTTAGAAGTTGTTAGTGGAGAATTACAAGTGAGAAATCGCATCCAGTGCAGAACAGAAACTGAAAATAGCCGGGCGCGCAAGCCAGCTACCAATTAATTAATTTTAAACTGGGTGCCGAAGTGCACTTCGGCCTTGTTAATCCGCCACGGCGGATGGCTGGAATGTGAAGTGCGGTGGTAGTCGGGCGGATGGCATCGCCCTGTGTGTTCATTCACGTCAGCGCAGGTGACGCGTCAACTCGACATATGCCACATTCGGACCGCCCTTCGATGTCCTGTCGTTGGCTGTATTACTCGCTGAATGGTTTACCGCATGTCTGTCACTTACCCCCACCCCCACATCCACATCACTGCAAGGGCCATAAAAGTCGAAGTTCATTCATTGTAAAGTATAATGCATGGAGATAATCCGCGGATTGCTTGGCTCTGATTTATAATATGTTCTTCTCTTAATTGTTCCTAAGTGTATTCCACCCCATTTTTAATTAGCACTCATTCATTTCCACATTCACGTACTCGAGTGGTTGATTGAGAATTGGCCTCCCCCCCCCCCCCCCCCCCCCCGCCCTTGTTGTTGTTAATATTTGTGATAAAAATTTGCTCAAAATATGATTGTATTTGATTTTTTTTAAATCTATTATAAGTTATGCAGTGTTAAAATATTACGTGTCAGTGGCAAGTGACCTGCTTTTTTTTAATGGAACACCCTATATGTTTTTCCGAAAACGATATCTTCTATTAATTTCAAATCCGGGTATGCTTTTCTTGCTCTACAAATCTATCAGCTTGAATTTTTCGAATTCACTATTTAATTTATCAGACATATTAAATAGACATTCCAGGTGACAAAAAAAATCCATTTTCGACACTTTCTTTACTTCGCCTTTTGTCGTGGTCAATAATCTGCCGAAGCAGCTCGAGATATTTGCGCTGTGTATGGGGAAGACGCTGTAGCCGATCGGACTGCTCGAGATTGGTTCACCAAGTTCAGATGGGATGAAGGAATCTCCATATACTTATAGAGTCTTCAACAGCCAACAATGTTTCGAATGATATTGTTAACAAGAAGTTACGATTTCTTCTGTCAGTCTATAAAACATCGAAAACGTAAATTCCATCCAAGATATTCAACTTTTGTTTTATCAACAAAGCTCAATGAAACTATAAAACTATGTTAACTTCCTCCAATATCTGCTGCTATTGCTAAACATCTTTTTCGAACATATTACCGACTGCAAATATAACTTGAACATGAAAATATTCTACATCCTGAAGACTGGGGTTGGATGTCAAAAAAATAATTTCTTGTAGCCAATAACAACTATGTTTCAACCTGCTGTGGTGTACTTCTGAGTACAGTTCTTTGGTCAATGCAGTAAATGATGCAGTATAAGATGTGGATGTAAGAATAGCAAGGTTAAATTGTCCTGTAATTTTTAGCCACTATTATGGCCAATCATATTTCAATTATGTTACACCCTACATGGCTGACGAGGAGAACAACATTGATATACATATATTCGTCATCTTTCCTGATGTATATTATGGAGACAGAAGATTCAGGACCCCTATCCACCAATCGACACAACTTTCAATTATTATTTTTTTTTTTTTTTGTTAAAACACCATCAATTATATTAATCATACTATCACTACACCGAATGGTGCAGAAGAAAAAGTGTGTGGTGCAAAAAGAAGAAAATTGTAGATATATAGTAGTAACACTTACAATTAATTCTTTGAATCTCATGAGCGGTTATTCTTATTGAAAAAATTACAGATATAATTTTTTGTAGAGAATTGAATTTTCTGAAAGTTAATCGTTTTCTAGATATTCACAAAAAACTGTTTTCGTGACCTTTGGCCCCGGGTAACTAATCTAGCAATCTCTTTTATCATTTAGAACCCTGATACCAATGAGTGCGCCAAAAATTTAGCATTTTTTTCATGTCAGAGTCTATTTTTTCCTGGATTATTTAACCCAGTTTGTATGTCTTGCTATCCTCATCCAGATCCTGATGCAATACTTCATTATCTTGGACACAGTGTATACCTATTGAAAAACTAATTTCATGAAAAATGTTTAATTGAACACGCAGTTGTCCTTTACAACAAAAACACACTATTTTACTATAGAACAGAGCAAAAATGGAAAACTTTTTTACATCACCTCGTACAAAAAATGATATCATGCGATGACATTGTAGGCATCTCATAAGTCGAAAGCTTATATTAGATTTCGTAATGCGAAAATATCTCGTTAAAGTATCCATTAAAGTTTCGTAACTCCTGCTGAATTAGTAAGCCCCTTAAAAAGCCTTGTAAGAGCGAAAGAAATCGGAAATAGATCTGAAGTTTCCAATCGTCTCTTTATCACCTCTCAAAGGAACGAATTTAACATTGAAATTAAAGTTCTTTATGCTACAGAAATTGCTCAAAGGTGCGAATAATACTGTAGAATTTCAAATACCTTTCGCGGAGATGTCCCAACCAGAGAGGAGAAGAAATCAATATTTTGTAAAATCCGGTCACCTTTCAAGAATATTTTTGCTTTAGGATCGTTTTACACGATGTTAGATTTTATACAATTTATGAAATTGAATGTGGTTCCAAATTAAAAATATGTTACTTTGAACAAATATAAACAAATATTTTTAAATTATTACCTAAACCAGTAATTCAAAAACATGTAAGTTTATAAATATTTTTTTTATTTTTTCGGGAATTCTGAATCTGAGGTTAGTCAAAACATTCATTCAATCATTCCCAACTCAGACTTTTCGATTTCTCGAATATATCCTGACATTGGATTATTTATCTGAAGACTGCTTATTGTAGCGTAGATCAAGTAATTAATCTTTTTGTTAGTATACTTTTATATCCCGTATTTAGGGGAAATATTAGCTAAAGAATTATAAATCATAAAATATAAAGTTTTGTAGAATATTGACTTATTATGGTGTAACTTCATACACATATACTCATATATCACTAAGTATAGAAAGTCAAGTCTTGCTCTTATATTACGAAGGGTTTTTACATTTTAGTTCCATCTATTTAGTGTAATCGAAACAAGTGTAATCGAAAGTATTAATTTCACATTCACTACAAGTTTGACCTTGTTAGAGTAATTTGTTTGTTCTTTGTGACTGTGTTCATAAACCGTTTTTTTTCTAGTACGTTTTAAAAATGAGCAACACTAATTTTGAGCAACGGCGTGATATCAGGTTTTGCTTCATAATTGGACACAGCGTAACGGATACTTTTGCAAAACATCAACACGACTACGGAGACAGTGTTTTTTCAAGAGCCCAGGTTTTTCGGTGGTTTAAGACATCCTCAGAAGGTAGAGAGTCGATTGAAGATGAACCGATGAAAATCTCAATAGAATATGGGATCTTGTGCGGTTGAGGACAAGAATGACCGGGGAAGAGTTAAATTTGAATCACACCACTGATTGATTAATTGATCTGATTTTGACTAACGAATTGTGGATGAGAAAAATCTGCACAAAAATAGTTCCAAAAAAACTTTCGCAAGAGCAAAAGGACATCAGGAGAGGAAGGTGTAAAATGAAGTAAAATACTAAGCTCCATTTCCTCTGTTGATTGAATTATTTCGTATTCTTTGAGCATTCTTTAGTGAACCATTTTCTTCTAATTTGCTATAAATCCTCTTAAAAGTTTTCGCATCTGAAACTGGACGTCCGGGAAAAGTTGTTGCATATTCCCTTCGTGCAGCATATAGATTTTTATTACATTTAAGGAATATTTCTAATACCTGGCGTCTCACTTCAACTGAATAACCCATTATAATTTATTATACACTACTTAGTTTATAACTATGTTTTGTATTTATTTTACAATAAGGCACCAACAGGTAACAACACCAACAAATAACTTGACGTTTGCGTAACAGAACTTTTGTTTATAACTTATATCAAAGCCTGCTTCGTAAAATAATTCTGAAAAATTATATCAGGTATTGTGTGCCTTCAAATTGTTGCTATAATACTATAACCTAAATTACGCTATAACTTATATTTTTGAAAAAAGAATATTAAGGTAATAGAAATTAGGTATCATAAGTTACTTATGGCATAAATATAAAAGAAAATCGTAATTATTAAAGTAAAATAACACCAGCAAAAAGTATTTCTAAAGAATTTGACTTTTTCAGTTTTGACGGTTAATATCCACCAATTTTAATTTTATAAATTTAATTTTTGGGGGGGATATGTAAATCGATACGCTCTTTCAGATTATGCAAAAATATATAGGGTATTCCATAAGAGATAATACACTTGGCGTTGATACACCCTGTATAATTAGGCCAAAACTATTTTTTTATAGAAAAATTGAAAATTTTGGAAAAAAAGTACGTCGCATAGTACTTTGAAAGTTTTGAAAATGTAAGAAATAATTAAAATAAAGGGGGTGGACTTTTACGTGCCCCACCCTGTACATATGTAGATATATAAAGTGCCGACGGCATCTGGTTTATCTCGGGTAATACGAACGTATCCACAGAACTTGATACTTCTGCTCCAAATGACTATTAAATGAAATTTGAACGTTATACCTCGAGGTAATGGAACTGAAAGTAATATACACTTCAATACTCATTTCATTTCAATACAATTTATATTACATACATGCAACTCATAGTAAACATGCAAATTTCCATAGTTTAAATTCAACGCGACTTTATAATTGGTTTCTCTTGTTAAATAGAATGTCAACCAAAAACGAGGAATTGATTGTAATTTAAAACATTCATTGCGGAAATGTCTATTTATTAAAAAGTTTGTCTAATGTCTGTGAGAATGACAAGTCGGAACTGTTGTTCATAAAAATTATAATTATATAGAGACATCCAAAAAAAACGTCATCAACTCTGGCTATGAACGAGAGAGATAGAAATAGCGGTCATGTCGCTTTTTGGTTATGTCAAACTTTTGACAAGTGACTGTCACAATTTGTAAAATAAACAATGGCTGTCATATGATGTGACAGTCTTGACAAGTAAATAAGGTTATAAATTCGATTAAGAATAGAAATACGTCTTTTTTTCTTGGCCAACTTTGATGACGTTTTTTTTGGATGTCTATAATATATTTGTATTTTACATATATGACAGAATTATTGTTTGATACTTACTTATCCATGTAGGCCAAGGCGTAATGTCAAAGTTCAGAAATATTTTTTAGAAAGTTTCACATGGCCACTAAATTATGTACGTATCCATGTAATTAATTTGTTTCATTACAAGTTTTATATTCCGTGACTTAACAACTACTGTTTCATTTTCATGTTACTAACAATAGTACTCTACCTGTATAATTCTTATCGGTTTTGTAAATACTCCCAATTTGTGATTGGCTGCACTTGTAAACAACCCTGTTGTAAATAACAGGAGGTGTGGGAGTGTTGGAAATTCCTCACTCTAACATTCACACTATTTGCTTTAATAGTAGAGAGCGCAGAGGCCTGAAATGTTCATGCTGTAGGGCTTTAAAGACTAAAAGCTGACACCAGGGATATATAAACAAACTTCCAAAAAAGTTGTCCAAAAATTGTCCTGTACAAAAGGGCGTTATTCAAACTTTTTGAGTTATTTAGTTCATCCGATAGAGGAAGATAAGATCTTTCGGTGGTAAAATTTTTGTAATGTTCTCTGTAGCCGTTTGGTTGTAAAAAAAATAAATTATTTTAAAAAAACCATTACTCCTTACGGAAAACGCAAACTTTAAGAGCCTGTATCTCCGTTCGATGTTCACTAAATATTAATTATTTTGCCGTGTTTTTACATTTATCACTCTATTACGTGGAAACTAGGTGTCTAATCAAAAAATGTATTCTCTATAAATTGAACCCCAGGGCTTTCAGACTACAATGGTACTTTCAAAATATCAAAATATATTATACTAGCGACCCGCCCCGGCTTCGCCCGGTTTACGACATCACATTAGAAACCTCTAAAATTATCAGTGTTTCTCTACTATATTATGCATGTATTATACATATAAACCTTCCTCTTGAATCACTCTATCTATTAAAAAAAAACCGCATCAAAATCCGTTGCGTAATTTTAAAGATCTAAGCATACATATATATGTAGTAGATAGATAGATAGGGACAGACAGCGGGAAGCGACTTTGTTTTATACTATGTTATGATTAATATATTTTGGTGAAGAAATAAGCGAGTTATGATTTAAAAACCAACTCAGTAACAATATCTTCGGTCGCTTCGACTGCAAGCCACAATCGCCCTCCCGTCCCGCACTATTCCCCGCGGTCGAACGTTGCCCAAGATCCTGATCTATGGTGAATTATTTTTCTGACTAATGGGCGCTTGTCTAGAGCAATATTGTAATTAGTTAATTAGTATTAATTATTAGTGTGCATTTTTTCTATTTATTCGCTGCATTTTCAAGTCTCTAAGGGGTACATAAGTCTCAAAAGGGTACATTGAAGCTGGTAAAATAGAGTTACTTAGATGGCACAAACCCTGTTATTGTTCCTACATATGTTAAGTAAGAGAGAAATATTGATTTGTTGCGATTTAAGTATCAAAAGCAGAAAAAGGAATCTGAACAAAATAGTGTCGGTACGATTACTGGTTATAATCCTAACGCATCAGGTGAGAAGGAATCCACCTCATAGATTTTACGAAAAGGTCTTTTTGATTTTGAGAAATGCACTATATTGCGAGATATTTTTTTTCAATCATAAAACTCATTCTTATTTTCAGATTGTAAATACAAGTGGTGCAGCTGTAAAAAAATTAAATGCCTTGCATAGGATCTTGTCGTTGCATAGGTCAGAAATCATGTTTCAATGTTTCCTTAACCAAAAATATAATCGAAGAAATTGAAGAAAATCTACCTACTGAGGAATAAATCGGTGAAGACTCAGAATAATATTTTTGTGAAGTTTATTTCACAGTTTGTTGAGTTTATATTTTTTTTTTGAGTTTATTTATTTTTAATAGTGTTTAGTTTAGTACAAATCATTTATAAAACTAATGTTACGGTAGATCAGGATCTTGGGCAACGTTCGACCGCGGGGAATAGTGCGGTATGGGAGGGCGATCGAGGCTTGCAGTTCGGAGCGCCCGGAGATATGGTTACTGAGTTGGTTTTTAAATTATAACTCGCTTATTTCTTCACCAAAAAAAATTTTTGAAATCAGAAAGCCCTGGGGTTCAATTTATAGAGAATACATTTTTTTTGATTAGACACCTAGTTTCCACGTAATAGAGTGATAAATGTAAAAAAACACGGCAAAATAATTAATATTTAGTGAACATCGAACGGAGATACAGGCTCTTAAAGTTTGCGTTTTCCATAAGGCGCAATGTTTTTTTTTTTTTTAAATAATTTATTTTCTTACAACCAAACGGCTACAGAGAACATTACAAAATTTTTACCAACGAAAGATAAGACCTTCGGCTATATGACGCACTACATATCTCAAAAATTTTGAATAACGCCCTTTTGCACAGGACAATTTTTGGACAACTTCTTTTGGGAGTTTGTTTATATATAAGCTATCGATTTAGCTAGGTGTCAGCTTTTAGTGTTTAAACCCCTACCAAATTATTTTTAAAGGCACTAATAGGCGCACGAGCTCTCTACTATAAGCAATTCTGGGTATCGGTCCGTTCCCACTACGTTCGTTAGATACACCACCTGCTGAAATATCGACAGTTGCTTAATCTAGAATAGATTTGACACCGTTTACCGTTTTACTATCTACCACAATGTAAACTGGTCGTCAAAGTTAGCGTAACACTTTTTTAAATTAGCGGCATTTGCGTTCTATTCGAGTTAGAGACTTGGGGTTTTTAATTTTCTGTAACGTATAGGGTTCGGGTTTTAAGTCGCTACGCTGTGACTTAAACGGTTCGCCGTCCACACCCCAAAAACCACCCCCTTTTCGAAATTTGACTTCGTAAGATTTTGACGGCAATTTCAGAGACTAAGGATGGACTAAGAAAGACGTTCTCTGATAAAAACTCCATCCCGGCACACATTAAGTCCTCCTCAATAAGTTCTATGTATTTGGTCACTGTCCCATCTCTTCAGCCCATTTCCAGACCCCTTTGCATCCATATGCTGGGTTTTGCGTGGTTTGACCTCTGTTGGACGATTCTATTGATCCTAGTGCTGACAAATAAATTGGTGTGGGGTGCCACAACTCGCTTTCACCCTTTGACAACCCAAGAGTCACACCTACACCGACCCCCCTACCCACCCCCTATGGTTTCGTCCCTGTAGGAAGCTGCGGGGGATGTCGTTTTGTCTTGAATTCATGTCATGGCATTACTTGAGGGCTCTCGAAGTTGACGTGACCTCCTGCGAAGGGCCGATTTAGCGCCAAGGTGACGTTCTATCTCCAACTCACCACCCTAAAAATTTGACGCGCTGGTGGGTTGTACGCAGGTCTTGATGCGTGTGGAGACTCTGAAAGTCTTCCTAAGGACTTTTGTACCGCTTTCGGTACATTCTGAGTCGTCTGTCTCCTTTAAATCCTCTTTTGTGTCCCATCACCTTCTTTTTTTGACCACCTCCAAAAAATTTTTGAGTGGATAAAAATTCCTGAAAGAGAGCTAGTTGGGTAGGCGCAACTTTCCTTTGCACTTGTGTGAATCGATAATCGCGAAATTCGCGAGAGATGCTTGGTGCGTGCGACAAGTGTTCTTTATCACTTGGACGCATGAACTCTCTACTGGGCTAGCGCCTGCAAGGTAGACATGCTTTCGTTCGTAAATTTTTTCCACTAAAGAATATTCGATGAACGGTGGATGTAAAAAATAATCGAATATTTATTTATGGTTTTTGTTTCAGGCGGAGATATGGAGCGTGTTCATCGCAATTTTGAGGAAGAGCGTCCGCAACCTGCAGGCGTGTACGGACGTCGGCCTCATCGAGCACGTCCTCAAGAGGTTACGAAATGCCGACGTCGTAGTGGCAGGTAAGCAGTTTTTGTAAAAGGTTTTTACTTTTCAATAACCAATATCAAACACTCACCTATTCGTATATTATCAGCTGGTTCAGTGTGGATTGGTCTATATGGGAGTTCCGAATACATTAAAAAAATTAATCGCAATAAAAAAAATAGTTTACACCAACTTTTTTACACATTATGTGTGTTATTTTATGCAATTATAATGTATTCGGCTGGTATGCAGAGGCTGGATTATACTTCAGTTGCTCGTATATAGATGGTTGGTTTCCACAATTTGACAAGTTATTGCGAGTTTACTATTGAAATTAGAAAATAGTTCCTCAGACAAAAGTTATAGATTTTTATCTTCGCTAAACAGTATTCTTATTTAAAACAATTAGTAATAATTATGATAATGCAATATCGCTCAATACTTTTTAAATGACATTTCTATAACTTTTATTGTCTTACAGGTTATCAATGGTAGTCATCAATGCAATCAAATCCAATATAAATAAAATATGCCATCAAAGCAAACACAGACATGCTATATATTTTTGAAAAGAGAAAAATTCGTGGAAAAATGTGCAGGATGTTTCATTTAAAAAAACACAACTTGGGTTCAGTTTTATGGTTCTGATGTTCAATTTTTTTATCTGATATCATACTATAAAAATGTATGTAAAAATCTATAACCTTTGTCTGAAGAACTTTTTTCCAATGTCAATAATAAACTCGCAATAACTTGTCAAATTATGGAAACTAACCCTGTACTTATAATAAAACTTAAAATCAAATTAATTTGAAATTCATAAAGTACTCTTTAAAATATATTTACCTACACCAATGATAAAATTGGACGAGATTATATTTACTAGAATGACACTGATATGAATAATTTGAAAATTTGTGATTCTAATAAAAATACTGTAGCGAACGTAAACAGTGAGTCACCACTGCGTCGGCGCAGGACACTCACGTAGTACATTTCTCGATGGGTTCGGGAAGATACTACCACCGTCGAGGCGAGTACGGAAAAAGAGGAAATTCGCGATTTGAGCGGCTGCAGCGACGGAATAGTCAGTCTTTACAATAAATACATGCGGGTCGCGCTTTGTTAAACGTACGCTAATTTAAATTCAGATATAAATTTGTTTGTTTTTGTGTTGCGTAAAATAAATTGTGTTTTAAAAGTGCGTGTTTAATTTTCATACAAAACCGAACCCGATTTGGGCAAAACGTTACAATATAGTCTCTTCCAATGTTAACATTTATGTAAATATATTTAGATCTCTTTTGATTTTTAGTTTTATTGATATGAACATAGATTTTGCGAATAGAACCAATTTTACCGCTTGAAATTCGAATATGTTGTATTATGGTACATAACTATATTAGGTTTAAGAACATCACATTTGGCTGGCTCGTTAGTGGTGGAAAGGACTTCAGCCGATGTTGATGGGGTGTTGTTACTATAACCTTCTACATTCGTCTATTAATCAACGCCTAAAATATGAAGTGGGTCCTTAATGCCCTATTATGAAATAACGGAAACTTCAAATTCCACCAACCACCACTAATCTTTCCAATCAAAATAACATCAAACATGCTATCAGTAGCGCTCAAATCACATCACGTGAACATGAGAGAGGTCACGTGACAATCTTGATCGGCAGGAGAAATGCGAATGACGCAGCTGCGCTTCTAGAGATTAGGAGAAACGCAGCAGCGCGGTTACGCGATATACTGGCACAAATTTTGCTCAATATCTCTTTAACAGTTCCGATATGCAACTTGAAATTTTCAGGGGTTTGTTCTACTATATTTGAACATACTGTACATCAAATATGAAGAAAAACGAAGAACACGTATTTTTGGAAACGCAGATCAAAGAATGCCCAACGTCATCGAGATGTTGCGTAAATATTTTCAAACATAACCTAACTGTTTTTAAGACTACGAAGAGACATTTGATCCTGATTCCAAATCTTTTTGGTTTTTATTGTCCTCTACAAAATTGGTCGAGATATTGCCGTTTTTTGAAACTCGGCTTCTTCCCGCAGCTAAAATTGACGAAATTTTCAAACAAAATCTCGAGAACGGATTGCTTCCTCGCCGAGCTGCTTAGCACACATCAATTAGATCACTATTGAAGATTTTTTCGTCAAATGTGAACAACATCGGTAACATCGTGACATCGATGATTTCCATATGGAATCCATCCATATGATGATTTCATATGGAATCACCCACCTTAAAACATCATAAAATTATACAAATAACGCGTCAAAAATTTTCCGTCAGTGTATTTTTTTTGCAATAACTTCCTAATAATAAATTCTTAATAATATTCTTAATAAATTCCTAATAAAAAAAGACTCATCCGCACACGCACCCGCACTGAACCAGCTGAATAACGTTTCATTCTGTAACTGTCCAAGACCAATCAAAAGAAACAACCTCCAATGGTGGCTGCCTCAAGGACCAAAACAAAATTAGGCTATGCTCCCCATCTCTATCTAATCACATGTTATGTAATGTTATGTAATGTTGTGTAAGCTTCACTCTACTAATAAGGACAATTAATAAATAGTATAGAACTAAAACATAAATAAGTGTGACGTTCCAATAGTCGTACGCCTGATTCGCAAAATAAGAAAAACTATTCCTAAGGAATCACTACTTCCACATCCAATTTTTTCACGTTTTATTTTGCTAAATCGTCAAACACAAAGTTAAAAGTGTGGTATTTGGATATGATCTTTATAACCCATATAATGACATCTATGACCTTTATGACCTATATGACCTACATAACCTTTATCTTCAATATGGCCTGTATGACCAATATGATTATTATGCCCTTTAAGACTCATATAACCCTTACGATACATATGGCCTATATGACCTATATCACCTTTATGACCCATGTGACCTTCATAATCCATATGGCATCAATTACCTAAATTAACTTAACGACCTCTTTATGATATTTATGTCCTGAATGACTTTTATGTAAAGTGAAAATGAGAATAAAACGACATGTCAAATGGATAACTTTGTTGATTCACGTTATCTGGTTCAGTGGTACAGTTTTAACACTGTTCATGCCAAAAACTAATACCCTCGAATAATTTACGAAATTATACAATATTTAGTGTATTTTATAGATTTTTTATTAGTCACTGAATCGATTCCGAATGTTTTTTTTATCTACCACCATCGAAGGGTGAAAATAGGAGTTGGAAGTGAAATTTTGATTTTTTTCAATTCGGTAGCAAACCATTCCACATTTTGTATGCATGGGTTTTTTGTGTCTCTAATTCGATTAGAGTTATTTTTTGTGATCTGCCACCCCCGAAGGGAGAAAAATAGGTGTTGGGGATGAAATTTTGAAGTGTTTCAATTTGTTATCAAAACATTCCAAATTTTGTAAACGGAGTTGTTTGTGTCTTTAATTAGATTATAAGAGTTATTTTTATAACTCTTAACTCTAACAGTAAGTTTATCTTGATATGCCACCTCTGAAGGGTGAAAAATAGGGGTTGTGATGAAATTTCAAGTTTTTTCAAAATCTGTTTTTATTTTTTTTATCAGTAACCTCATAAACGTTTTTCAAATTCACACAAATTTCAAATTCAATTAATTTTCGTCCACCATTTTGAATATTCACAATTTAATCCCAGATTCGTAATGAGTCATCTAAAAAATTCCTTACGTGCATTTTTTTCTAAGATTTCGAAAATATTTAAATTTTCGACCACCGTTTTGGATCGCCCATCTTGATATTTAAAAATCTTATTCTAGATTCAGCAACTCCAAGAATTGTGATGTCAAAACAATTTCCGGTCCATATTAAAAAAAAAAATTAAAAAAAATTCTCTGCATTATGGAGTTAAAGACGCAATATTTGGTCCACTATATTGAATTTTATAATTCTAATGCCAGATATGGATTCAATACCCCCAAAAACTATTATGTACCAAGTTTGGTTGAAATCCCTAGAACATTAAGAAAGTAATTCTATTAGATCATATATATGAACACGAACGTGACAACACTAGAATTGGCACGTTTTTTTTTTTTTGATTATATGATACAATACCAGTAAACCGGTTAATATACAACAAACAAACCGCTCATTCCTCTCCTATGAACAACAAAAACATCAGAACGATAGAAATTTTCACAAAATTTTTCATGATTGCTATATTTCCACTCCGCTATGTGGATGTGGAAATAACAACAAGGAATAAATGACACAACTAGAAACCAAGGGTATACGAAACAAAAAACATAAAAGAAAAGTCCTCGAATTTTATTTTACGATATATGTAGTGTACTTCAGCTAGCGTTAACGTTTCCCTCTTTTTTTGCAGATCTGCTGATAGAAATGCTCGGCGTTCTCGCCAGCTACAGTATAACGGTAAAAGAACTAAAACTGTTATTCGGCGCCATGAAAGCTGTTAATGGAAAGTGGGTAAGTGCATTTATTTTCCAACGAGCGAACTCCACCTTGCGCAATGTTGATTGCACTTTTGTTGGGAGACAGCATTTTTGCATTTAAAAACCGGCGAGACTTGTATATATGCATCGCGACCCATAGGTTTAAATGTCAAAGGAAAACAACTCCAATTTTCAACTACTTTATGTAGGTGGATTTATATTTTATCCCTCTCAGCGTGCGTTCTTCTAATATATGCGAATTACTGAATTAAAACGGATAATCTTGTGTTTACTCAAATAAAAGTATGTGTCAGGTGTGGCTATAAAAAAACCGGATTAATGCTATCAAATCCTGTTTCGATTTTCTTTCGCGTTCAATATATGTATGTGCATCCCTCAACGATCTTGTAAATTAGTTTTTGAAATCATGTTGATGATGTCCGTCGAATTTTCTTACACAGCTTATATTGTTTCAAATTTGGTTCCTTTCTCTGCTAATTTGACTTTGAGAATAGGAAAAAGTTACAAGGGGGAGACCCAGTGGATAGGGTGGATGTTCTAACTGAAAGATCCCGAGGTTGGCAAAAACCTTTTGACGAACAGTCCAGTGTGGACCGGAACATTACCCTGATGAAGAAATCATTACTTGTTTTTCCAAAATAAAGGTCATCGTCTTCCTACTGGTTCAGGAAGAGCACTCGGGAAATCAATGAGGTCATGTTAGTTCACAGATTGACTTATTCGTTTACTTAACATAAAAATGTTAATGTTTGTTTACTTAACATAAAAAATATTTTTCGACGGACCACAGGTACTAGTAGGTAGGTCTACTTCGAACAAAGCCCATGGCTCAATTGAGTGGCGCCCAACCTTATAAATGACGAGAATAGCGCGGGGGCATGTCACGTAACTCGGTTTTAACGTTGAGGCGTTTACCGTTTGTCTGCAAAATGATCAGCCCAAATCACATTGGGCATCATGAGCAATTAGTTTATTTTTTATACATTTTAACTTTTATTTTATACAATTCAAAACCATAAATATTGCACATGCAAGTAAATTACGTTGAATAAATCACATTAATGATTCATACAAGACATCTACGCAAAACAGTAATACAATAAACTAGTACCTACCTACTTTAGTTTACTTCATCCTATATTACCAATATAATACATATGTATGTACAATTAGTGACAGAAGCAAAGTACAATTTACCTTCGATTTATTATGCTAGCCTATAACTTCATTGGTTACTTTGAATTACTAATTTACCTAAATAACGTAATAAAAACAGAATGTGACCAGTCTAATCTGGCAATCCTAGATTACGAGTACTTCTTCTTATAAAAAAGTTTTCACAGATACCCACAAACAAATAACACAGCCACACAAAAAAAAGTTTCTGACCTGGGGGCTCACTATCTGTCCCATATGTTTTTGGAGTCGCTGAATCCGAATCCGGGGTCAGTTTCATCCCAGCACGTCTGGGTTCGGCCATAACCTCAAAAAACACCCTCAAATTTGTTATATCCGTTAAAACCACAAACCCTATGGCTTCGAAACCTCATAATTCTACAATGTAATAACCAAATGACCCCATAACCTAATAATCCATAACCACATAACCCCATAACCACATAACCCCTTAATCACATAACCCCATAACCCTAAGTTCGGCCATGACCTCAAAAACCACCCTCAAATTTGCTATATCCATTCACAATAGAACACGATACAGTTTAAAAAAGGAGGGTATATACACATTTATTCATAGATTTATTTATTTATTCAGTTTTATTTATTTATTATCATATTTATTTATTCAGAGATTCATTAATTTATTTACAGATTTATTTATTTATAGATTTCTTTATGTTGTGTATTCGCTTGAGAACTGCAAAATTAGTTTCATTGTGAGAGATTGCGTTACATGATTACAGCATCAAGTTATAGGGTTATGCAGTTATGTGGCTATGTGGTTATGTGGCTGTGGGGTTATGTGGCTGTGGGGTTATTGGGTTATTGTATTATAGTATCATGAGGATTAATAGCCATATGGTTTGTGGTTTTACGGATATGGTGAATTTCAGAGTGGTTTTTGAGGTTATGGCCGAACTCTAACGTGTTGGGATAAAATTGCAGATTCAGCGACCCCAAAAACATATAGTACACATAGTCAGACCCCCACGTCAGAAACTTTTTTTTACCGGGTTTTAGGGTTATGGGGTTATGTGATTATGGGATTATGTGGTTATGTGGCTATGGGGTTATGAAGTTATTAGGTTGTGGGGTCAGTTAGTTACTGTATTATAGAATTATGAGGTTTCGAAGCCATAGAGTCTGTGGTTTTAACGGATATAGCAAATTTGAGGGTGTTTTTAAGGTTATGGCCGAACCCAGACGTGCTGGGATAAAACTGACCCCGGATTCGGATTCAACGACCCGAAAAACATATAGTGCACATAGTGAGACCTCCAGGTCAGAAACTTTTTTTGTGTGGCTGTGTAATTATTCACTAGACTGTACTTCTCGAAGCGTTCACCGTTGCAGCTACAAAGAAAATGAGCTCTGCACACAATTTCAGGTTTTCTGGCCGCACTTTGCGGCCAGGGGCAAAGTTACTTTTAGTGCACTGTACACTGTTCATTTTATTTTGTCCCACTTTTAAATGACTGTAAAAATGTGATTTTTGGATTTTGGTAAAATTCAGCAAAAAAATCAACTTGTATTAATTTTCGTAAGTTTTACGCCGAAGTGTCAAAAATGTTATGAGCTGAGATGTGTTAAAGTTAATGACGTAACCTATTTTTTTCTACTAGAACACCCGGTATATTTTTAGCTGTATGTTGAAGTTTTAATCAATCTGATGCATCTGTGGCCTACCTTCGTGATCACGATAATAAATTCCATCCATGTAGCTAGAAATATACAAAGTGTTCAAGTTTACAAAAAAAAAAAAAAAAGTTGTGTCAGTAACCTCTTTATTATCAATGGGCGCATTCAGGGACGCTCAGCCGCTGACCGCTATGTGTTAGTAGTTAGCCTTTTCTGACTGTCAGCGGCATAACACTCCCTGAATCGTTTGTATGAGTTTCGCAAAGATCTAGAAAACGTAATATGTTCTATGGCATAGATAATTTTCATGAATCATGGATTCATAATTCCCTGCCATATTCTGTGCTTAGAGACACTTAAAGGACAAAGGTTCGTTTTCTTTTCCATAACTTTTCTTTAAAAACAAGCAATATTTTCTTTTCTATAACTTCTGTTTAAAAGTAGGTTAATATTCAGTTCCTCACAGCACAGATAAAACGATAGAGATAATCATGATAGAATTATTGTCCAGTCAGCATCTCAGCAATAATATTTTAGGCTTAGTAAATTGGTCAGCCGCTGAGATCAAAAAAGTGTCAGCCACGTCCATTCAGGGAAGTAGCTAAGTTAGCTACTCAGCCGCTGAGCGTCCCTGAATGCGCCCAATAACATATGAAGGATTGTAACATTTGTGACACTACGATCTGAAACATTACAAAAAAAAAACTAAAAGTAAATATTTTGCTGAATTTTATAGCTCAAGATATAACATTTATACAGCCATTTAAAAGTGAGACAAAATAAAATAAACACACTGTATATTGTATGTGTGTATAATAATATCAAATGTAATTTCGATTCTATAAAGTAGTGTTCGCCTATGAGGAACGTATATATGTATTATATTTCAATTTTAAAAATGTATGAGTACCACTCAATTTATTTAAAGTATAACTAAATGTGGACTAACAAAACATAAAAAATAGGTGACAGTAATGTGCTGTTACTTTTGGAACACAACAAAAACGTATATATATATAACTCTACATATAATCAAAAGTTTACTTAAATGTGACATTAATCTAAAATCTTAATACACACGAAGAAAATACTGTGACATATACCCGTATTTGAATTACACCTATATAAATGCAAAATTGTTTTTTTTTTGTCCTTTCATATATGTACTTTGGTAAATTATTGAGGAAAGGAAATATTTAAAATGTTTCCTTGACGAATGCTATCAAGTAAAAAACTTTTTTTAGAATCTTCTTGCTGAATTTTCTTTTTTTACAGAAGCAGCAACTTTTATAGGTAACGAATTTTTCTAAAGATGTGATAAAAAGTGTCCCGTGAGAAATCGAAGTTTGCAGACAGTAAATAAAAGGAGTCTAAATTTGACGTAGGTACGTTAGAATTCGGGAATCTGACATATTATAATTTAGTTTCGAAAACATAATAAATTTTCTTTTGTGAGAGGAATACGTGTATCAGAAATATGATAAAAATTATATATTTTATAAAATAAGATATAATAATAAGTACTTACAGGCCTAGCACCACTGACAGAGATTAATTTATTGTTAGACTATATGAAAGTAACAATTGTAAGTAAAATAATGCAACAACTGTTAGATTTCAAGGAGGTAGATTTGGCAATTACTATAGGGTCGATTTTTCTTTATGAATATTGTGTCAGTTTGAAACTGAACCTGAATGGATATCCCATGTTTTATGGATAAAATAGGCCCATCTTTCTGTTAGTGGTAGAACCAGTACTCAAAACTGTCGGATATGGTCAACAAAAATTCATTCAGATAGGTCTTCATAACAAGAAAGTTACTGCGGTACGGTTTTACAACTAATTTCACCATTAGTCCTGTTTTTCGAGAAAATACAGGTACTGTAATACTTAATACTTACTGCAATACTTCACTGTAACTGTTGCTGGTAAACAATACCTGCAAACGTTAAGAGATTATGCGATTCTGCAATTCCGCAGTTGCAAAATGAGGAAGTAATTGAAAATAATTTTTTTATGCCTGATGGAGCACCCCCGCATACTTACTGATCAGACTTGTTAACTGTTTTTGAGGGTCGTGTTATAAACAGACACTTTGAAAGTTCATGGCTACCAAAATCACCTGATCTGAACCCAGCGGAGTTGTTTAAAAAGTTTAGTGTTTAGAATACGGCCAACAACGCTGGGATAATTAAAAAACAATATTAGGGTTGCTGTAATTCAACCAGAAATGTTGCACAACGTTGTGCATGACTTGAAGGAAAGATTGGTGCTTTTACACCACCAAAATGGAAGTCACATTAAATGAATAGTTACGGTAACCAATGTTGGACATAAGAGATCCTATTACTCAAGAAATTCACTTTCTCTTGATTTTTTGTAGTCGAATTAATGTTGGAATATATCCTTTACTTTACGATAACTTTGTACCTATATGGGTAATTCTTTTACAAACCGAACACCTTTTTGACCGACACATTTGGCTGAAACTTTTTTCACGGATTCTATATAGAAAAATAAGAGATACGTGTCCGAGGATTTTTTTTTCACATATTTTCGATAATACAAGTGATCGAAAATATGAGAATAGCCAGTTTTTTAGCGAGAAACTACTTTTTTTTTCATTTTAAAGCTAAAGGACTGAATTTTGAGAAAAAAATATTTTAAATGAAAATTATCAACAAATTCATATTGTTATTAACAATTTAATTGTTTCAATCAATTTTTAACAACGGCCCCTACCTCGTAGCAAGTTTTTTATATATTTATCGTATTCTACGTCAAATTTTACATAAAAAAAAACATGTTTTCAAAATATTGTACCTTTATTATTACTATTGTTAAAACATTAATTTATATAGCGCTGCGCGTGAAAAAAACGGTTTTTCGTTAATAAACAAAAACTATAGCTCGGATCAACAAAAGTTAAATATAAAAGTTGTAGATAATAAAAAGATCTACATTTTTGTCTTAGCTGTTTTTCGTCATAACCTCAAACTTTTCAAATAAATTGAAAAAAACGTTATAATCACCTTTTTTAAATTTATTTGCCACATTTTGCCTCATGTCGTTTCTTTTTTAATATAGGTAATTTGGCAATCATGGCATTGATTGCTAATAAATATTATTTGTTAAGAAAAACATAATAATTACTTATATTAAAAAAAAGAAACGACATGAGGCAAAAAATGTGGCAAATAAATTTAAAAAAGGTGATTTTAAACATTTTTTCAATTTATTTGAAAAGTTTGAGGTTATGACGAAACAGTTAAGACAAAATTGTAGATCTTTTTATTATCTCCAACTTTTTTTTCACGTGTAGCGCTATATAAATTAATGTTTTAACAATAGTAATAATAAAGGTCCCATATTTTGAAAACACGTTTTTTATGTAAAATTTGACGGAGAATACGATAAAAATATAAAAAACTTGCTACGAAGTAGGGGCCGTTGTTAGAAAGTGATTTAAACAATTAAATTGTTAATAACAATATGAATTTGTTGATAGTTGTTGATTTTTATTTAAAATATTTTTTTCTCAAAATTCAGTCCTTTAGCTTTAAAATGAAAAAAAAAAGAAGTTTGTAGCTCAAATAGAACCGGAGTTATAAAATTGTAAAAATGAGTCTCCAAACCAAAAAACTCGCTATTTTCAAATTTTCGATCACTTGCATTATCGAAAATATGTGAAAAAAAAATCCTCAGACACGTATCTATTATTTTTCGATATAGGATCTGTGAAAAAAGTTTCAGCCAAATCGGAGATGTATCGGTGAATTTTCATCAAAATCCCTACGGTTTGTAAAAGAATTACCCATATATAAAAAATATATATTGGTTTCTAAAATATACTAATTCATATTGAAACAACGCGCTACACTGTTAGCTTTAGGCCCGGTACTTTTTCCAACTGGTTCTTTGTACAGTTAAGTAATCACTGATTTCTTTAATCGTAGAAGGTAACCAGCAGTGTTAGCATCATTTGGCAATTCAGATGGCGATTTTAACTTCAAAAGTGAGATTTAAAAATCATTGCAGATGAATCTGAAAGTGGTTTTGTACATTTCATCTATTGTGGCGAAAAAAAATTCAAAATAGTCAAAACTCTACTCACACTAGAAATCTAACTAGAGGAAATAATGTGTCATTTTCTATATGATATTTAAAGTTTTTTTTTTTTGTTATACAGGAAAATGAAAAACAGGAATATTTATTTCTTTCTCATTTAATATTGTTCTGACATTTTTTAAGGACCTGAAATGATAACAAAATGTGTTATCGTTCCATTCCTCAATGTGCATAGGACGTTCCCTTCTTTTGTAGCAGTGGCGTCTGGTGGAATCTGAAGTTCTCGAATTTTCATAACAGACCATGGGACCCACATCACATTTTAGGTAGGGTATGATTACTAAAGTTACCTAAGTAAAAAGCTGCAGTAAAAATTTCAAATAATGTGTTCCCAGAAGATCTTGGAAATGACTTCCAAAACATTTGCGAAATATATATGTATATACATATTTTTTCATAAACACCACGTATATTCAAGTATTTCTGAGTATAAGTATTTACGTAATCTGTAAAAGTTGTGGTAATTTGGATTGTAATTTCACCCCAGCATTCCGTTTTGGGGATATTACAATAGCTTTAAGTAAAATGGAAATTTTGCAAAAACCACAACAATAAAAAGTTCCTGTATTAATTTGATAACTGTAAAAAAAATATTTTGTAAATACTTTTCCAAGATTTTCTGGTGGGAAACATTTTTTTAATCTTTCACACATTTAATTTCAAGTTATTTTGCTGTTACACCTTCTGATTAGGTCTAGTAATCACCATCAAAAATGTGGGTCCCATGTTTCCGAAAATACGAGAATTTCAAGTTAAAAAAAATATTTAGGTACTGATAACAAATAACAAAATAAATACACGCCGACAATTAAATACTGGTTAAACTAATCAAGACCAAGAAATACACGTTCGTATGATTAAACCACTAATCGAACGTTTAATTATTCTAACCAATAGTAAAACTACCTTAATTTAGTAAAATATTATGTACAAAAATATGGAAACACCAGAAAGAAAGCATTTGATCAAATAGATCACTACTTGTTATTGTCTAAACTATCAGCCATTGGTTTATCGGATGATTTAATTACTTTTTTCAGTTCTTATCTGTCTTCCAGAATGCAGTTTATTGAGCACGACGGCTACAGATCTCATAGCTATATTGCAACCTCTAATGTCCCACATGGGTCCAATCTTGGACCGTTACTATTTCTAATATGTATCAATGATATTATGTCAATCATAAATTGTCACCATCTACTCTTTGCAGATGACCTAAAAAATTTTACTACCATTCGATCAGTTGGAGATTGTTGTGTTTGCAATGAAGTCAACTAAATAAATTATACTAATTGAAAACTAAAATAAAAAAGAAAACAAACTTACCACCACAAAGCTGTCGCCTGCCCGTGGAGAAAACCAGCAAGATAGGAAGGACAGGGAAGGAAAGGATTCTCGCTGATTATTCCTGCTTACCACGACCAAATTACTATAACTATAACTATACCAAAAATACACTTGGACCACCCTTCAATGTCACTATAAATATATTGAAACCTTCTACGGGAAAATGTCTACACGAATTGTACCTTTCTATTAATGTATTTTCTTATTAATATACGCTTTTCTAACAAAAAATTGGATGTATATAAAATACTATTGGAGACATCTCTGAGGCAGTAGACAAAACAATGAAATTAGTATGAAAAGAACAGAGAGGCGTAAACAGAGATTGTTATTATTTACAGGAGCAGGTTAACAACATTCTTACGTGGTGTAATAATAACTACTTAAAACTTAATATTTCCAAATGTAAAGTAATGACATTCACCCGTAGGCTCAGTTTTATTCAGTTTGATTATAACATAAATAACTACCCTCTCGATCTGTGTTTAGAAATTAAAGATCTTGGAATGACGTTTTGAGTGACGTTGAACTGTTTTTCAAACATCCATAGCCTGAAAATATTATATTTTCCATACATTAGGTCTAGTTAGAATATATTTCGTTAATATGGTTTCCGATGTATTAAAATTCGATTTTATTGGTTGAATCTGTTCAGAGAAAATGTTTAAAATGTATGTTTTTCAAAACGAATGGTTTCTATCCTCCTCGCGGGATAGATAATAATATTTTATTGAAATTGTTTAATATGATTTACCTTAAGGAGAGAAGAGAAGTATGTCTGGCTATCACATTTTTGTATAATCTTACACACAATAATGTTGACTCTTCTATGTACGTAAATTAAACTCATTGGTTCCTCGTATGAATTCTACAGATAGTAATATTTTTTATTGCCGTTTCAGTCGTACTAATCTTATGCGCAAGTCACCATTGCATAATATTTGTAATATATTCAACACTATAGCTACTCTTTGTGACATTTACGATAATTTAAATAACTATTATACAGTGCGTGTCAAAAGTTTCAGGCGGCTGGATAACTCGAGTAATACGCCTCCTAGAGAAAAATGACCTTCATAAAAGTTGTAGGATTTTTTCCCTGGAAATCCAATGGTGATCTTGGATTTGACCTTGACCATGACCTTGAAAGTTATGTCAACGTTTAACAAATGGGACACCCCATTTTTGACACCGGAAATGATAAGAGCGCAAACTTTTACAATCGATTATGACCTTGACCAACTCTTGGGATTTGACCTTCAAAGTTATTCCAAAATCAAATACAATTGAAGCATTGAAGTTTGATAAATACGCATCATACTCTTTACTTTGCAGCCAGTTAAGGCAAGACTCCTTACTGTCCATCCGGCCAAGGCAAGACTCGTCCAAACAGTCTTAATTATTACAATACGTGAACAAACTGTGCTCCCTTAACCTCTTCACAGTAAGCCAATCGATTATAAAAACTTGGATGCGTTCATGAAATACTCAGCTGGGATGACATCGCATTTGTCTGGTATGCGTTGTTGTAATTATAATTATTGTAAATTTTGTGGCTTAGTTTTGTACACCCTACCTTTGCGATAATCCCACAAAAACTGATGAAATTAAGTACGTACGACCATAACCTAGACATGACTTGAAGGTCATTGTCAAGGTAAAATTAAAGGTCACAAATGTATTGCCAGGGAAAAATCCTACAACTTTTATGAGGTCATTTTTCTCTGGGATACGTATTGGAATAGCCTTGAAGCTCAAATCCCAGAAGTTAGTCAGGGCATAATCAATTGTAAAATTTTCCGCTCTTTTCTTTTCCGGTGTTAAAAATAGGGGGTCCTATTTGATAAAACGGACTTGACCTTGACATAACCTTCAAAGTCATGGTCAAGGTCACAAATGAATTGCCAGGGAAAAATACTACAACTTTTATCACGGTTATTTTTCATTAAGATGCGTATCTCTCGAGTTATCCAGCCGTCCCGGAATTTTTTACACACACTGTAGATTCGTACTTAGGAATTCACAATATCCATAGTCATCATACTTATATTTTGTAAATGTTTTATATTTTTCGTATAATTGGGTGTTACCTGTTGGAAATAAATGTGTTGTTATTGTTATTGTTATTATTATTATTATTATTAAATGCGTAGTTCTGCCTCCACTCAATATTGTGCTCGCTTACTTTTACCGAAACGCCTCAATTTAAATAGATTTATATACTGAAATCGGTACGCAGCAGCCTGCTGTCTCCCAACACCATCAGATTTATTTATCTCGGCAATCAGTTAACGTATTTACACCCATCCCCTTCCTTACAGCCTCGCCATTCGGCCAAACTGCTGAACGTTCTCCGCCAAATGCCGCAGAGGACGGGTCCGGACGTTTTCTTCAGCTTTCCGGGCCGAAAGGGATCCGTAAGTATAGCGTTTTACGATAATTGGAGTACTAAGTTAAAGTTTCTACCCCATGGCCGGTCCCCGACGTTCTTCGCCACGGTCCCGCTTTATAAATGGCGCCCTCTAGGAAGCGAACGCAACCACCACTTTATCTAAATAAATAAACTGGCTTTATCAGCTGAATGGATGAAGACTCCTAGTGTGGTCTGTTTTGCTGATAACACGAAGCATATTGGTTTTATGTATATGCATTTAGCACCTAAGGTTGCATGACTGGTTATTTTTAAATGCATAAAAAAGTATCTTATATCACAGATTGATCATAATGACATAAAGTGTTGATCGTGGGTCGGGCCAGTATACTGGATTTCCCGAAAAAATCTTAGTAAGTTTTGACATTGCTCTTCACGAATCTGTTATTAGATTTTTGAAATTCGAAATGGCGGATTCAAAATGGCGGTTAGTCAACTCATCAAACGCAAGTTAGCAGTTGATGAAACGAAAAAAAAAAACTGCTTTATAATAATGAAAGTATGTAGAGGAGTGATTTGGGACTAGTAATTGTGAATTAGACTTGTACAATTCAAAATGGTGGATATAAAATGGCGGATTCGAGATAGCAGATTCAGGATGTCAACTTATAATAAGAAAATGATATAAATAATGGAAAAATATGCATTAACGACTTTTACTACGTATTTGATTTTAAATTTTTATAATCCAAAATGGTGGATTCAAGATGGCGATCGAAAAACAAAAAATCACGATATACGAACTTAAGTATGTAGATACTTAAGTATCTACATATTTTCATCAATATCAGATTTTCCACTCGTTTTCGGAAACCATCACTTGTTGAGATCGATTGAAATTGGTTATCACTTAATGATATTGCAAATGTCACCAAAACGAAAAATATCATCACATGATAAAGTCAAGTGATAATAACACATTTTGGTATTTCGAATTTATTTAGACACACTTATGTGTATCTAAATATCTCAATTCAGCAACATAATGAAAACAATTTTCTTCTCAAATAAAATATAGCTTATATATATATACAGTGAGGTCCATAAGTAACGGATAAATTCATTATCTACATAATTTACAATTTATGAGTAAAATCCTGACACATCAATTTTTAATTCTAGAATGACATTTTTTTGAGCATAATTTTATACCTCCCCCTCCAACCCCCTTGGAGTGACAGCTACCCCTTTAAAATTTTTAAATGGAACGATGGTGCGTGTGATAGCTCATTTGAAAGGGTTCTTAATTATCTATTCATCAATATAAGGTTTTTTGAATTTCGTATAGTTTTCATCAAGGAAATTAAATTTGATAATTTCAAAATTATTATTATTATGAAATGTATACAATCAAGTGCCTATGTACCAAATATCTGTCCAATCTGACGTTTTTAGTTAATTTTGTGTCAACATTCAACTTAAATATATCGGTTTCCCTGATACGCTGCGCAAAATACCCAACAAAAAGAAAGAAGTAAAAAGGGTTTCTTTTTACATATCACAAAAAATTATACATTTAAATTTCTTTATTTGCTACATCTGAAAAACTTATTATTCTATTATGTTATTTATCGATGATCATCAAGTTGATCATTATTTTAACAATGACTCTTTGGGATACCAAAAGAATTGAAATTATGATAGTATTAGGGTGTGGTGATAAAACAAGAACGCAGAAGCAGATATGCGAAATATTCAATACTAAGTATCCTGACCGCCGCATTTCCCAGTCTACGGTTAATAGAATAGAAAACAAATTTCGTGAATTTCGTGGATTTGAATGTCACAGATATTCCTAAATCTCGTAGGAAACGCATTTTAGACGAGGAACAGAAATAGGATATACTGTTAGATATTCAAGATAATCCACATAAACCTACAAGACAAGTTGCCGACGATAATGATGTTAGTAAAACGTTCATATTGCGTCTTCTAAAAAAACGAAAAATACCGCCCATATAAAATTCATTTGGTTCAAGAACTTAACGACGATGACCCTGATCGCCGATTGGAATTTTGCGAAATCATGGCAAATAGGTGCCGAGATAATCCTTTATTTATTATTTATAAAAAACATTCTTTTTTCTGATGAAGCAACATTCGTCTTAATTGGAACAGTACTGTAGATACTGGAGTACAGAAAATCCACATTGGATGATGGAGGCCAATACTCAATATCCTGAGAAGGTGAACGTTTGGGCTGGAATTATAAATTCTCAAATTATTGGACCGTATTTCTTTGATGGCACAATAACTGGCGCGCGTTACTTGGATTTCTTGCAAAATTTCTTAGTTCCACAGTTAAGAACGCTTTTCCCAGATGATGACAACCCCAATGAAATTGATAGAAATATTTGTTTTCAGCAGGACGGAGCTACACCACATTTTTCATTGGAAGTAAGGGCCTATCTGAATCAAGTTTTTCCCAATAGATGGATCGGTAGAAGCGGTGAAATTGAGTGGCCTGCTCGTTCTCCCGATGTGACCCTGCTTGACTATTTTTTATGGGGTTACTTAAAATCGAAAATCTACTTCAACAGACCAAATAACGTAGAAGATTTAAAAGAAAGAATAAGGCAAGAAATTAATCAAATCACCCCGGAAACAATACAAAATGGTTTAGAAGAATTTCAGCAACGCCTCCGTTATTGTCAAGAAGCAACAGGCGCCCAGTTTGAATATTTGATTTAAACTGTTCTTCTGTTCTGTTTCATGTTCTTTTCTTTCCTTAGTAACATTAAAAATGTAATATTTTTCAATAAAAATTATAGAAATTAAAAAAATCTTATGTTTCTGGATGAAGAATTAAAAACCCTTTCAAATGAGCTGTCACACGCACCCTCGTTCCATTTAAGAATTTTAAAGGGGTAGCTGTCACCACAGGGGGGTTGTTAGGGGGAGGTATAAAATTATGCTCAAAAATGTCATTCTAGAATTGAAAATTGACGTGCTTCAGGATTTTACTCATAAATTGTAAATTACGTAAATAATAAATTCATCCCTTACTTATGGACCTCACTGTATATATTTTTTATCAACTGGTATCTTGATTGCACCAGTTTGAATCCATCCAACTGAATCTGATATCATATTTGTCATTAGCAACCCCCAAATCGTAATCAATGATGCCAAATCAAGTTTTGAAAAACAAAATTCGTCATAGTTTTTTGCTGTTACGAGGTGCCACGACTTTTTTTTTCTTTTCACACATTTAAACTACATTTTGCCTATTTCTTAAAACTTTTTGGAGTGGTGGGTTGCCTTTAAAATCTTAAAAAAAAAACATATTTTCACAGGATTATTCGACTGTTTTTCTCCCTGTTTTTTTGAAGTAGAACTTTATATTCTTAAATACTGTAAACAAGTGCTTTTCTAGCTCTGCGTGACCCCATATCCCATAAAAAAAAGAGAGAAGGTGATTAAAATAATTCTTAACTAAAATACCACCAAAACACGTATTTGCCGTGGTAGGGGTAAGAAGGAGGAAGTTAGGAAACTGTGAACCCACTCTAAACCTTTCTTTCAGCACCAGGAACACGTATATAACCTCGAAATTTCGAAACCTTCTTCGAAATCTTATCCTGGGGTACACTTTATACTGTGCATTAAGAAAAAATAAATAATATTAGTTTTAATTTATTTGTTAAGTATTGATTTTTGACTTTGTTTTACTAAAAATCCAGTTTTGTCCGACCTGCTAAATTAAACACTCTGGGCAGCACTCGATTTTTCGCCGTGACTACAAGTGGTAGAAAATGGGCGCATCAAACTGTCTATTTACATCCTGAACCGTTTCGTTTGCTCTGAGGATTAGTAAGCAGAGAAAAACAAACAGAAAACAACGATGAAACTTTTAGTTGGCCAAACAATTCTCTTTAAACGAGTAGATAGGGTATGTATGGGAGCGAGTAAAGAAACCGCTTCTTCGTGTTTTGATTGGAGATGGGGAGCTTTTCTTTAAGCAGTGAAAGACAAACAAAGGAGCGACGTGTCGCGCGATATAGCAGTGGATAAAGGAATCGATGGAAACGCTCGTTTTCCACGGCCAAGTTGTGATTTGTGGGGTCGACCGCGAAAGCTGTTTCATTTTATATCACCATACACTGTGCTCATTTGACTCATTAAAGGTTTATCGAAAAAACTTAATTAACCTGAATTCAGTGAGAGTGTAAGCTTTCAACAGCGACGTAGAAAAAGACAAGTTAGAATATTTAAAACGTAGTAACTAGAGCTGGGCATTTGACTAATTTCTATGTACGAGGTGAGTTCACGTATATTCTAAAATTGTGCGACAATATAAACAGAAACAAATTAACCAAAATTTAATAGAAGCCATGCATATAAAGTACAATGCTTCTAAACTGCTAGTCAAAATTAGCGTTACACTTTTTAGATTAACATCATAGGTTAGAGACTTTTTAAATTGCTATAGAGTTGGTTTTGATGTCACATGTTTAAGCTACAACATGTAAACAGTTCGCCATGCACACAGAAACTCTTTTGGGCCCACCCCGAGTCGTTCGTCTCCTTCTAATCCTAGTTTGTATTTCATCGCCCTCTTTTTTTATCCTCTCCAAAACATTTTTTGAGTGGGTGAAAATTCCTGAAAGAGGGCTCGTTGGATAAGCGTAACCTTCCTTTGCAGTTATATGAATCAACAATTATTACAAAATTTGTGAGAGATGCATGGTACGCGTGACAAGTGTTCCTTGTAACTTGGATCCGTGACCTCTCGACTGGGCTAGCGCTTGCAAGGTAGACCACCCAAGCAACACCTGTTTTACGAGCGAGAGCATCGGCGAGAGCAGGTGGCCTACCTTGCAGGCGCTAGCCCAGTCGAGAGTTGCTCAGCCCAAGTCACAATGAACATTTGCCACGCGTACCAAGCATCTCTCACGAATTTCGCGATTGTCTATTCATATGTAAGTGTAAAGGAAGATTACGCTTACCCAACGAGCCCTCTTTCAGGAGTTTTCACCCACTCAAAACATTTATTGGAGACCAAAAAAGGGAATGATGGGATGCAAAAGAGGATTAGTAGGAGATGGACGACACGGAGTGAGCCGAAAAGAATTCGAGCATCCCCTGAAAGACTTTTGAAATCACCCCACCCATCAAAACCTGTTTACAACTCCTTAGCCTGGCAAATTTTCAGGGGGTGGGTTGGAGGTGTAATTTCGCTTTTGACGCTCAATCGACTGTCCGCAGTGGATCCCGTCAACTTCGAGAACCTTTATGTAATGCTGTGACATAAATTCGAGACAAAAAACATCCCACGCACTCTCCAATAGGGGCGGAACCAGAGGGGGTGCAGGTGGGAATTGGTGCAGGGGTGGCCTTGAGGGGTGCTTGAGTTGTCAAAAGGTGGAAGTAGGTTGTGGCACCCCACACCAATTTATTTGGCAGTATTAGGGTCAATGTAATCGCCCAACAAAGGTCAAACCATGAAAAACCCAGCGTAAATACAGAGAGATGGGACAGCGGCCAAGCGTTCAGTTTGTTGGGAAGGTCTTAATGTATGCCAGTATGGGGTTCTTATTCGACAAGTCCATCCGTGGGTCTCTGAAATTGCTGTCAAAATATTGTGAATTTAAATTTCTACATGGGGTTGGTTTTTGGGGTGTGGACGACGAACCGTTTAAGCCACAATGTAGCGACTCAAAACCAACTTTATAGGCTACCGAAATTAAAAAACCGCAAGTCTTTTATAAATCCGCCTTCTTAAATCTAAATAGTGTTACACTCATTTTGACGAGCAGTTTATTAAATTGTGGTCAATTTGTTTTGGTTTATATGGTCTCAATAACACAATTTTAACATATTTCAGTTCACACTCCCTTCTTACTCAGAAAGTTAGAAGCCCAGCTCTGGTAATAAGTGTAACACACTTAATTATAGTAACTGTAATATTCTATGCTCCCAGATGGATGTATAAGTCCTGCCGGAGTAATAAGTCCTTTTTGGCATATTTTTGTTTTCGAAAAGCTGATCAGGCCATGACTGAACTAAAAACGATTTTATGAATAATTATTATGTTTAATGATTCGAAATAAACTACATAAATAATGAAATTATTGACCGTATTTAATGATCTTTTGTTTTATTATAAATGGGCATCTTAAGAAAGTGTAGAGCACCTGTTAATAACACCGTATTCTTTTTGTAGATAATATTAACTTTATTAATTTCTTGCAGGCGATAGTACTACCACCATTAGCGAAATGGCCTTACGAAAACGGGTTCACATTTACGACATGGTTTAGATTGGACCCGATAAATTCTGTAAATATAGAAAGGGAGAAGCCTTATTTGTATTGGTAAGTTATATGTAAATATGTATAACGTACATACATATGTATATGTTATATACAGCTGACGTGATACTGATAAGAAGCAAAATAGAGAATATTTAATTGTAATTCTGTTCGTAGCACTAGACATATTTTATATACATATATAAAAAAATATATCTCATCTTGTTGAATTTATATTTGATTTATAACAACATTGGTTTTTCGAATTAGTTTTTTTGCATTGAAGTTTTTATAGTATCACGAAAGTTGAAATACGTTATATCCATTAAATATTCTCCATTTAGTGTTGTCACATGTTTTTATCGCCTCTTTCTTTAATGGTTCCTTCGATATTAATGTTATTTTATCAAGAAATAGCGTGGTATTCCAGCTGATACTGAGTTTTAATACCATTTGAACGTAATATCTTTTGGTGAAATACATAAAGTACCAACCATAAGAATAAAATATTAAATTCCTTGTCATTAACATTTTGACCCTTCATAAACAAGGTGTTTCTAAAATAGGTCATTAAATACTAGAGGACATGTAGATCATGTGAAATGATGAAGAAAACCTAACAAAGTGTTTGATAAAAATCTTCTGGGAGTGACATTTCATCAAAAGGGTGCCCACAAAAAAGCAGAACCCTCAACAAAACTCGACGTTTCTAGCAGCAGCTATTAGGGTTCAAATATTTTGTACAGTATATTCGATATAAACTGACTGTATAACTTCAGTATTTACATACGAATATACTGTTTGTGTAATAGATACTATGCTATTTTAGTAACTGTATGGCCACAAAAAGCTATGCTTGTTTATTAACTGTATGGCCACAAAAAGAACCTTTAATGTCAAAAATCGTACAGTCCATCGTATCCATCCTGTACGTTAGTGTTGGTAGCACTTCTTAAGTGACAATAAATTGACGAATTTGTTCACAAACGTAAAACCGACGTAGTTTTACAAGAAAATGAACAAATAATCTTTATTTTGTTCTTTACAAATCAATTTACAGAAAAACGTTTGCCAGCTTACGATCACATCACATCACGAGATCAAGATAAAAAAATCAAAATTGATGTAGATTAATTTTAATCTCTTAATTGTGACCTCCAATGTTGACCACCTGTTTTAGAAACACATCGTATAGTATATAGGGTGTTTCACGAAGCTATCTGGGCATTCAAGAAATGTACATGGCATTTTTCAAAACTTCGTGAAATATTTTGTAATTTCAACTTGCGTTCAAAAAGCATGTTCCCGACATTTTTCAAAATTTCGTGAAACATCCTATGTCACTGTTTTATAATTTCAACTGGCCTATATATTTTTTAAAGCGCTAATGCGAACTAATACCCTGTTTAAATAGCTCCAGCTCTTTCTTTTGACGCTCGGCAATTTGTAAACAAACACTACTAAATTCACTCTCCCTTTTTTTCCAGCTTTAAAACCAGCAAGGGCGTGGGATACACAGCCCACTTCGTGGGCAACTGTTTAGTACTGACATCAATGAAAATTAAGGGAAAGGGCTTCCAGCACTGCGTGAAATACGAATTCCAGCCGAGGAAGGTAAATTAAGATGATGCGATTTGACGCCCTCCAATTCACCCGTCTCCCCCTTTTTTTGTGTTTTAGTGGTACATGCTGGCGGTCGTGTACATTTACAATAGGTGGACGAAGAGCGAAATTAAGTGTTTAGTTAATGGTCAATTAGCGTCCAGCACCGAAATGGCGTGGTTCGTCTCCACAAACGACGTGAGTATTTATTTTTGGAGGTGGCGGATTTTACGGGCTTTATTTTGAATGGAATAAGGCAACGGAGTAATGGAATGGATAATCCCGTTCCCGTTTTTTTGTTTATTTTCACGCCCACGAGCTGGTATGAAAGTATATTAATTGCCCTTTTTTACTGGTTAAGTAAATTAGTAAAAACACCTGCAAAAAGTAGCCTTTTTTTCAGTTGGCCAAATCATACATACGAGTACGGTTAGGTTTTTTTTACAAAGCTTAGAATTATTTTCGAAAGGATACATCATCAATACATTTTCTAATTATTAAGAATTAATTACTGTAACAACGTTTTATAACACGTGCTTTATTGATTTTTTTAACTCGGTACCTGTTGGTTCTTTTAGCTACTGATTATAAATCTTACAGAACAGAAATTCAAAAAAAGAACCAGAAATTCAAAAGTATTTCTATTCTTAACTTAAGTTTATCCATCATTATTTATTTTAAAATTGTGACAGCCACTTCAAAAGTTTGACAACACAATTTTGCTTCGAGCTTCGACATAACCGCTATTTCCATCCTTCTCACTCATAGCCAGGTTTGATGACGTTCCTTTGAATTTGGCTTTTGAATAATTTTGTATATAATAACACAGGGCCACAAAATACAATCGAGATGTAACTTCTCCCAGCCCAGTTGACCTTCATGTTTTTGGGGTCGTAGATCACGAACCCGGTATCCATATGATCCCAGCATGTCTGAATTAAGGTCAAATAAAGGTCAAATTCCGTTATTCAAATTATATATAAGTCGGCTATGCAACGAGACATTGGATCTCGGACTGTTTGACCCACATGTTTTTGGGTTCACGAATCCGGTGACCACATCACCCCAGCACTTCTGACTCAAGGTCAAATGAAGGTCAGAATACGTTTTTCAAGTGATAACTTTGTTAACCCCCAGTTCTGAAAGAGTGGGAAATTTTACGTCCAAATACGCTTTGAACCGTTGGTCGAGGTGACCTCTGGAGATCATCTGGACGTCAAATCCTCATTTTGAATCTCCCGGCTGAAATCTCGGCTATGAAACGAGACATTGGATCTCGAACCACTTCGACCAACGGGTCGAAGCGTATTCAGGCGTAAAATTTACCGCTCTTTCAGGATGCGGGGGTCAATATAATTATTATATCACTTGAAAAACGTATTTTGACCTTCATTTGACCTTGATCCAGACGTGCTGGGACCCCATATGGATACCGGAAGCGTGATCTACGACCCCAAAAACATACAGATCACCCGGGTTGAGATAAGTTACATATCGATTTCATTTTGTGGCCCTATGTAATTATATACCTACCTGATTATTTACAGCTTTTACTGTCAACAGTGAACACAAAATGTAGTAAAAACGATGTTCGTCGTATCAACAATGTTCAATGAAAATTATAGGTTTTCTGTTTGTGAATTATGAATTTTTATCAGATTTTCGAAAATAATGACCAACTGTTGTTTTTAAATAAACTTTCTTTTGATTTTTTTTTCATAAATCATTATTCGTAAATTCAAATTGATGCAGTATTTGACGGATAATGAGAATATACTTTTTGACTGACGATATAGCATTCAGCGGATGGGTCGTTGTCGATTTTATACCCTCCCTATTTTAATGAGAACCCTCGCACCAAGCCGAGGACTGGAGTATGGACAATTCTCTCTGATTTGTGTAAAGTCGTAGTATCTCAATGAATTCTTTACATTTCGGGTTAACATTCATTTCACAGCAGGTATAACCAATAATGGGTTATATTAGAAACTTTCTATTAAAGATATTTTTTTCTTTACTACCTCATCAGAAGATACTAGTATTTAAGTTTTCATAGTCTTGAACCTGAACTGAACTGTTTTTTTTTTTTTCAGGTCTTCGATAAATGTTACATAGGCGCGACACCGGAGTTGGACGAAGAAAGGGTGTTTTGCGGACAGATGTCAGCGATCTACCTTTTCAGTGAAGCTTTAACCACACACCAGATATGTGCCATGCATAGATTAGGTCCCGGATACAAAGTTAGTATTCTTGTCCACAGATACAAGTATATTATGTGTACCTATTTCATAAATCACTGTTATCTGATTCTTATTATTTATATCTGAATGTAACGATGTAATAGGACTATTTAGTCGTCCTGTGGATTTAGGTATTGCCTTTCATTTATAGTGTAGAACGCATTGTCCATTTGTTGGATCTGCATACATTTACAATTAAAATTTCCAAAAATGTGCCTACAATCTATAAAAAAAATCCTTTCTGAATTTCCAAAACTAAAATTTGTTTTTTCCGACCCACTGTTGTCGAGATTTTACACCCAGTGTTCCTTTTTTCTCAGCTCAGACTGTACAAATTGGATATATTCTTATAAGTATTGATAACTCGTAATTAGGGTCCGGAAATGTGTAACACAACGCAGAGTCGGCACTCTAGAACTCCATGATAATTAATCTATAAAACGTATTTTTTAAAATGAAAAAAAAATAATATTTTACAGTCACAATTATAACATACATAGTTATAAGTACAGTCACACGTATATAACATATAAGTTATATACGTGTGTTATCGTTATATCGTGTTGTACGTTATATCGTGTATTTCTTGCCCGTACATACGTACGCCACTGACCGTGCCTGGCAACGCGCTGGGACTCGCATGTGCGCCGTAATAAGCTCTGGATAGTTGAGCGCTGTGTCACACTTTCCGGACTCTACCCAGAACTATGTATGTTATAATTGTGACTATAAAATATTATTATTATTTTGTTATTTTACATGGTTATGAACTATGTTCCCATTATTACTTTTCTTTGCGTTATAATTTTGTTCAGTGGCAGCTGGAAGAATTTGAAATTCTCAAATTTTCGTAAGGAAACATGGGGCCCACGTCATATTTTCGAGGGTGATTACTAGACCTAAGTCAAAGACATAGCAAAAAAACTTCAAATGAAACTTGCGAATAAAGTTTAAAAAAAACGTCTGCCATACCAGAAGATAGCATCTGGCTTACAAATTATTTGCGATTTTTTTAAAATCGCAGAAAAAAAAATCTTAAAAAACGAAATGCTGAGATGAAAGAACAATTTTAATGACCGCAACTTTTACAGATCTCTAAATTTCGAAAAAGTCACAAGAATAAAAATACCTACTATATTTACTTGGTGATTATGAAAAAAAAATTGTAACTATTTTGTAAGCCGGTTCCAAGATAATTTGGTGAGCCAACTGTTTTTTGAGAATTGGTTTCGCAAGTTTCATTTAAAGTTATTTTGCTACACAAAAACATTTTCTTTTGGGGTACACAAAAACAATTTATAGAGTTATATATTTTGGCTCCAATAATAAACTAGATGATTACAATGCGGATTATCTATTTCTGACTTCTTTTATAAATACCTTAATTTGTCCCACATCCCTTACCGTCAGGGAATCAAAGCCAATTGTTTTCCTAACACATCATCAAATACCATTTGATTTTTTGAAACTATGTAAGGGAAACAATAATAATAATATATTTATTTTCGACCCAATTACAGAAAATTATACATAGAATATATAATTACCATAAAAATTCACAAAACAAAAAAAAAACAAGAAAATACATATGAGACATACTTAAAATTAAACTGTGCTACTTGATATATGAACTGAAGTAATAAAAAAAAATCAATTAATATGTTAAAGCAGAATATTCTTGATATTTCGATGTAATAATATGTTTGCTCAAAATTAATATCGCATGTACTTGAAACGTTATTAAATTTTTTACACGTATTAAATAGCGATGATCTAATTTGAATATTACTTCCGCTTGACTTATTACAAAAAAATATACTGTTGACGGGATTGCAATCTTGGAACAAAAAATGATTTTTTTCTAATAACTGAGGACAATCTATTTCATTATACAAAAGCTTTAGAGTAGTACAGTTTCGTCTGTCCTTTAGTGACTCTAGATTTATTAGAGATAGAAGAATATTGAGTTCAAAACCTCTTTCAAAATAATAGCCATTAAATTTGAAAAACAAATATTTTAAATTGATTCCATATAATTGATAAATATTCTAGTTAACTCCTGACAAATGTTATACATATATAACAACTTTAAGGCACTTACGTCAGTAAAACTATTCCAATTTCTAATGAAATATCCGAGTAATTTAAAAACAGACGCAACGGTTTGTGTTATATGACTGTTGAATGTAAGTTTTGAGTCGAATATTGCACCCAAATCTCTTATCTGATCAGTCCTTTCTAAAATAATATTATTTATGGAATAGTTAAATATAACGGGTTTTTGCTTTCTATGAAACAATAGCGGAATGTGTTAAAAGTTGTCAATACACCATTGCCTTAACCACGTTTAGTACTTTCTGTAACTCAAAACACCGTATCTGTCATTCAGTGTATTGATTTCTAAATATGCAGCGTGACAAAATGTCGCGCATAATGCATGTACACTAAAAATTTGATGTGGTTACATAAAGAAATTTTCGCAAAAAAACACTTTAATTTTTGTAAAAGAATGTAATAAAATTGCTTAATTATTTATTTTTTAAAAATAAAACAACAAAACAATAGGTACCGAATGAGATACAATAACATTTACTGGAAAGTCTTCAAGAATAGCCCCGGATTTCATTGGAAATTTTCTGTTTCAAGTCTTCAATGTTATCTGGTCGATTGACATAAACTTTACGTTTTAAATACCCACGTAGAGAAAATCTAAGGGATTTAGATCCGGGGAGCGCGCTGGCCAATCAATTCTGCCTGTTCAGCGTCCTAGAAATTGTGCATTTAAATATTCCCTGATATTTGCCGCAACATGTGGTGGTGCCCCATTCTGTTGGAACCATAGTTGTTGGTTAATAACATTATTTTCACCTGGAAACAACAAGCTGCAAGATGGAATAATGTGATTTTTTAGCTGATCTAAATATTTTTCAGAATTTAAATTTCCTTCTTGGAAGGATGGTTCAACAATGTCCTCCAACAATACCTGCCTAAACATCTTTTGGGGATTTTGGGTATGTGCTTGGAACCAATGAGGGTTCTGACTTGACCAGTAACGGCTAGTATGTCAATTAACACCATTTAAATTGATTGTAGCTTTGTCTGAAAAAATGATATTTCTTGCGAAGTTATTATTGCTATTACATTTTTCCATCATGCCTTCACAAAATGCATCCTTCGATCTATAGGAATCACCATAAACTCGTGATCAAGTTGTAGTTGTTTTGGACGTCAAGATTCGACTGGATTTTTGCACACTGTTTTTTTTTATTTTAACTGTTATGATTATTTTTTTATTAGTTTCAAAGAATTATTATTACATATGGCGTAGGTACCAGCCCTGTTCACTTAGGTCGATGCTTATTGTGCCCCCACAGGTAATCATTCCATTAGTCCTGTTTCCTTAACAAACATGAGAATGGGAGATGCTTTCACACTTTCTAGTGAAGCGTTTGTTCTTTCTTTTGGTTCTATTGTTGTAGCCCCAAAGTTCAAACAGCTGCCAGTGTTGGGCATTTGTATAATATGTGGAAGGGGTTTTTTTTCCTCCTCTCCACACCTACAATCGGAATCATTTTTCACCCCTATTGTGGTGAGATGTCGCATGCGTGTTCAAAGAGTTAACTTTAAACGTGTTTTTTTGCGAAAATTTCTTTATGTAACCGTATCAAATTTTTAGTGTACAGTAAAGGTGGATTTATATTATCCGGTCAGACACGATGCGGAAACGTTACGTGTCCAGCAAGACAAACACTCTTATATATATTTCTTATAGAAGTATTTATATTTAGCGAATCGGTTCCGTTCAGGCACGTTGCGTATCATACACATACCGTCCATCATTGTTGAGAAGAATGTTTGTCTGCCAGGATACGCGTCTATTATTTCTTAAGGGGGCCGCCTACATTAGGAGGTCAAAATCAAGCACTTTTTCGTGGATTTTTTACAAAGAAACGACACAATGGATTGTTTTGAAATTTTTATTGGATTGTTTATTATGTATATCAAAAGGTTTACAAAAAAATTAATGAATTTTTTTATTAAAATTCATATGTTTAAATAAAAGTTATTAATAATTGAATGACAATGCCTTTGAAAATTCCTTCTCCACGGCGTGCAGGATAGCGTCCCATAGAATCATCTGAATCATAAAAATAAAAATTATTTGTAAAGTTTATGAGTATAGCTTCTATTTGAACTAAAAAAAATTATGCATTTATTAAAATAAATAAAAAAAATTGTTGTTTAAAAAAAAATTGAATTTTTGTGGAAAATTTTCGTGTGTTTTTGTTAATAACTTTTTTTTTGGCAATAATTTTTACTGATTTTTTTTAGTTCAAATAGAAGGTAATTAAATAAGCTTTAATTAAAAAAAAAAACAAAGTCGATCCGTCCAGTAGTTTTTGAGTAATCGTGCACGCCAATTTGAAAAACATCGTTTCCGAGAAAAACGCGTTTAAAGTTTTCGTACATGAAAAATAGTCTCGATTAAAATTTTTTTTCGTTTATTTACCTTAACTTTTTGGCCAATCTGCTATCCCTGCTCCATAAGAAAGTCCCTCCTCTTCTTTAAACAGTTAATTCCGTTGCAATTGTTTCGGCTTGATTCGTCTTGATTCGGCATCGTTCTACCGACGCTTCGGAGCACGCGCACTATATATTATATTTCGACTGTTTACAGTTCGAATTCGGACTTGAAACTTTGGGAGCATATTCTACAGATGAGATACTTTCAATTTAAGCAAAAAACAAATCGATTTTTTTGACCCTCTAATGTAGGCGGCCCACTTAACGAGAGATCACTGTGTTCTTGCAATATATCTACATGTTGAAGACAAGTGATATAAATAGTGCTGATAATATAAACATTTCCCCCTCTTTCTCGGAACGTTAACGCTACGTTCCCGCATCGTGTCTGACCGGATAATATAAATCCACTTTAAAGAGGAAAGGCTGGTCTTTCAGATAATGAGAGGAAACCTACAGGTTGATACTAAAAAAAAATAAAGTTCTCTCCAAAAAAAATAAAGGTCTCCATAACAACCAAACTCGAAAACACAAAATTATTTCATGTTGATATAATACATGGCGAATAAACTGATGAAAAACTTTTATTCGCGACATTTTTTCATACACAAGGTTATTAAAAAATGGCAAGGGCATTACATGGCATTATGCGCGACTTTTTTGCCACGCTGTATTCAAGTAATCATCAAAAAGTAAATGAAAAGTATTCAAACTGAGTGAGTGACAAGCTATTTCAATTTTAAATTCAATCGTAACTCAAGCATTAAAGATTTTCATGCAATGCCTTATTAACCCTCAGAGTACAGACCGCTAGGCCTAGGTCGCTAAATACCATTTTACTTTTAGAAATTGGTTTTGGCAACTTTCAATTGCGAAATTTACTGTCAAAATGGAAATATTTCATTTCTATATTTACTTTTATGACTGTATTTTAGGTTTACATATACAATTATTTATAAACATTATATTTTACGTTTTTTTACCGCTGAATATGATAAACTTGAATTTTGACAGCTGCCAATTTCCGAACCTGTTATCAATATGTCAAAAAGCCTAAATTATTATTATTGTTGCTCAATTTTTTATCCACTGTCCAGTATAAAAAGTTGAGAAATCATATATCAAAAGTTGGAAAATTGGCAAGTGTTACGATCTACTCTTGATGTCAAAATCTGATTCATTAGTTTAGCAGCTAGTATTTGTGAAAATTGAGATCCTCAGATACCAATTAACTAAAGGTTTGAGATAAGAAACTGTAGTTGAAAACTACAAAAATTGGCATTTTCGTGGTTGCCACGTGTAAAAATACAACTTCAATGTCAAAATTTAAAACAGTTTAACAACAATTTAAACAGTGAAAACATAAACAGTAATGATTCTTGCATAAAAAGAACTATTTTCAGAAAGTTGAAAATGTTAACATAAAGTGTTCCATAAACGGATCTTCATTTTTGGGCAAAAATGCCGGTACTCTAAGGGTTAAAAACACACTTATGGCCAGCCCTGTACAAGGAACTGTTTAAAGACAACTCCTTTTACAAGCAGTAATAGCTAGTTTTATGACCCTAATTTTCAATAAATACTCCGTGTTAATCAATTAGACGTTTACAAGTTTTGTTTTGTCTAGTCGATAATTGATTAGCTAATAAAAGGAAAAGGGATTGTAGTAGCCGCATCGATCACCGTTGTTTTTATCTCCCTTTCAAAAAGTGGGAAACCCCATTTTGTTACCTAGGAAAAAAGTCGATAACGACGACTTCTCGGATAGGTAACACCTCCAACTCTCCCAACTACGTTTTAGTTAAAGGTTGAATAAAGGGCACATCTTAACGTTCTGTTTTTTCTTTTACTTTCCAGAGTCAGTTCCGATTCGATAACGAATGTAATATAAGTTTACCTGACAATCACAAAAGGGTGAGTGACAACGAGCAATTAACAGCTCTTAGCATGCCTCTGCCTCTGACTGCAACAGATGCACGTTCCGTAAGCATATGTTTTTTTTTTTATTTAATGCACTTATTTTTGGGTTTTGTTTACTTATTTGTTTGGTCGTGGAGTGAATTTAAATGGGAATGGGGGGGCTGTGTATCACTGCATCGTGTTGACAAAGAATCAATGTCATATATTATTTACCACTTGATTTGTGAGTTTGTTGATCTTTAAATTTACTCCACTGAGGCTGTTTTTGCCTGTCGAAATGAATTATTTTTTTTCAACGGAATAGATACATAACTTTAAAGTCGTATATCTCGATTGTTCTATTCGCCATATTACTTTTTTACACAGCTGTACGCAGAAAACGGTTTTCTAAGCGAATCAATTGAAAAATATTGTAATTAAAACAAAAAACCCTACTGATGATGACGTATTGGGTGGACCATTTTAAATGTTTTTCTTTTGCTTTTGAGTTAGGATATCTTGAAAAACTTAGAAAAAAAAGAGATATCAAAAATGTGATACTGGTTTCCCGTGCTATTTTTTTTTTTGCGATCAAATTTGATGCTACAAGGGGATTCTCACATTTTGGTCTTTGCAACAAACTAATGCAGGGTTATATTGACACTTTTTCCCCATAGCCAATTACACACGGAAATGATGACGATAGAATCTTGCATTTGAAAAAATCCAAAATTTGAGAATCCGTCTGTAGCATCAAATCTGATAGCGATAGCCATGAACTGTTTTGACTATTGTAAGTTTCACAAAATAAAAATAGTCCAGGACTGCTGCATCAGATTTTTGATATAACTTACACTTTTCCGGATACCCTATAAAAACATCTAAACATCGAAAAAGAAGACTACGAAAAAGAAAAATACGTATTTAAAAAAATTATCGGTCCAATAGTTTTTAGAATTCTTCCAAAAAGAGAAATAAATTTTATTCCAAACTTTACGACCTCTTTGTATATCTACACCCTTATTCAGAATGTCATGTAGTTTATTTTATTACCATAATGCACTCACAGCATGCAATAATGCATCCGTATAATAATTATTATATTTGATATTATTTGCTCCCTAGTAGTACTCCCTCATCTTTATGTAAGAAGAAATATTCTTCCTACAGCAATAGCAAATTTATACAGTGTGGATACCACTTATGGAATAAGATTATTTTTGCCATTTACAGATTGTTATTTTAGAGAACTGCACAAAGCAGACAAGTTTGAAAATGCTAATCCAATTAATTATGTATCTGTCAATACATAAATCAGTGACATTCTTATTACTAATCATAAAACAAAATACTCACAGAAGTATAAAATATTTCTCAAATACCTCAAGTTTTAGAGAAAGTTAGGCAGGAGTTTTATTCAGACTAAATGTTTGCCAAGAAGTCAATGAAGAACGTTTAGTACATTTAATACACTAAAATGAACAACAAGAAACTCTGTGGAAACATTTTTTTTGTTTTAAAACTTCGTTTTACTTACTTTTTTTCTTTTCATTAAATCTCTTTAAAATTATTGTCTTTATCAAAAAATCATATCATACGTATTGTATGTCACTGAACCCAAATCATCAAGTAGAATCCAAAAATATACAATGTGATCCATTAAAAAAACTCACTTCTCTATTACTGGAATATATTAATCACCCTATATATTAAAATTTTAATTTAAGAGACGTATCATTCAGATCAAAAATTGGCGTGTCCGAGCATTTTGATAATTTCCCAAAACAATGCCAAAAATAATTTGATTCCATAAGTGATCCACACTGTAGGTTATTTTTTTTTGTTACTATATTGTAGTGGCTTTCAATGGATATTTTTTCATCGTTTGTCACATTCCATCTGCTACCAAAAATATGTGTGGACTTGGGTGGTTTTGTGAGACGGAGACTTTAAATATGTTAATTTAAAATAACTTAACTTAAAAATTAAAATATGTGAATACAGGTAGTATTCAATTCACATTATAGTATTTAAATGTGTTATGATGGTGGGTTGAGATTTAATATAGGACAATGTAGAAACTTGGGTAAGGATGCAGTGATTTTAAATGGTCATTTATTTTCCTTTGAATAAGTGTAGATTATTGAATTGTACAGTCTTACGCACCCTAAAGTATAAAAAAGTAAATAACAAATATTTAAATATGATAAGCGATAAGCTGTTATTGACACCCTTGTAACTGTTCCAGAAGTTTGTGAAACAGACGGGTCAGGTTTCTCCAACTTCACGCAGCTAATATACCCGTTGTCTGTTACAGACATAAAATTATAGCATTTATAATTAAGAGTAAGGATGTTAATAGATGCGTACTTTACCAGAGACGGCTCCAGGATACCACTATCAGCAACGCTACGCAATTTTAAACAGATCTCATCTTATACATGTGACGGCGATTGCTGTGGCTCAACTGATAATTATTTAATAAAAATTAAATTATCAATAACACGGAATAAATTAATATGTCCTTTTCAGCCGCCTTCATATAGGCTGCCATGTATTGCTCCTACTGATGGATGCCCATCAGTAGGAGCAATACATGGCGTTCATTTACTTCAAAGTTTTCCTCGCTCCATAGTAACTGTAGACTGCTAGTCACACACTCATTAATTGTTTTCGGATTTGTGCTTTCCAGCTCTTCCATGACGGCTTTTGCCTCATCTAGTCCCATAATCACTTCATGAGTTATGTCCTGTCCTTAACATCCGTCGTTTCGTCAATACTAAGCCATGTACATTGGTTTATCGTGCAATTCCGAGAAGATATGTCCTCAGACACTAAATTAAGAAATGAGACTGTTTTTTTTTTATTTTATCCGAATATAATTACAATCCAGTATTGTTTCCTTCAAAATAACTTCCTCGGGAAGCCACACAGTGCTGGAGATGGTTCCTCCATTCCTCATAGCAATCCTGGAACTCATATACTGCAATAGCCTTCGGACGGTCGTTTCTGTTCCCTTTGGTCCCAAAATGACGTCCCTTGAGGTGATTTTTCAATATCGTGAAGAGAAAAACTTTTACTTTTACTGGCTAAAAACTCGTTTGCTGAAATGGCTGTGTGACAAGGCGCATTGTCGTGATGCAACATCCAGTTGTTCTTTAAGTATGTTTGGTCTCACACGCATTACCCTTTTTCGAAGTTTTTCAAGAACCTCTCAGTAAAAGTACTGTTTGGCCTGGAATCACTAATTCTTTGTGGGCAATTCCCTGGCTATCAAAAAAAGCAAATCAGCGTGCATTTGATTTTTCGTTCTTGCTTTTTTGAGTCTTGAAGAGCTTTAAATGTGCCATTCCATGCTTTGGCGCTTGGTTTCCGGGTCGTATTCAAACACACAAGTCTCATTACCAGTGATGACCCGATTATTTTCACTCGATTCCAAAAAAGTCAAGACTTCCGTTCCCAACCATTTTTGCGCAGATTTTTCTCATCCCCATTTCGTTAGTCAAAATCAGATGAACAGTGATGTAATTCATATTTAATCCCCGATCATTCTTGTCGTCAACCGACGATCTGAACGTACAAGATGCCGTATTCTATCGACATTTTCATCTGTTCTTAAAGATGAAGGCTTTCCGCTGCGTAGTTCATCCTCACTCGACTCTTTTCTTTCTGAGAAAGCCTTAAACCACCGAAAACCCTGGGCTCTTGAAAAAAACGCTGTCTCCATAGTCGTGTTGAAGTTTTGCAAAAGGATCCGTTGCGCTGTGTCCAAATCTAAAACAAAACCTGATAGCACATCGCTGCTCAAAATTAATGTCACTCATTTTTGAAACGCGCTAGAAAAAAACGGTTTACGAAAACACTCACAAAGAACAAATAAATGACTAACAAGTTCAAAGTTGTACTGAAGGTGCATTACATGTTAACATCCCCCGTCTCCACAGTGTTGCTAGATCGGGCGCTCTGTTGCCAGTCTCATTACTTAATTTACACACCTCGTATAATCGTCTAAGAATTGTTTCTGCGGGCAGACTAACTTCGCCGTACTTTCCACTAACAGTATTCTGGACAAATTTTCTGAACTCGCGGTGATCTAATTCGTCAAACGGAATATTACACGCTAACCCAAAAAAGGCTTTTCAAATCCCAAAGAGAGACCTTTGTAATAGGTATACCCGCCATTTAGAACTTTTCACGCTGACAGGTCGTACCCATCTATCAATAACATAAAATTATAATTAAATTAATTTACCAGTCTGGTAAATGGAAATGAATTTAATTTAAAATCTGTAGAGCGCCTATTTTTGTTTATTAAGCCTATATACTTCGAAATCCCCCACACACGTATGTTTTTAATTAATTAATGATCCAAATTCTCATATTCGTCGACCCACGGCTGAAATCATATATTCCATTTTTGCCTTGTAATAATTAAATTCGATCCGAATAAAATACACAGGGTAAAAGTTATGGTCGTTTCATTTGCCTATTAAATTAGAAATTTCTAGTCTGGCTGAAACTTTTCTTGTAATGTTGTTTTATAATTAGGGCTTCCCAGCATGAGTGGCCTTTTATGTACAAGGTCTTCGTTTATATTTTGACACCTACATGCGGAGTTTATTATACGAAATAGAAAAAAAATCGTATTAAAAGTTTCGATACTTTGTCTCTATGATTTTTTAAGTTTTATGAATTGAATATAGAAAAATAACAAAATGCAACACCCATCAATGATTTTAATTGCAACACCCTATATATTTTTTACTTTTCTGCTACAACTCGTTCCTCTGATTATAAAAATATATACTTTACGTTCATGTAATTCACAGTTTTTTAATCTTTTATATATTGTGTCTATTGTAACGTATATTTTAAAAGTTTTTGAAAAAAAGTATGTTATTTTTTTATTTTTTCTTTCTTACATTCTAGCAATATTATACAGTGTGGAACAGCCAAATGGAATAAATTCAATAGCTCTGTTATTATGCATTTTTTTAGAAAATCCTGAGACACGTAAATTTCTAATTCTAAAATGAGATCTTGCGACGTAAAAACGTCATCCCTAAATTCAACCCCCTTCAGGTGACAGCTACAACCCCTAAATTTTCAAATTGGAAGTAGGGGCTTGTGATACTTCATTTGAAAGGTATTTTCATTCTCTATTCAAAACTGCTATGGTTTTAAATTTTATTGCAGAAATTAACACGAAAAAAGATAAGTTTCTCCAGCCTAGGAAATTCGTTACATTAAAATAAAACTTTTATAAGTAACACTATTTGTCAATTTTAGGTTCTGAAATGTTAATAATAACAAAAAAATAAATGTCTGTAATTGCCGACATTCCCTACTAAATTAGTACTTTATCTTACTAATAAATTACTACTATTTATTAGTAAGATAAAAACTTACTAATAAATACGTACAATTTTTTGCTTGACAATCGAACGACAAAAACGAGCAAGCAGCAAAAAAACAAATCTGAAATTTATGAAGTTGGCCATTATCAGCTTTAGTGAAATTACCTAGAAACGTGCTTGTCATTGTAATAACAGTTATCAGTGTTAAACTTTTTGCTTTAGTTTTCGTGTTGCAATTCAGAGAGATAGTTTACCAAATACCTAGAAATGTGTAAGATAACGATTCTGCAGATGATTGGTTACGAAGACAGAACACGAACGCGGGCCGAAGTTGTTCGCCTATTTCAAGAAAAAATATCCGGAGTTGCCGCCGATACCTCAAGGTACCGTAAGTAAAATAGAGAAGCAGTTTCGGGAACGTGGACATGTACGGCAGCTAAAGAAAAAATCCTCCCAATAAACTCAGTGATGATCAGAAATTGGATGTAATGCTTATGCTTGAAGGAAATCCACATATGTACGTCAAGTCGTCAAACAGCTTCAGCATAAAATATTAGCTATTCCTCGATTCTCCGCGTATTGACAGAAAATCCGATGCACCCATATACCCTGGTACCAACTAATGAGCTCGAGGAAGACGATTTTGACAGACGAATTCTCTTTTGTGAACAAATGATGCAAATGATAGATGACAATACCTTACAAATAAAAAATGTTTTATTTTCGAATGAATAGATCTACATTTACACTTCACGGACATGTTAATCGCCAACACTGTCGTTACTGGTCGAGAGAAAATCCTCACTGGATGAGGGAATTACACACGCAAAACCCTGAGAAAGTTAATGTTTAGGCAGGAATAATTGGAGAAAATATCATTGGCCCCTTCTTCATTGAATGAAGAAACTTATTTAGCGCTGCTCCAAAATAATGTTGTACCGACGATGGCAAACTTGTATCCAGCTCAAGGAAACCCACAACTTGCATGTAATGCAATATGGTTCCAGCGGGATGGTGCACCAGCACTTTACGAAGTCAATGTCCGGCAATATCTCCACACAATCTTTCCAAATCGCTGGATAGGGAGACGTGATTCTGTAAAATGGCCTGCACGATCACCTGATCTCACGCCGTTAGACTGCTTCCAATGGGGATATGTAAAAGGTATGGTCTACAAAACCAAACCCAACGATTTAGCTGACTTAAGAAGAAGAATAACACTTGCAATTAGGTCGATTACCCCGCAGATGTTAACTAACGTTAGAAGACATTTCTATTTGCGTCTAGGTCTAGGATGCTGCCAAGATGCTGGAGGCATGCATTTTGAACATCTGCTGCATTAATAATGATTTGTTTTTTATTTAAATGTAACGAATTTCATACGCTGGAGATACTTTTTTTCTTGTTAATTTCTACAATAAAATTTAAAACCATAGCAGTTTTGATTAGAGAAGACCTTTCAAATGAAGTATCACAAGCCCCTACTTCCAATTTGAAAATTTAGGGGTTGTAGCTGTCACCTGAAGAGGATTGAATTTAGGGATGTCATTTTTACACTACGTCTCAAGATGTAATTTTAGAATTAGAAATTGATGTCTCAGAACTTTCTAAAAAAATGCATAATAATGGAGCTACCGAATTTATTCCATTTGGCTGTTCCACAATGTATATTCATCACAATACATATCTAAGGAAATTATCTTACTCTCAACTGAATGTACTGGAAAACGATTTGTCCTATCCAAGTTTAACAAGATCGCCATTTATTGTTCAACATCTCTAAAATTTCACAAACCTTGTCAGAAATAATAAAATATATATATCCATTAGTTTTCAAGATATCGAAGATAACCAGAAAATACATCTTCAGATTGTCATCGTTTAATGGGTTGTAATTTCCTTAGGAAGCAATTTCAAAAAAAAAAAACATGTATTAAGATTTTACATTCTACGTTCTCTAATTTGACCTCCTGTTCTAGAATCACCTTGTATATCTACGATATCCATGTTGACAGCCCAATTGCAGCCGTTAATAAAATTGATCAACACTAGTTTACGTCTTTTTGTACATACAAGAGGTTACTAACACTTTGTAGGCATGTAACACATTTCGAATAATGGACTAAATTCGGCAAATTTCAATTTGACCAAGGAATCGAACGGCTTCATGGAGAAATATAAACATTATATAAAAGTGACAAAAAAAATCCAATATGGGGAAAACGAATACCAGGCTGTTACGCTGCAGGAGACAGAGGGTTAGAGTTTGCAAAAAGTTGTTACGGCAATTTTCTTTTAGAATATAATAGGGTGTAAAAGTAAAGGTCTCAATAGCTGTCCCTTTGGGGGTTTCTGCAAGTAATATCTTGTAAAACAATTCTTCCGAAATGTCTTGTTTCCTGTGTTTTTTGGAACGAAATGGCAATAACTAATAACGGGAAAAATGTGTTTGGTACCTTTTTTAGTTAATACGATTTTTTTATGATTCCAAATTCTTTTTTCCGTTAAAGTAAAAAGTAGTATACCTACTCAGGAAATACGTCCTTCCTAAAAGAGATGAAAAATTCTTCTTGTATCCTTAACTTGGAACGCCATGATATTGTGGAAAAAAATCTATTTCATCACAGTGGCGGTTGGTGATATTTCAGTTAGCCATATCTTGAAAACGACGCATGGGACCCACTTCACTTTTTAGGTGATGACTATACACCTCTTGTAGAAAGGATTTATAGTGAAAAAACCGTCAGCAAAGTGCGAAAAAATTTTCAAAAAAAACTGCAGATCATCCTGGGATCTCAGTAACGCTCTATGGAATATTTGCAATATATTTTTTTTCATAATCTAGAAACAAATATAAGGAGAGATTTTTAGATTTGTTACAAAATAGTTTTTATCAAAAAGTTATGGCCATTTTAATTTTAATTTCATAGGAACATTTTGTTTCCCAAAATTAAAATGGCCATAACTTTTTGAAAAAAATATTTTGTAACAAATCGAAAACCTCTACTTATATTTGTTTCTAGATTATGAAAAAAATATTTATTGCAAATATTCCACAGAGCGTTACTAAGATCCCAGGGTGATCTGCAGTTTTTTTTTTAAAATTGTATTGCAAACTTTGCTGACGTTTTTGTCCTTTATGTAAGAAAATGATGAATTGAATACTGAAATCCTTTCTATAAGAGGTGTATAGTCATCACCTAAAAAGTGAAGTGGGTCCCATGCGTCGTTTTCAGGATATGACTAACTGAAATATCACCATCCGTCACTGTTTCATCATCTTAAGACGGCATATTTACTGAATATATCTGTTATTGTCCGTAGCGACCGGTGGCATTTGACATGCTCGTATTTCCGTAAGGAGGCATGGGACCTACACCATACTTTAGGGGGTGGTTACTAGACCTAAATAGAAGGCTATAATGGCAACAAATATTCAGGGAATTTTTTTCTTCAAAAATGGCTGCTTCCGGGCAGATCTTGGAAACGGCTTGCAAAATATTTGCGGAATATTGTTTTTCATAATCACCGAGTGAATACAATTTTATTATACTTGTGATTATATTTGTGATTGTGCAAAAATCGTATTTTGCGTAAAGATACAACTATTGTAAAATCTCACAGACGAAATGTTGGGATGAAATAAAAATTCAAATTACCATAACTTTTACAAATTTCAAAATGTCAAGAAAATCACAAGTACCTATAAAATAAATGTATTTACTCGGTGATTATGAAAAAAAATATATTTCGCAAATATTTTGCAAGGCGTTTCCAAGATCGCAGCCATTTTTGGGAAAAAAAATTCGCAAGTTATCCCTCAAACCCTTTATTCCATTACAGCCTTCTACTTACGTCTAGTATCCACCTCCTAAATGATGGTGTGGGTCCCACGCCTCCTTACGAAAATACGAGCATATCAAATTCCACCGCCACTGGTTATTTTTGCCTAATAATAAGACAATGTATGGAATTTGAATATGAAATTTTACTACCTACAGGTCTGTAAATGAATTTCTTTAGTAAAAAGGACGAATCTCATTTTGTGTAATATGTTACACAATGTGCCGCATTTGTGTAACTGTACAAAAACTGTACAAAAAGTGCCGCATATGACGGGTGTTATCTCAATTTAAATTGATTGCAGTACTCCTGTGACAGCTGGTGCTGTTGAATTAACTCCGTTCTATGCAATACGTTGAATAGTTTGATACAATTTTATTATAAAATATGACAAACGTGTGAAAGACTATCAGTTACTTTTGTACATTACACTTATTTGGAGAAACAAATGCACTCTTTTCATTACTAAGCTTTAAATAAAAAACCCAAATTTTCATTTCTGATCTGCCAAATGAGGTAGATTGATAAATTAATCTCACTATGACAGTGTATTACGTTATGATCACATCTGAATATTACTTTAATCTAAATAAAATACAGTAATTTGAAATCTATAAAAATCAAATCAACACGTCATCTTTCAATATTTTCTAATATTTTTGGTAATGTAATTTTATTTTTAACGTTACCTATTGCATTTAAACGTAAATGTAAATACGTTTTTCTTTATATATTATAGTTGCTTGTTCGACTATAAGCATTTATATAGAAAATTAAATATGTTTCATACCCTTTCTGTTTAGGGGACGAATTAAAAAAAAAGTGCTAAAAAATCAGTTTGTTAATTTTATCCAAAACACCGCTTATCTTAATTATCATTTTCGTACATACGAGGGGGCAATTTACATATCACTGTAGTTGTATTGTTTAGATTTTACCCTATATCTCCCCAGAGGGAAATTTAAATATCAGAGCGCAACACTGAGCAATCTGCATGTTATCGAGTTACCATTCAGTGTCATATGACGACGACGCAGCACCAACAGGGACGGAGCAAAACGACTACAGACCACTTCTGCGACAGAAACTAATGCTAATTTTGTCGATCTAGGTGTTATATGACGGCAAACTGTCGAGCGCCATCGTCTTCATGTACAACCCCGTGGCAACCGACACCCAGCTGTGTCTGCAATCAGCTCCTAGAGGAAATATGTCTTACTTCGTCCACACGCCCCACGCTCTCATGTTGCAAGTAAGTTGTCATCGGTTCAGAGAAATAAATTTATAAATATCAATAACCGGCAGGATATTAAATATAAATGTGCATTTATATGCAGTAGGAACTACAGTGATGGGCAGAAGAGTGGAACAACGTAAATATATCTGAAGTTAATAGAGATATTGATAAAAGTCATAACTTGAATTTAGTTCTACGTCACCGTGTTTTGGAACACCGTATTTATCAAGTTAATTTAAAGTTATGGATTTTTAACGCCAATTTTTACGTTTAGAATTTCGTTTAACTTCAGAGATTTTTACGTTTTAGTTCCACAATTTTGCCCATTACTGTATGTGCAGGGTTAGTTTTACAAATGAACACCCCCTCTACTTATTAATGTTTTCATCAATATAAGATTTCAAAAAAAAGTTTTTATTTTAGATTTCGTACGTTATTCTTATTACAAAAATATATAACACACATGATGATTATGATCTTACCGTTTTTAATAATACCTGAAAAGTTTTAAGAAGTTCAAGGTAGAGCTAGAACAATCGTAATCAATGTAACATGTGAAGTCAACAAATGAATATAATTTTTCCTTCATAATCATTATCATGCCGTGGGATCAAAATGTCAGACGGGGTCAAACTAAAGTCAGTTTACAGTAATCATTAATTTGTCCGATTTTCTCGAAGTGGTGACCTAAAATTGGGAAAATATATCATATAAAACTTTGACCTATAAAAACCTTGACATTGACAGATTTTTTACCATCTTTGGCCATCCCAAGGTATCCTTGCTTATGCGTAAATATACATATAAATATGCAAATTTTTATTCTTTCCGAATTCGGGGTCAAAAATTACTATTATCTTTTGAAATTTCAAGTTGACCTTCAAATAACCTTGACGGCCAGAATCAAGGTCAAGTTAAATGTAATGATTAAGCTCGTCCCTTAAATCGAAATACCTTTTATATAAGTCATTTTCCAGATTTTTGGTAACCACTTCGTGGAATTCACGCTCTCTCCGAACCCGGAGTCAAAAATGGGCGTTTCGATTGAATGACCTTGAAGGTGACAGTCAAGGTCAATTTGAATATCATGACTAACTTCCTCTCTGAAAACCCAATAACTTTTATGTAGGTCATTTTCCCGATATCAGGTCACCACTTAGAGAAAATCGGCTGACCTGGTACTTTTTGTACATCCTGTATATAAAGAGCCTTATCAAAATTCTCATATTTTCTGGATTCTATGTAAAAAGCCCGTTTGAATACAGATTTTTACGTCTTTAATATCGATTATAAATTAAAAAATAAAATATTAGTTTACAAAACTCACTCTGTACATACTCGTTCAATATGTATACCATTTATGTGAATGAAACATATTTCTCTATTGACAAGATTTACTACAACCACTCTATAATTCAAGCGAGTAACAGAAAAATACGGTTAAAACTCCTAAATCCTCACGTCTTTTGAAATTCTTGATTTATTTTCAATGTTGTCGTTTTTCTTTAACTCTTTCGTTGATTTATATCACTTAAAAGTCGGGTGATGTTCAGACTAGGAAAATTCGTTGAAAATCCAATATTTCGTTAAAATTGTTTTTTATCGCCGGATGTTAGCTCTGACATGAATGTTGTAAAAATGTATACATAACTTTATTTTTTAATACCCGGTAATGCCCAATCAGTGTACTATATAATTGATTCAAAAGTTCGAGCATTTGTGTCAAAAGTTAGCATCTTCTTAGTCATTCTCAGAATGTAGTTAAGTTAAAACTTCAGTTTTTAATTTTACCTCAAAGTTACTAATTTCCTAATACCTCCCAAATACGAGGCTAAATCAATATGAACCGGAATTTTCATTTTTAAATTTATTGGTGCAATATACAAACATGAAAATAAATAATATTTCTACATAATTTGCTTTTGTTATGCATTTTTACCAACGGATTGGATGTTTGTTTAATGTCACCATCATAAAAAGAATGGTGGCGTGTTTTCAGCCAGTTACGCACGAAAGCCTGAACACCAGCGTCATCGACGAATCGCCTCCTACTGCTTCGTTCAGTTGCCCAAACATGTGATAATCATATGGGGATAAGTCAGGACAATATGGAGTGTATTCCAGTGTTGTCCAATGAATTTCCTCCAACTTTTCGCGTGTGAGATTGGCTGTGTGGGGGGTGGGCATTGTCATGAAGCAGAATCGCGTTTGTGATGGAAACTCGCGTCTTTTCCCGAAATTTTTCGAAACTTTTTTCGAAATTTTTCGAAACCCTAGTTCATCTGTAATGCCTCCCGAAGCTTATCCCGATCTGAGCTGCAATTTCAACAACCGTTAAATGGCGGTCATCCTCCTGAAGACGCCGAACAATGGCAATGTTTCGCTCATTCACACTGACTCGAGGACGATGGACATGAGGTTCATTTTCAACTTGTGTTCGTCCTTTCAAACATTCTTTGTGCCATTCGTACACTCAGACAAGTCTGTCCAAATTATGTTTCAAGTCTTCGAACGATTTCGTCTGGTTTGAGGCCTTCAACTGTGAGTATAATGCATTGTGCGACCTAAGAGTGAACCTCTTGCTTACTGATTGCGACGCCAACTGAAGAACGGAGAGGCCGGAACTGACTGGAGTACAGGAAATCACGTGACATCCCCGCCTACCACGCCCAGCATTACTTGCCTCCCCCCTACGCCTTAGCGGCCACACGAAAGAAATTCCGGTTCATATTTGACTCACCCTCGTATATTAGTAAAATCACACAAACTGAATGTTTTAAGTCACAAAGACCGAAAATTGTACATTGAATTTCAGAGGGCAGGGCCCTTTTACGTAAAACTTTAGTAGTTCATATATTGTAAGAATTGTTTTTTATTCTCGTAGGATGTGAAAGCGGTGATAACACACTCCATCCATAGCACTTTGAATTCTGTTGGTGGAATCCAAGTTTTGTTTCCCTTATTCTCTCAGCTTGATCTGCCTTATGAATCGATAGGTTCCTCGGATATCAAAAGAGACCCGACATTATGGTAAGTAATTTTTCTTTTACTCTCTTTACTGTGTATATATGGAAATATAGAAAAAGCCGTTGAAGTTAAATTTTCCTTAGATCTTATTTTAACTTAAGCATGTAACGAAATAGGCTAGGAACTTCAGATGACACTAAAGTGACTTGAAGGTGAATTTGTGTTACATTATTTAAATTTTAAAGTTGGAATTTAATCTCCAGATTCAAAACTAGAGCTTTTAAGTTTTAATATATAGCCTGTATATTTATGTCTGTTTTAGTCCGGGAATTGCGTGTACCGTGTACTGGTACTACCGTTACCAGAAATTCCTCGACCCAAAAGAAAGCGGTTTAGGCCAACTTGCATATAGCCAATATTTTAACCCTCTTAACGTACACGGGTGCGAATTCGCACCGCCAAAAATTTCAAGTTGCTGGCATTTCACGCAGTTACTTTCCCAAGGTCAATCCCCACCACGACAAATATGTGTGACCCCTCTAGTGTCTATTGTCGTTGAGTACGCTCTCATTTGAAAGGTAGCAGCCGAAGCAGCAAGTTATAAAGTTCGAGTTGGTGCGAATTCGCACCCGTATACGGTTAGTGAATGTAGATTGTTAAAATTTTTCATTTTGAATGGCACAAGTATTGTCGGTTATCAAAGAGGATACAAGGGCAAAATGTAACTTTTGCGATAGCGATGCATCAGGCCGAACACGCATGAAATGCCCAAATTGTATGCGCAGAATGTGTGATGAGCATCGTGCAGCTGTTTGCGTAGAGTGCGAACATTTTTTCGAGCAATAAAAATTTTTTTTGTGTTATTTTGTATTTTTCTACATGTTTTTTTTTTTATAGTAAATACATTATTTCAGTGTGTTTTAGTGTTATTTGTTACTTTCATTATAATATCTCCACTCCAAAAGCCGATATGCACCTAAATTCCCCTTTCAAAAAATGTAGTAACTTCGGAAGCGCGGGAAACATACTTAAAATAATGAAACCAAATTTGTATATTTTTTTCTCAAAAAAAGGATATATTTAACTAACAAATCGCATTGGTTTTGTTCGATTCAATCAAAAATTAAAAAAAAAAACACGATTTAAAAAAAAAAATTATTTAACACAATTTTTGCAAAATAATTTTTTTATGTTTTTTATAAAATTAATTTGTTGCACTGTATTGTACGGGAAATTTTACCCCAAAATCATATATTTGTCGATGTATATAGAAAGCTTTCTTCATCTCCAAATCGATTGGTAAAAACGCGAAATCCCAATTCGCACCCGTGTACGGTATATGGTTGCTGGATACTAGTGTACGTTATGAGGGTTAAATTGAATTAGATGCTCAAAATAGTCTTACAGGCAATCTGAAGTTTTACATGACACCAAGAAGGAAGTAACCAAGTAGGATATTCAGTAAAAATCGGTAACCATTATCCACGCAATAACAAAATATGAATAGAAATCCACGCTCAACATTCATTATCAGGTGTTTCTATATTTTCGAATGTGCCCTGTATAGCACAAAATAACGTCTATTGTATGCCCAACGCGGTATTCCAAAAATGGTCAAAATTAGACTACATGCAAGCACCGAGATTTAGAATAGACTACAAAGAAATCATCTAAATTACCCTGTGCGTGAAAAAATTGTATAAACAAAGTGGTACTAATATGGCGGCTTCGGCAGCAACAAACTTAAATTGGTCTTGAACTGTTTCATTATACAGACCATAGCCTCAAGAGTGGTTCTGTGTTCAATTGTATAATATCTAATAATACACAATGTTTTTATAACAATTTGAAACTAAATAAAAATCTAAAATGTCAAATTGCCTGTCAAATGTCGCTCCTGGGATATGTTCCTTGTGTGATTTCCTTATTGCGCCATAATCATTGCAATCAAGTGCTAATATACGAAACCAAATACAATAAAAAAAAAAAGCACTGCATCATTCATGGTTACGCCAAAATGGCCGCTCTAGTCTATTATAAATCTCGGTGTATGCAAGATCGTCTACATACATTGTTTTCTTTTGGGTCGAGGAATCTCGGCTATTACGTTGTACGCTCAACTCCCGGACACCCCGTATAATGGTAAAAAAAATAAACATTATGTTACTGTCATCCTATTCATAGTGTAGAGAAAGGAGGGTGCAAAGTGTAACACTTGTGGATTTTTGTACAACTTTTAAATCTCTCGTAAATAATCACACTTGCACATATCCTAAGAACTGATTTGAATGTGACATCTGCTGCAATAATAACAAAAACATTTTTATCACAGGCATTCCGTTTTGTTCATTTTTCAGTATTTTATTAAAATCTGCTATTCTGCAAAAAAACTATTTTGTGTTTGAAGAAATTGTACACCAATTTACATTTTGTGATTACGTGTTTGGAATAAATTTAAAGCTTTGAATTGGTAGTTTTTACAAAAATCGTGATAGTGCATTTTTTTATTTAAGAGCCAGTTCGGCACCTTTAAATATACTGCATTGATAAAAAATATCGGCTTATACATATATATGTACATGCATTTATATTATTTGAGGAGAAATGAAGAAAGGTTGTTACAATAAAATATATTTTTTCAAGACAAATTCATTTTGTGTTGTCAATCTAGAATAGCTTAGATATGATACTTTAAATTCAAATTTCTCGAAAATTTTCTATTTCGACATTCAACTTTTTAAACACTTCTGTACGCAAAAAATGTTCCTCTTTCCGAATCTGATAAAAATAGTAGTGGTCATTGAAAAAAAAAATTATTGACGACGACATTGCTCAAAAACAGAAATTGATATGGACATGGAATTAATAGAAACATTTTTTTTTTTTTTAATTTACTTTATTTTTCCAAACTTTACGACCTCCCTGTATTTTCAGTATAGTCAATACGTATTCAGTTCCAGATTATGTAAGACAGCTTTGTGTAATAAGTAATTAGCATATTATGTGCTTAATAAAATGGATATTTCTTTTCTTTTAATTTGTTATCAGTGTAGATAAACAAAACTTAAGTACTAAATACTAAATGGAAGCAAGTTTGTGTTATAAAGTAAAAGCTTAAGTACACAACAGGCACGCCTAAGTTTTTAATTACGTAAATATATAAATGGAAGATAAATATAATTTGCAATGTAAACTAATCGATATTAATTAAATAGAACAAAAAAAATATTAGCTTAAATTTAAGTCATTAAAGTGTAATTTTTACACAGAGATTTTCCTCCGAATATTTAAGTTTTTAATTTATTATTCCCATGTGCAACTTTTAGAAAGCTTAACACTTTCTATTTTTCTAAATATTTTGATCGCCCTGTTGATTTATTAAACCACTTACACCACTAAGGTGAATACTAATGGCGACTGTAAACTGTGTTACAGGATTTTCTCATAAAAGCTACAAAATAAATGATTTTGGGGAGATCAAAAGTTTTTGAGCAGAATAAATTTTAAAATTCTAGCTTCTTCAAATGATAGATGTAAAATAAATAATGTAATCAAAATAAATCTTAAATATATCTCTTAACAATAAACTATTTTATTAGAACACTTTCGAACTTTTTTGCACATATGAGATTTGTAGCAAATTATTTTTTCTATTTTTCAGCTCAAAGCTACTAGGATTTATATGTGAATTAGTGGAGACATCTCAGACGGTGCAGCAGCATATGATTCAGAATCGCGGCTTCTTAGTGATCAGTTTTATGCTCCAACGCTCATCAAGAGATCACCTCACTATTGACGTCTTAGGGTCGTTTCTTAGTCTAACTAAGTACCTCGTAACATGTCTGAGTGCCAACAGTGAACTGTTGCTTAAACAGGTAGGTCCTATTATCACATTTGCATTTTAGACGAGAATTCTGATGTCACTTTTTATGCGCTTGTATAAAAATTGATCAGTACCAATTTTATCGTACCTTGAGAAAACGGTCAGCCAAGGCATAAGTACAATATTACAATTTATTTTGTAATGACGTACTAAAAAAAATAGATATTTGCTGCCTGATAGATTTAGAATGTAGATGTAAAAATTGTATAATCACACAATTGTAATTGTAAATTGTAAGTTGCACAGTGACAGAATTAGTGATCAATATCAAATAATAAATTATCCAATAACTACATAGGTATAAGCCTTATAAAAAGTATAAATTAATGTTAATTTTTTCAAAGCATTTATACTTGGTTTACTTCCTCTCTTCAGAAAATTAGAGATTAACATTTACAGGTTTATTTTTTTGCAAAATTATATCCGACTTTTTTAAATAATTAATAAATGATATAATCAATATTAACCTATATCAGAGATTTTGAAAAGTTCACTTCTTGGATACGCTCTTATAAAAAAAAACATAATGGGATAGCATTAATTGCTGGTAATGCTTTGATCAATTCTCAGATACCTATGTATATTAAAAAAAAATCTGAAAACAAGAAAACAGAAACAACTAACCAAAATTTACATCTAATCGATAATTCTGCATGTGAATTTATTTTTGTATAGTATCTAATAATTTTGCATGTTTTAATTACACAGCAGATTGTAGCAAATGTAGTAACACGTAATAGAGTGCATATCAATATTACCTTTAATACACAATATTATTTACAGATAATGATAAAAATCCAGTCAAAGTTTGTGATACGAAAGCAGTGTCATTACTAGGGTTCGGAAAGTTTGCTCTCACGCATGGTACACTGCATTTAACTATCCAGCGCTCCCGCACGGGACCGGTCGGTGTACTATCGCGCATACGCGAGTTCCAGCGCCTGCCCGGCCCGGCAGGATCGGTCAGTGGCTTACGAATGCAGGGGCGAGAAATACACGCGTATATAATTTACAAGGCGCTTAAAAAATACGCTTTATACTATAATTATCATAGAGTTTTACAGTGCCGACCCTACGTTATAGCACACATTTCCGGACCCTAGTCATTATTAAATTATTGTGAACAACCTACACTTTTAAGCACTTGCCCCTAAGGATATTGTAATACTGCACATTTTTAAATTACGTATTCATTAAGTATTTCTGGTCTTACTTTTTTATTTTTTCGTAATTTAGTAGATGGCTTATAGCATTAAACTTTGATTCAAATATTGCTGCATGACAATTACAGTTATTATTTAAATCACATTAGTATATGTATAGGAGTTTTATTTTTATAAAAATTCACACTTATTTTGATCCTACATTTATTCGCTTTTTAATGTACCTATGTATTTAAAAATACTTTGTGTATACCTGTTTTAAGAAAATCCTTGGGCATTGAATATATACGTATTATGTAAACATTATCTTTGGGTGCTATTCTATATGAATGTGTAACTGATATATAATTTCTGAATTTATATATTTTTATTTTTCGTCATTACGTCCTCTACAATGAAGGCTTACATCAAATGTAATTTTATTTTTCTCGTTACAAAAAAAAATCATAGAATAGCATCCTCGTTCTCAACTGTGTAGGTCATTCTTTGTGTCCAATATTTACTGAGGTCCAAAAAAAATTAATCAAAAAAGTTTCCTCAACAATTTTCTTGCAAACTTAATTTTCAAATAAATATAAAAATCCCATTCCACAGTTTAAGCTTTTTTGATCCTCAGAATATCCATAAATATGCTTCTTATATGTTACAACTTGTACTTATCCAAGCATGTTGAAAATATACTTTGTTTTTGGCCTTTTGCTTTTTCCTGTATTTTACATCATGTGGACAACAAAATATATCCTTCAATTGGCTGTGGAAAGCAAATCATTGTATATATTTCGTGATTATTATGTATATATAGACCTGTTTCTGAACAAAGTAGTATAAATTATATCAGCAAATAGGTAATAGCAGCCATAATAACAGACCTTAATCCAATGTAGCAACTCTCCGGAAAAACACAATTATAAATATTTCCGTCATTATATATTTTAGTTAAGGAATAAATAATGCAAAATCGTATTAACAAATAGAATTCATAGGTAAAACAATATACATTCGGTCCACAGGTTTGATCAAAATCGATCCACACCATAAATTACACAGCACTGCAAATCAAGCTTATTGCCTAAAATGAGGTAAACTGTAGTAATCTATCTTCAAAACTGTAGTTAAAAAAAGAAAAATGTGTATCTGTTTGGTTATAAAGTTTCAGAAAAAATGACCATGACACTGTGGCGTCCTCCATATACCAAATACGCTTTTTTACCGAAAAATTATAATCTCATCACGAGAATTTTAATATTAATGAAAATGTATGTTGCCTTGGAAATTTGTAGGACTTTGTATCTGAACAGTGGTGAAATATTGGAGTAAGGTATGTTTAGTTTGATGGAGTTATTTTGACTTCTGTATTCGCTGGTATGATTTATGCTACTACTTTTGGAAACACCCTGTATATAAGGTTGTTCTGTGTGAGAAGAGGTGGGTAGCAGTGCTTGAATTTGCAAAAAGTATGATTTTGTACTTTTTATTGGTTTATTGTTTACTGATTACTTAAGAACTCTGTTTGGTTCTGCGCCAGATTAAACCATATTAGCTGAAAACCATTAAAGAGGTTTTATTGCATTTACCCTCAACTGTTATCTACATAATATATTTTGAATTCAAAAATTTAATACACTTATTTTTTGACCATTTTAATACACAATTTTTTTTATGAATACAAATTTTTTGTGGAAATATCATGTATTTATTGGATTAGTATTATCTGCTACCTAACTTGAACATGAAAACTGAATTAATTTCCAAAATTCTTACAAGTCATAAAAATAGAAACATACTCTGTACATCATATGTACATATATTATATCACGACAGGATTATTAAGAATTATGACTTTATCTTTGAAGACTAGTTTTACAAAGAATCAAATTGGGGCCTGGGAAAAATATTGTGCATAAACTTATAAGTTAAAATAATATTTGATTTTCAATGATATGAAAATATTGACTAAAATGATAAATATCATGAAGAGGTACGGCATCAATTGATAAAAGTTGAGCTGTGAATAAAAACAAAATACAATGAACTTACTTTCCATAGTCCTCCGGAAGCAGTTATTTTATTGCACACATGGTAGAGTAAAAAAATCAATAGCGGCTGTGTAGATAAAATACGCTTTTTAATGGAATATTTGGCAATTTCTTTAATAATGTTTTTATTATTAACCACTGCATTGACTTTACAGGCTATGTATTTTATTATAATGTTACCCATGTATGTAAAAACCTTTTTCCACGTTCTTTAAAATTTTTAAAGTGTTATTTTTTCCACATTTGTATGTAATACCTATATTTTTTTAATTGTTGCAACCATTTTTAAGCTTAAACTGTTAGCTTTTTCTACAAATATTTATTGCAATAAATATACAATATTAAAATCAAAAAGCAAAAATATTTGACAATATGTACTACTTGCTCTTCATTTTCAAGTAAAATATGGTTACCTACTTACATATATAGTGCATGTAAGAGTTTGAAGCATTAACTTGTGAACAGGGCGTGTCCTAAGTAGTCTGAAGAATTGAAGAAGATATTTCCTCAAATGATTTCATGAAGAAATGATATGACCCTTTTCTTTCCTAAATGGCGTAGTTTTTGAGATACAGAGCGTTAGTTTTATTCTTTTTTTTAGCTTTTTTTTTCAATAACCTTTGGAATAGACTACTACCTTCTTTTTAAATTTATTTCACTAACACACTGTGATATGAGGCATATTTTGACTGTTTTTTTTACAGCACTAACAGGGCGTGTTATTTGTGTCACTGATTTTATTTTAATAATAATCGCACATGCAAGACCGATAATATTATTATGTTTTTTACAAAAGTTTTATCAGAAATAATACTCCTACCACACTTTGTCGTCAAAATTAGTTAGTTTTTAACTTGTTCTTTGTTTATTTAATAAATTATTATAACAAAAACTTTGAATAAATGGAAGCATTAAATGAAGATTTAAAAAAAATGTATTAAAATGTCAGAGGGACAATGGCGTACAGTTTTTTTTCATAAAAAAATATTATAGTGACTATAGTGTTGTAAAAAAATAACAGCCAAAATATGCCTTATATCAGGGTGTGTAAAGAAAATATAGGTCTACTACAGAGATTTTAGAAAAAGGAATATTAAAAAAAATTAACTTTAACGCTATCTCAAAAACTAAGCCACTTAGGGAACAACTTTATATGACCTCTACATGAAATCATTTGAAGAAGTATCTCCGTCAGTTTTTCAGATTACTCAGGAAACACCCTGTATATTTCCTTTTTGGATCCTCTTTCATTTATTATTACTTATAAGTTATATGATAGCATCTTTGCACTTACAGCACATGATGTGTTCTCATCAACTTAAGGTGTAACGTTTTTCCTTTATGAAATTGTCACAATTTTCCATGCCACATCCAACACTTGCCGCTATTAAAACATTTCTAAACGTTTATCAATACATGTGAATGGGTAAGTACGAGGGAGCAGTGTGAACCATTTTGATTTAGTTGTTTTGCTTTTCATTCTTGACATGGCAGCTGCTCGACCACGTGCTCTTTAATCCTGCTCTTTGGATATACACGCCAGCATCTGTCCAAACTCGACTCTACTCTTACCTGGCGACAGAGTTTCTGTCCGACACCCAGATATATTCCAACGTTCGAAGAGTGTCCACGGTACTCCAAACTGTACACACACTAAAATATTACTACTGGGTTATCAATCCTAGATCAAAGAGTGGAATATCTCCTAAAGGAATAGGTATGTGAGTGTACAATTTGGTGAGTGCAAAATAATAGGAATAATAATGTTTCAGATGGTCCCAGACCTGCTCAGAAGGATATCCTGGCAATAAGGTCATACATTCTCTTATTTCTGAAACAGTTGATAATGATTGGGAATGGTGTAAAAGACGATGAACTGCAAAGCATTCTAAACTACCTCACTACAATCCATGAAGATGACAACCTACACGATGTTCTCCAGATGCTTATTTCGCTTATGTCTGAGCATCCCTCTTGTATGGTACCGGCCTTCGATGTTAAGTATGGAGTTAGGACAATCTTCAAGCTACTAGCGTCTGAGAGTCAGCTGATACGGTTGCAAGCTTTGAAACTTCTAGGATTCTTCTTGAGCCGCAGCACTCACAAGAGAAAATATGATGTTATGAGCCCTCATAATCTGTACACCCTGTTAGCCGAAAGGCTACTTCTAAATGAGGACATTCTTTCTTTGCCTACTTACAATGTCCTGTACGAAATAATGACTGAACATATTAGCCAGCAGATTTTGTACACGAGACATCCTGAACCAGAGTCGCATTTTAGACTTGAAAATCCTAGTGAGTATTAATTTATTTTTAATCACGGAAGTAGATAGAAGTCTCAATTTGTTTTTATTTTAACAGTGATCCTGAAAGTGGTCGCTACCCTCGTCCGGCAGTCCAAACAAACTGAGCAGCTACTTGAGGTTAAGAAATTGTTTTTGTCGGATATGACCCTACTATGTAACAACAACAGAGAGAATAGAAGAACTGTGCTGCAAATGTCCGTATGGCAGGAATGGCTCATAGCTATGGCATACATTCACCCCAAAAATACAGAAGAGCAGAAGCTCTCCGACATGGTCTACTCCCTCTTTCGAATGCTCTTACACCATGCCATCAAGTACGAATATGGGGGATGGAGGGTGTGGGTTGATACTTTGGCTATTGTACATTCTAAGGTAAGATTAAAACGTTGAAATAATCGTTGTATTTATATTACATGTTTGCTGAAAAAAAATAATCAGGAGATAAGTTGTATATCTCTAGTTCTACATAATATTTCTAATGTCATTTATGCAAAATGTTGATTCAGTGATTTGGGTCATTATTGTTCATAAAATTTTCGTCAAAATTATTAGTAGAGAACGTGGAGCACGGAGTATAACAGGACCGTAGTCAGTTAACGAATGAAAATATTAATATGTTTACATAAATTATGTAGCAACATAGTACTATTTTTACCATATAGTACGGTTAAGTCAAGGATAAAATACCTATATAAATTAAGATAACATGTAACAATGGCAACACTTACCCGACAAACGTCAGTGTTGAGACAAGGTTCCCATGGCAGGAGGTTGGCGGTGGTTAAAACATATTATTATGTGCTTTTCTAAGTGTTCTGGAGTGAAACGGCGACGTTTATAACTTAATATTAACTTGTGTATGGAAGAGGACCGTTCAACGTCTACTGTTGACAGTGGACAGTATGAGAAATTATTGACGCATGAACTATATAATAATATATTTTCTGGTAACTCCTGATATGTACCAACTAAAACTTTACATATGTTTTTCTAAAAAACCTACTAACTTGGGGTTCTCTAGTTTGTTTAATGGAATACTGCTTGCAACAAAGGCTTCTGTAAGTTCATAGAAAATTACGGAGTCGTCGGCGCTGGATGAGGCATGAAAAGTGAAATTCCACCACTACCCACCCCTGAAAATGAGTGGTTGTAAGCAGGTTTCACCGCCAGGGATGACTCAGAAACCTTCTAAAGGTTTCAAACCCTTTTGGCCCATCTCAAGGTCCATCTCGTTCAAACCGTCCATCTCGTTCAAACCCTGTTTTGCATAACATCTTATTCCCATTACCCTCTTTTTTGACTTGCTTTAAAAAACTGAGTGAAGGTTCTTGAAAGAGGTGTCATTGGGTAGGTGCAACCTTCTTTTCACTTGAATTCACAAAGGGTGAAGCTGCGTTGTCGCATTCTAGACCAATTTATTAGACATCATTAGGATCAACGTAATCGGGCAACAGCGGTCAGAGCAAGCAAAACCCAGCGTCACTGCACAGAAGTGGCTTATGGGAGCTGGAAAAGAGTTGAAAGGATGGCAGAATACCGACCAACCACTCAGAGTTTATTAGGGAGATCTTAATGTGTGACAGGATAATGTTTTTACCAACCAACATGTTTCTCAGCCCATCCTGTAGATCTCTGAATTACCGCCAGAATTCTGAGAATTCAAATTTCGACATGGGGTTGGTTTTTTGGGTGTCAACAGCGAACCTCTTAAGTCACAGCCAGTGACTTTGAAACGTTAAAATGAACTATACAGCGTGTCTAAATTTTCGAATCACAGGTTTCTAGCCCTAATAGGGCGCAAATGGCGTTCATCTAAAAAGAATTACGCCAATTTTGTGAAACAATTTAAAATTAGTAAAAGTAACCACAAATGTATTTAACATCAACTCAATTAAAATTACTTATTCATGTTCTAGGTGTCATATGAAGAATTCAAGCTCCAGTTTGCACAGATGTACGAGCACTACGAAATGCACAGAGCTGATAACATAACTGATCCCATTTTGAGACAGCAGCATCCCATCAGCACCATTTCTGGTTGGCACGAAGCACCCCAAAATGTTGCCAACGGTTGTCAGTCAGGCGGAGAGAGATGGCAAAATTCCCGACTCTCTCTTCAAGAAATCGAGCTGAATGAAAACGATAAGTCAGAACAAGTTTGCAGTTGCGACTACAATTCTACCCTGTCAGAGGGTAGCCCGTTTCATATGTGGCAAAGCATGAGGATAGTGAGGGTGTGTCTTTAGATTCAAGGACTAGTGATTTATTTAGTGACGGTAAGATCAGCAAAGAGTCGCCTTTTTCTCAAGACTCCCCTGGAAAATCGCAAATGGTTGAAGATAATATAGATGCTGTGACAGATTCGCCCATTTGCAATGGACTGCATGTAGAAAGCAGTCCAAGTTTTGGTAGCCCGGAAAAGGTTAACGAAGATATTCAGAAGACGGAGATTATCGAGGAAATCGTACAAGAAATTCTGTCCAAGTCAGAAAAACTTCTAGAGGAACACAGGGATATTTGCTCAGATTCTAATTCCAGAACGATTTCGCCCGTCGTTCAAGACCAAGAAATAGCTCAAGCAGTTAAAGAGGTTGTGAATAACGTGCCGGAAGTTGAAAAAAGTAAAGGCAGTCAAGACAGAGGAACCAGAGAGTCCCCCCGCAGGAAGTGTCAAGCCCTGAGAAGGAGGTGCCAGATAGTGATATCTCAGAAAGGTAGTAGCTAACAAATTTTTCTTGTTTCCATAAAAATCTAGCAAATCGGTAATATATTAGAGAAATTAGTTTGTTAATTTAATGTACATGAAAAGGTTTTTCGAAAGATTAATAACTAAAATCATATTTTATTTATAGTTGTAGCTATTTTAGTGTGGATTTAGTTCAGATATTTTTATTAAGGGAAAATATTACCAAACTACCTACTACAGGATGTTATGAATATGATATGTTGCATTCTTGAAATGCTTGAAGTACTAAGTACAAATTAATAAATATGCATATATATGTGATTATAAAGAATTGGCACACATTTGGCATTAAGTGTCATGATTTTAGAAGATTCAAATAAATTAGAAAGAGCTACTTAACGTTGGCTTTAAAAAATACTATCAAAATTGACTGAGTAAATAAAAAATCTTGTTTTAAAATTATATATGAATGGAAATTCTTGCAGCATGTAATTAATAGGGTTCAAACATGTGAGCCATAACGCATGAGCAGCAGTATACAACTCTATGGGGCGATTTAAATAAATAAAGCATAAACCTTATTTTTTAAGCGCCTTGTAAATTGTATACATATGTGTTTTTTGCCCGTGCATTCGTACGCCACTGGCCATCCTCGACAACGCGCCGGGACTCGCGTATGCACAGTAATACGCGTCCCGTTACGGGAGAGCAGAATAGTTAAACGCAGTTCAACACTCGTTATGGCAAACATTCCGAACCCTAGTAATTAACTTGCAAAACACCTGCAAAATTTATATAAATATCTACCTAGATCTTAATGTTAGACCTATGCTACACAATTAATATTTTTTAATCAGAATATCAGAATGTGTTAGAGTTGTTTTGTTTGTAACAAAAGTTTTTAACATCAAATTTCACAAAAATCAGAAAATACCCACAAAAAACAAGATGCTAAGTAAATGGCATCTAATAAGTGTCACTTAGGGCCCAAGCTTCCATTTAAAAGAAAAACTTGGTTAAAGGAAAAGACCACCAAATGATTAATCTTCTTTTGTATAAGCACATTTGACGTCACTATTGAGCATCTTAAATTTTCCATAACATCAAAATATAAAAACACAGTAAAAGTTTGTTAAATATCAACTAGTTAGTTCTTTTTTTATTTTTTTATGAAAAAAGAAAATGATACATCATGACAATTGAGTGACTAAGATTGTTATCATTTTATGATAATATGACTTATAAATGTGGGAACTGCTAAAACAGTTTATTAAACAAATTTCAGCCTAGTATTAAATTTTCTGATTTTAAAAAGATGTCCATTTTAAAAACAGAACATACTCCTGTTTACCCCAAGAGAATAATCAAATACTGTTCTAAAGGTACTTAACGCCGACTGAGGAAATCATAGAGAAGAAGGAGATTGACCTCGAAAATCCAGAAAAAAATGAAGGAAATGACAACATTCCATCTAACACCAACGAAAGTTGTGTAGAAGAAAGTGGAGATGATGTTACGAACATTAGTAGCATTCAACTAGTTTTAAGGGAAGAGGGTCAGGGAGACGTAAACAATAAAGAAAAAAATTAGTGATAGTGAAACTCTTACAAATAAATCTGAAGCTGTGCCAATTGTCGAAAATAGTGCTGTGTCTGTAGAATTAGAGCCGTCCAATAATGAATCTAGTCTAGGCGATAAAAACGTTCAGTTTAGTGATACCGTTTCTAAATTAGATAATGAGGGCGCTGCTGTCGACAGTGAAGCTGAAGTGCCTCCGGTTGAAAATATACCAACGATTTCACAATTCTGTGATCCTAGTCATTATGATTCTACTACTAATACTACCGCTCCTACAGATGTTGTTAAAAGTGTTAAAGTCAATAAAGAAACTGCCACAAGTAGCCCCCGGAAGCTCCTCAAAAATCTGCGGACGGCATAAAGAGAAGAGTGAGCCTCCCTAGCAATCCTATAGAGACACAGATGGGCGACTTTAGTCAAGATTCTGGCACCCATTCTGTGTCACCTCAAAAAAGGCCAAGAAGTGCTTCTACATCAACTCAAGTTGATCCTAATTTGTTTGGTAAGTTATTAGAGATCAGTTCTCTTGTTTTCATTCACATTTATAACTGTATTATATGTATAAAAAAAATTACTTTAATAAAATGTGATAAAGCAATGGATATACAGGATGTCCACATTTATTTATGTACAAATCCATATTGTCCTCATTTTTCAATTTAATCGATTAAACTTTTATTTTTGGTTTAAAGGGCATTAAAAATTGCGTCTAACCCTACGTCTCTTTTAAAATGTGACTCATTGGCCTGCTAAATTTTTTTTTATACCTCCGAAATTCAGTATGATCATTTAGCGATTTTTTTATTTAAAATCTGAATCTGTGCTATTAATCATGACTCCTGAGTACTCCCATATGCAAAATTTTTGTAAAAAAATATACAATTTTTTTTTATATACGATCTTGTGACCTTTTGAATTTGAAATCCACTGATCAAATCAAGTGTGCCATAGAATTATGTCAAGAGAGTTAAATGTTATCTGGATTAATTTAAACTTAATTTTGACTTACATCCTATCTAAAGATGACAAAAAAATATATTTTGCCTACTTTTTTTGTCTAGAAAAGAATAAACGTTCGGTAATTGAGTGTTCCACTACCAGAATGACATTAAAAAAAACACTTTATTTTTTATTAACAAAATAACATGAAACTAGAGCGAAACTTCTACCCATATTAAAATAAGGTGGAAAAAGAATTTGGACATTTCTTGCATCCAAGGAAAATATTCAACTGAAAATTCAGTTTAAGTGATTCCAGATAACACTGAACTGTCCTTGACATAATTCCAGGCACACTTGATTCCAGTGGCGGTTGGTGATATTTCAGTTAGCCATATCTTGAAAACGACGCATGGGACCCACTTCACTTTTTGGGTGATGACTATACACCTCTTACAGAAAAGATTTATAGTGAAAAAACCGTCAACAAAGTTTGCGAAAAATTTTCAAAAAAGCTGGATCACTCCCTGGGATCTCAGTAACGCTCTGTGGAATATTTGCAGTAAATTTTTTTCATAATCTAGAAACAAATATTAGGTCGATTTGTTACAAAATATATTTTTTTCAAAATGTTATGGCCATTTTAATTTTAATTTTATAGGAACATTTTGTTTCCCAAAAATTAAAATGACCATAACTTTTTGAAAAAAAAAATATTGTAACAAATCGAAATACCTCTCCTTATATTTGTTTCTAGATTATGAAAAAAAATTACTGCAAATATTCCACAGAGCGTTACTGAGATCCCAGGGAGTGCTCCAGGTTTTTTGAAAATTTTTTCGCAAACTTTTTGAGGAGTCCCAATTAACGCGATAGATTCAGATTTTAAATAAAAAAAATCGCTTAGTGGTTATATCAAATTTAGGGGATATAAAAAATTGTGTCAAGCCATGGAGCGGCATCTTAAAAGTGATGGTACCATCAGAAGAAACAATTTTTGATGCCCTTTAAAACAAAACAAAAATTAATCGATTATCTTAAAAAAATATTTACATAAATAAAAGTTCTGTAGATAGACATTCTGTAGATAGAAAAGATAGAAAAAAATTCTTAGATACTGATGTTATACATGAAAATATAGCTGTATTAGTTAAAATCATAACCGTAATTATAATTGCAGAAACATCACAATCATATATAGTTAAAAAAAATTCTTAATCAGTAATCATTTTTTTCCATTTTGAAAGTGATAAATTGCTGACAAGCAGTCATTTTATAAAGGTACCAAAATTAAATTACAGAAAATTTTCCGTTTCAGAACATTGTCGCCTGCCAAATTTTTGGAATATTTTCCAAATTTTAGCACAAAATATTTTTAGATAATACTACACAGAACATTACATTGACTAAAATAAACTGAACATTTCTTTGCTAAGTACACGTGTATAAAGTAAATTCTATGTACTTATATAAAAAAAGTTTATTTTCAAGAAGAATATGTTTATTCAGCAATAATTGATGCTATGTGATAAATACTGATTGCATCTGATTTGATGTGTGTCTGTTTCATTAGAACAAAAGAATTCCAAATCGGGATCATCAAGGCCCATGTTCAGTCCAGGACCTACAAGACCACCATTTAGGATACCGGAATTCAAGTGGTCGTACATACACCAGAGACTTCTATCGGACGTACTCTTCTCACTGGAAACTGACATACAAGTGTGGAGGAGTCATTCCACGAAATCTGTACTTGACTTTGTGAACAGTAGTGACAATGCGATATTCGTCGTAAACACTGTTCATTTGATATCCCAGTTGGCCGACAATTTAATTATCGCCTGTGGAGGACTGTTACCTTTACTCGCCTCAGCTACCTCACCAAATGTAAGTTTCATAGAATATAATAAACTAATTGACTACATACATTGAAATTACGGTACTGCATACATTAAATGCTGCATTTTTTGTGTCATAATATGTGCGACCTAGGTCTCCTCTTAGCGAAAGTCTACTGAGCAATGTTGCCAGATCAACTGTAACTCTGGATAATAAGCCTTTTGTATGATACCCTCGTAATAACGCACTTTTATAACCAGTAACCAAGACCGGAATAAAATGTTATTCAGTTGACTGTGTCTGCCAGCTGCCAGTCTGCTGGCCCTCCCACCACCTCGCTCATCTCGCTCGCGATTGTTTCTCCCCCTCTCATTCATATTTGGGTTGCGTCTGTCTAAGAGCAAAATTCATTTATCAATTTTCATTCACTCTGTAATGTATGTAGTAGTTCATCAGTACCATTAACACTACTGATTATGCTTCTCCCAAAACCATTTACTTGAGCCTTGCAGTGCTAATACCCTTCTTTTTAGAGTGAACTTGATGTAATTGAGCCAACCCAGGGAATGCCCATTGAAGTTGCGGTCAGCTTCCTCCAAAGGCTGGTTAACATGGCTGATGTACTTATTTTCGCTAGTTCTTTAAATTTCGGCGAGCTAGAAGCAGAAAAAAATATGTCCAGTGGTGGAATCCTTCGTCAGTGTCTGAGACTAGTAAGTAATTCAGTTAATTCAAGTGTTATCATTTTGTACAGTTTAAGTATATGTGTGATGGGATAAATTACATACCTATTATGCGCTTGCACGAAAATTTTTGCTTTGAAAATAATAAGTGTTTGATACAATATTTTAATTTTGACTTTGTCAAATGACCAAGAATTATTGTAGACCAGAAAGAAAAAAATAAACTTGAAATTATTTCTTTATTTTAGATTTGGTTTATCATATTATTAAAATTAAAGGAATGTAATTTTATAAGGTATTTTAAAAAAATGGTAAATATAACAGAAACGGTTAAACGAATAGGTAGAAAATATTTTTTTTTTACTAAAAAGTTAATTCATAATATTTATTTATTTCATTCTCATGCTTTGTTTTTTCATTATGATTTGGTTATATTTCCACTATACCCTGTGGATTTTCCGGTGATAATTCTCTAGAACACCTCTTGATGATGCCAACGTGGTTGGCGAAATGCGCGTCGAGTACAATAAGAGAGCCTTTCAGTTTCCCATTCATTTCACTCTTTCAAATGGCGCATGTCCATTTGCGATAGTGATATTGTATGGTCAAAGACTTGGCCAGACAAATACTGGTTTGGTAGTTAAATTCCAATCCTAATAAGATTCAAACATATGGTTCATATTTTCCTTCTGAATACGACCTCTGTCTATTTATGTCACGACCTCATGTTAACCATAATCACACCTACTCACAATTTTACTACCTGTTAGAATCAAGGGATGCTGTTTGTAAGCGTTATATACTCCTGTTTCGGTTTGCTGCCTCAGAAATGGGTGTTTAAGCAATATCAGATATGTTTAACCCTCTAACTGGCTGCAGAGTCTGCGGGACTCCTCTCGACTTTCAAATGGGGGAGAGGGGGGGGGGGAGATGCTGAGAAGGAGATAGCTCATCCATGCAGTAGCTTCCTGGCTGTTGAAGACAAAAGAAAGGTGAATGTCATGTCTACTATCATCCTTTGATCTTGATAAATGCCCTTTGTTGCATTTGTGATTCGCAATTTTCTAGTTGCATTTGAGAATTTGTCTAGTTGCACTTGAGAATTTTTGTAGTTGTGTTTTTGTGATTACACTGTTTATTTTGTTGCCTACCGGACTGAGTTAATCACTTAAATATTAAATACTTACTACTTTATCAAGTTTTGAAAAAAAAAGTTAGATGTTGATTTATGATGTGAGAAGTTGAAGATTATTTTTTCATTTGACAACTTTTCACTGTTTATAATAATAGATTAAGCAATTTTTGTGATTTTGACGTTTTCTTCAATTTTTCGTAGCCTAAAGAGCCAATTTTAATGTTTTTGGTGCTAGGAGTTTCATAGACTCAGTAATACCACAAAATGTGAAAAACATGTAGTCAGTCAGAGGGTTAATCACCGGAACATCCACAAGACTGCTTATATATAACATAACTAATAACCAAGAAGACTAGAACTAAGGAGACCGAACTTCGGCTTTTCGCTGTATAACGCGACGGGCTCGAATATGTCCGCCTCCAGAGGCGCTGTAAACAATAGTGTACCCTGGTTGCTACGGTATATAAACAGATATCTATACGTATACTGTGGATCTGTACTAATCTGTGTGCGTTAGAAGTTAGAGTCCGTATGAGTGTCCGTGGTGCGAATACATTTGACAGATGCTAGATATTTTTCATGTCAAAGGTCAACATCGTCCAAAAATTAAGCTTTTCAAAGTCATTGCGTAATGTTTTAATCAATTTTCACGGTCAGTACTGCGCAATAGTCTGAATTCGTATAAAAGTGTAAAGCAAATTGTAGGTACGTAAATGTGGAAATGCAATGTTATTGTGAAACCTTTACAGAGATACGTGTCTAAAAGAACAAAGGAAATTTCACAGATACATGCGCAATGAAAAAATCACTATTTACGCGTTATTTTACCCACCCAGCACCTATTCGCTCCCTTTTCCCGTTAACTTGTGGGACTAATACTACTTTGCGCACGATTTTGGTGGTCAAACATAGTGTATATTACTGTTTTCTGGGTATCTGACGAAAAAAAAAACGCTAAAATTGCAAAAGTGGCTTATCTGAACAATGACCCTCAAAATATTTCATGTTACGTGCTTCAACGTTAACAATACAACAAAGGAAAATATTTCGTTTCATACATACATCAATAATTTGAAATAACGTCCGGTTATTCGTACCGCTTCTTATATCACACAATGCAACACAGCACTTTCGAACCATATTTATTTTGTATGTATTTTTGCTAAAGCCAAACGGCATGTAAGCTTTGACTGCTTAATGATAAATGTCATATAAAACCATAGCATGGTTTTCTATGATAATTTGAAAAACATTCAAATGTGATCCGCCGCTCATCACGTGACATCGAGTACACTACTGTTTACAGCGCCTCCTGGAGGCGGACAGATTTGATCCCTAGATACCGAACGAGTTCGGTCTCCTTAGTTCTAGACTTCTTGCTAATAACATAAAGAAAAATAGTTTTTTATTATTCGCTTATCAATGCTTACTGCAAAAAATTGCATTTGATGCAAATTTTCCTGGTACATATGGAGAAATTATTATTTCAAGTGAGCACTAATAAAAAAAATTATATTTCTTCCCTTATATATTAAAAAATCATTATGCATGATGTACATTATCTATGTCTTTGTGATATATTGTTGTTGTCATTGTGCGTGTGCTAGGTATGCACTTGCGCAGTTCGCAACTGTTTGGAGTGCAAAGAGAGAAGTCGACCGCACCACACTATTGCACCATCTTCACTAAATGCTAGTCACAAGGCGGCACACTTGCAGTCATTCATAAGAGGAGTTCAAAACTCCCCCCAAGGTATGTAGTATCCATATCAATTTTGTCTAATTAGGATGCATATAAAACTGTATTATACATTTTGAGCAATCCGTAAGACCAATAGAACCTTTACAATTACTAACTTAGAAAACCTAGACAGGAAGGAACATTGTCAACGAATACCTGTATGTACGAATACAAGGTGTTAGAAAAGTACAGGAACAGCAGAATAACTCGCCAGGAGTGCATTTTTGGAAAAAATGTTTTATACAAAAGTGTTAGGATTTTCCCCGGCTATCCATTGGTGACCTTGAATCTCTTGAACATGACCTTCAAGGCCATTTGAAGGTCAAGGTCGTTTTTTCAAACGGGAATACCTATTTTTGACCCCGGAATCCAAAAGAGCGGAAAAAATTACAGTCGGATGCGACCTTGATTACCCTCACTTCAAATTGTGGAGGTCACCACCCTCATTGGTCAATTTTGTACGTTTGACTTTGGAGTAACCTTCTGATGAGAAGATGATTATCGTTGTCTCGAATTTTTTCCATTCTTCATTTTGAGCCCAGAATATGCAGTTCCACGTTTATAAAAATGACATGGTCAAGGTCAAATTCGAGGTTATCAATGGATAACCAAGAATAAACCTTTTGTGGCATTGTCTCTGTTGTTTGCGAAGAATCATTTTCCCACGATATTATGAGACTGGCTTAAGGGTGGTGACCACAATTTGAAATGAGGGGTAATCAATGTCGAATACGACTGTAGTTTTTTCTGCTCTTTTCGATTCCGGGGTCAAAAATAGGTGTTCCCATTTGAAAAACCGATCTTGACCTTCAAATGACCTTGAAGGTCATGTTCAAGGTCCAATTCAAGGTTAGTGGATAGCCGGGGAAAAATCCTAAAACTTTTGTATGAAACATTTTTTCCAAAAAATGCACTCCTGGCGAGTTATTCTGCTGTTCCGGTACTTTTCTAACACCCTGTAGTTTGGGAATCTGCATCTTAGTCCAGCATTAATTTGAATTTTTTCCTTGAATCCATGGTTTGTAGAATTAGGTTCAAAGTTCAAAGGAAATACTTTTAAAATATTATCTAAATACAAACATGTTTATTAAAAGTTTCTGTGTTCTACCATTTGTGTTTTTTCAACCATTTTTATTTCTTTTGCAAATTACTAATTTCTAATTAATCAAACTAGATATAGGTATATTTGAAACATTTCTTTTTTCGTAGATATATAGTGTGGCCTTAACAGCCCTGTATAGTCTTCATTTAATATTTGATTAGCTTTGAATTTTGTTGATAAGGAGAGATCGATAAAGTAATGACTATTCGGACATAACATGTGGTAAATGTTTGTAGTGTGCGATTTTAAGAGGGCTTTGAAGGGTTAATTTTTCAAGACAATATGTTAGCGATTTTTAATCCCGATTTCTGTTAGACTATCGTAAAGAGCACCATTTAAAACTCCTTGATTCCAATTTTAGGCAAAATAACTTATCGATTTTCTGAGTTACAAGGCCTCAAAGTTTCGTTTTTTTTTCCATGTTTAGCTTTAAATATTCCTTTTTGGATCTCTGGAACCCGACAAGTTATTATATTTATTTAAAAAATTAGTGTCATTAAGTTTTCATTGGTGTCCTTTACAATGGTGCAACTGAAATTTGAATAAGAGCATGCAGAAATTTGAATGGTACTATCATGTATCAAATTTTATTATGTCACCTTATCGATCTGATGTTATCACCAAAATTTGAAGCTTATCAATAATGGTTATTAATAGATATACAAGGGTGTTCTAGTAACTTCTGTCACAAATAACATTGTCTACATATTGTGGGTTATGTTCCTTACTCATTTTTTTAAAGGTATTTATTTTGACATGTCAAATAAACATGTTGATAACCATCGAGATTTTGTGTTAACAAGCAGAAAGGTTTTGTGTACAAATACATGAAAAATGTCGCTTTTGAATAGTGATGAATGTGATGATTCAAAATTCTGAAAATAAATTATTCTTGCTATTATGCATGTTGTCATGAGCTTCTACACAATAAGTGTCGCGATAATTTAATGTATTGAAATAGACAAAGTCTGCACCATAACATGGGGATTTTGACTGGCGACTTCACCAAGATATCATTTGAAATTCTCATTACTTTTTAAAACAGAAAAAAATGTCATTTGTCATGTTGTGTTAAAAATAATCCAGAAAAGTGTAGGATGTCTTACTGTTAGGTACTTTGTAAAACATGTTATTTTATTTTTGTAATTAGACGTAATTAACTGAAATAAAAAAAAACTTGCAAAAGCAAAAAAAAAGTGTATAAAACCTAAAAACAAACGTCTTAATTTTCCACGAGACCTGGTATTTAATATGGTAACACGAATACTAACAATTTTTCTCTTCAGTTCTGCAAATGTAAAAAAGGATGGTATTTTGGGGCTGATAGAACATTTAAATGACATTTTGGTGGAGTTGCCAGTTTGATAAAACCTATGTCTTGAAAGTCTTTGGATTCCTTTTGGTTAAAATTGCAGCATATGTTAATGGCTATAAAAAATGTATAACAAAAAAAAAAAAATGTGTAGAATTTTCCTCACATTATAACGAACCGTACAAAAAAATCATCAACGAAGTTGGCTGAGCAAAAAAGACGTATTTCTATTCTTAATCTTAAGTTTACCTTATTTAATTGTCAAGGCCACATCATGTGACAACATTATGTGACAACCATTATTTATTTTATAACTGTGACAGCCCCTTGTCATAAGTTTGACAACAACAAAATTTCACTTCAATCTTCAACACGGTCACTATTTCCATCTCTTTGGTTCACATTTAGATTTGATGATTTTTTTTTATTGGTTCATTACATAAATGTTAAAAGTAACTCAATATTGGTTTATGAATTAAATGTGAATTAAATAATTAAATTGTTGATTATATTATCTTATACAGAAGGTTTCTTGTATTTTGTAAATGTTCTCTCATATTTTCTTACTAGATTTTCAAATTCTTGATTCGCACTCACCTTGAATTCTTTGGCTATGATTTCCCCTCTTTTTAATCTACAATGTTTCTTCATAATCTTTTTTACTATCTTCCATGCTTTAAAATCTTTGTATTACATATTACTTCATTTTATTATGTAATTTAAAACTGAAAGTCCTGTTTCATACAACTTTTCTATTCTATACATATATTCTTGTATTCTATTTTATAGTTATAATATTCCTTCACAATTACTTTAAAAAATCACTTTCTGTAATTCAGATGATGGTGGAGGAGTCAGGACAACCACAAAAAGACTATTTAAAAAACTTTCCAAACAGTCTTCAATCCACCACGTCATGCCATCAATTTTTTCAGCACTGTTCCATGAATAAGGTCTTCCATGTGTAGCTTACACCCTAATTAGTTCTATTAAGTGTGTGGTAGCAAATCAGATAAAAAATTCATCTCTTGAAATTTTCAAGCTGAAGGCATTTGCCATGTGTATTTTCCTTGTATGCATGATTTCTTCTCTCCATGAAATAGAACCCATATTTCCAAGAGACCAACTGTTGCTCCATTTCCCTTAGGGAGATAAACATATTTAAAGTTTGACCCTATTGTTTAAAAAATTTCCTAAATGCATGGATATTGCTTATACGACCGACGACCAGCCTTATAAAATGCAATTTTTGTAAATACAAACTTTTTAATTTAGAAGTAGCTTAGCGATTTAGAATTTAGTATAAGTAGTTTGTCATGACCATTGCTCTATGTAGGATGCTTTATGCATTGCTGTATGTTTAAATTATTACTAGACCAGGCGATATATGTTTTGGGTTGGACTTTTCCCATGTGATCCCTGATTTTTATTGAAATGCCTCTGGAATATCATAAGAAATTATAATTTCGAAATGCGCTAGTTGAAAAAGTTGTAGGTAGATAGGGTGTGATAGGTTAGACATTAAACATGTGCTATTATTGTTGCAAGATAGAAAAATGGAAGGAAATTTAAAAAAATAAGTTTTTTTTTATTTATTTTTTCGACCACTTCGATTATACATGATTTTCAGATCATGGCTCAGAAAACTGTTTGATATGATAAGAAATCACACCAAATTTCTTTCAAATCGGTCTAATAGTTTTTGCACAATAATTTTGCAATCCAGCCCTTTGTGAAAAAACGCTATTTTTCAAAGCTTTATAGAGCCATAAAAAAAAACAAGAGCAGTGTGAAAATATTTTAACGTATAAAAGAGCATTCAAGCTTTCGAATCTTTTCAAGATTTAAAATACCTACATTCATTAGGAGAACTTTGGGAATCTTTTAAACATTGTTTTGGCTTATAAATAATTTTAAAAGCTCTGCGAATTTTTGATCAAATGAAATTTAAAAAAAAAAAGTTTAAAAAATTCTCGGATAGACATTAAAAAAAGTCTATTTCCGTTAACCTGTTTATTTCTGTTAATGCAGTCGTGTCGCTTCAAAACAGAACTGACGAGTTCAAAAGGGTGACGCGCTCTCAAAGTGTCATTATTTTTATAACGTAACTTTTAAAGATTCGCTGGACTCACCTAGTGAACGGATTTTAAATTTTCCAAAGGGTTCGAAAGTTTGACCGCTCTTTTATGCATTATCAGGGATGCTCAATGCTTTTTTGACATCTGTATAAAATTTAGACAAATCGCGTTTTTTTTCTACAAAGCGCTGGATTGCAAAATTATTATGCAAAAACTACCGATTTTGATAGTTTGAAAATTAATTTTGGTGTATTGTTTTATCATATCGAAATGTTTTCCGAGCCATGATCTGAAGGTTGTGGGTATGAATAAGTGGTCGCAAAAATCTCACTTTCAAATTTTCAATCACAAACCGTTGTTTTTCTTCAATTTTTTCCAATTCTTGCTATTTTTGCAACAATACAGCGATTTTTTTTTTATTTCTATCTTAATATATCTTGTGTAAAATTTAATAACAAAACGTTTTTCTCTCTTTGACTTTTCTTGTGATATTTTAAACGCATTTCAATAAAAATTAAGAGTCATATGGAACTCCAAACTACCTCATTTGAAAACAGATACTATATACCTACCTGGTCTATATTTGTACATCACTTAAGGGATTAAACAATTTGATAAAAACGTACATACAGGAAATAATCTGTACAATAGGAATTTCAGTTACAACTACAAAGAGCAATGTATGACATATAGATGAATAATTTTCATTATTAAAAAGATTATTATTTGATGTATTCATGCTGTTATATTGTCCTCTCAGAATGTAGCCGATAATCTCTCCAACAACTCCAGCCCGGTGAAGGACCCAGAGAAGCTGCTCCAGGACATGGACGTCAACAGGCTGCGGGCAGTAATTTATAGAGATGTGGTGAGAACGTTCATCCAGGCACTACTGTTTGAGCTACATACTAAATAAATGTCTAACAATTTCTCTTACAGGAGGAGACTAAGCAGGCACAGTTCTTATCTCTCGCCATCGTCTACTTTATCTCGGTGCTCATGGTCTCCAAATACAGGGACATTTTAGAACCACCGGTGTCAATTAGGATGCCCAGCCCAGTGCCAGTCAGGAACAGCGGGAGTTCCTCTCATCATTCCGGGAGTCCACAAGGTGAGACGAATCCGAAAATTGAAGAATTGCGACTTACGCCTATTGTCCAACATTACCAAGTATTTAGAAGATTGTGTGTTACACATAATATTAACATAGTACCAAATGTTTAAATACTGTACATTCTTTCTAACTACAGTTTCATAGTGATGTTAAAACGAAAATTATTCCATAATTTTTCCCAAAATTTGTAATCACTATGGAAGAATGACTGATTGTTCCACTTTCTACTTGTAAATTATATACGCGTATATTTATTGCACCTGCATACATAAGCCACTGACCGACACTGCCAACGCGCCGGAACTTGCGTATGCGCGGTAGTCCCCGGCCCCGTGCGGGAGCGATGGATAGTTAAATGCTGATGTATGCATAAATGATGAATGATAGTCTACTATGCGTGAGAGCAATATTAATAATCACCCCCTATAATATGCGTTTGAGGGTAGGAAAATGCGAGATTTTCAAGTTTCACCAGTCACCACTGTCAATTTTGCTAACTCATCTTCATATTGTTATCACCAAAAAAGTATATTTGACGGTACATAATTTTCTATAATACATGGTAATGTCATGATTCATTAGAGAAGTAATGGTAAATTTGAAACAAATTTCATTTCATGTGATTCTTAAAAAAAATATAATAAATTAATTAATAATGTGCCATAGTAATTTGTTTATTTAGAATGAAATGAAAAATATTTCATTTTATGGAATCCAAAACTGTAATCACGCTTTTCACACACTGCACTGTTCGTCTTAATCATAAAGAAAGCAAGTTTTTTTGGTTCAGACATTTGAACCATGTAATTTCTCCTCCTGTATTTCATGTATGTATGTAGGTATATTGTACAAGAACATCTACTGAAGAAAATAAAATTTAAGTGGGTTTGCTTCATTGACCACTAAAAACAACTGATGCACCAGCTTAGTATTGCAAATATTTCTTATGATTAATCTTGTGCAACTACACACATACTCTTTTTAGGGATGGATGCAAACATTTACTATGCGTTTCAAATGTTTAAAAAAGACCTCACTTTGACCGTCTGCAAGAAAAAAACTGCTGGACTGAATTAAACCATTTTTGCACATATCACTCCTTGTATTGTTTATCATGACATATTAAAATATTAAAAAAGGTGCTTTTTGACACATTGATCGATAATGTTAAAATTGTACCAAAGGGCACCGATTTCGGCTAAATGATGTTTGTAAATTAATTTCCACAAAACCCGTGTTCAAAACTACTTTAAATTTTAATCAAACATAAAATGAACCTTTTATACGTCCGATTTTTTTGCGAAGAAAAGTATCTTTTAATTAATGAGTTATTAAACAATATATATCATACTGACATCTTCGTTAATATTAAAAATAAAATAAAAACTTTTTTCACATGTAATAATAATTGCAAAATAAATAATGATGCTGTAACAATAACTTCGGTTTTATCAGAAATGGATCAGATATATTAAAATTTAAATTGTCGAAAGAGCACTATTTGTAGTGAAATGGGGATGTGTAAACAGCATGCTGGATGAGTGTCAAATCACCCGGTACCTTGCAAGAATTACTGTGTAATACCTAGATTTAAATTAAAAGTGAGTCTACACTATGTGTACATCAGACATCAGCCGATTGTGAAAAAGGACAAATTCTACACTTCTTGTTCTAATGGCTAGCGTAGGAGGTGAGTGGCCCGGTTTTTTCCCTCGCTGCCTTCAATGCGTATCCTGTTGTTTCTTGTCTGCTGTCTCACTTCTACTTGTCCTTTTTCATAACTGGCCAATGTTTGTTGTACACATACTGTATAGGCCTTGTAGACGTTGAGCACTTACAATATATAGGTATGTATGTATGTATATTAAAAGTGAAGGCGCAATACATTTGAAATGTATAGTAATTGATTTAAGTACTTACATATTTTTGCATTTGTCATATGTCGTCTGTTGTCTACCATTGCTGAGTGTTCAAAATAACATGTATTACACAGATCCACAAAAAAAATGAAAAAATTAATGATGAGGTCTGACTATGTTTACTATGTGTTTTTGAGGTTGCTGAATCCGAATCCGAGGTCCATTTAACCCCATGTCGTCAAGATTTTTCATAACCTCAAAATTTAGAACAAAAACCCTTATTACCCCTTGAATTTTAAACCCCATAGCTCCATAATACCAAATCGTCCCTAAAAACCCTAAGCCTTTAACCCCCATACCCCTTGACCCAATAAATTAAACCAATAACCCCATAACCTCAAAATGAAAGCGGCAAAGTCCACAATACGCTTCTTATTTCCAAGGCTAGGACTACATAGGTAGTCGACAGTACATAATGAAATGCAATTAACTAAAACTCCAAAAATCCTAAGCCCTGAACCCCCAACCCCTAACCCAATAACCCAATAACCCCACAATCTCAAGATAAACGTGGCAAAGTTCACAATACGCTTTTTATTTCCGAAATTTGGGTTAGATAAGTTCTTTGATGGCGAATAACTCATGGCTCCAAAAAAGATATCCTGGTCGATGATCTAGCTGAGTAATAAAACATTCTCTAAGGTTTTTAGTCCATAACTGCAATGATCTCATGATATATAAGGTCGAGGATCTTTTTTGGATAATGGCCTATGTTTAGCCGAACCCAGAAAAGACGACGGGGACGTAGTAGGTTTCGTTCCCTTTGGGCTGATTTTTAGAATGTGTTCCCCCTTGCCTCACACTATTTGGGGTGTTTTTTTATAGTTTGATTTTTAAATATACTTTTATTGATTCCTACAGATGATTTATAGCACGGTATATTTTAATGTACATTTTGAGGTTATGGGGTTCTTGGTTTATTAAGTTATTGGGTTGAGGGGGTTGGGGGTTAAGGGCTTAGGGTTTTTGAGAATTTTTGTATGATGGAGCTATGGGGTTTAAAATTCAAGGGGTAATAAGGGTTTTTGGCCTAAATTTCGAGGTTATGGAAAATATTGACGACATGGGGTTAAATGGACCTCAGATTTGGATTCAGCGACCACAAAAACATATCGTAAACATAGTCAGACCCCATCATTATTTTTTTCATTTTTTTTTTTTTGTGGAGCTGTGTAATGGATTGTGGTGTTTTAGTCATTTTTTGAATGTTTCAAGTTCAAGGGTTAGAAATTTAGTTTGGATAAACAATATTTTAAACATAAAGTATACAGATTTAACGGTCGACACAGCAACTCTTTGAAGACATGGACAGCAGGAATAGAAACTATTTCCAGACCAGCTTCCGGACAATTATCATCTGTACACAATGTAAAAAATCAGTGTTACAAACAAACATCATTAAAAAAACTAACTATTGACATGTCTCATAAAAATCATTTCAAAAGGTTACCTTTTCTAATTTGTGACTGTTCATCGCGTCACCACAAGAGAACAGGTGACTATTGACATAGTATAGGTCTCTTTTCATTCATAATCTCTAAGATTTATATCCTCTAACTGGGAAATTGTTTTTAATGTGTTTTTTTCCTGTTACTAACACGCAGAGGGGAGTGCAAGACCTCTCTTTCCACAATGGTCACACCACGTCTATCCCCAATTCCTTCCCGGATCACATCCCAATGCTGTATCGCACAATAACTACGTGCGACATAGACATTCCTATGTAAAACACCACTATAACCTTAATAACAACCACCACTCTCACCACCATAACCATAAAATTGACCACCGCTACCACAGAAACTCCATTGCAAGCCGTGCAGGTAATTGGGTCTCGTTTTTGATATTGTTTCATTTTTTCCTAGCACGCTAACCCTCACTTTAACCATTATTGTTATATGTTATGTTTTTATTATATATTGCTTTATTTATTTTATTTTGTTACTCTGAATGTGACATAGAACTTAGTGGCGATTAATATATGGGGTTACCATGTACTGAATAATATGTATTCAGCATATCTTAATTTATTGATCATTAAAAAAATTATTTCATTTGTTCATACCAAATAAAAATATATATTTTTGTTATCACATATATTTTTGTTATCACATATATTCTACGTTTACAAAATTCTTTATAGTCCACGTATTTTTGGTGACTACACTGACTACTACAAAATCATAAAGTCACCTATAATTTAAATAAGAAATTAGTCAGACCATGTGGTTTGTGGGTAAGTAAGTCCCATGAATAAATATCATGAATAAATCAATATTATTCAAGACTTATTAATTAAAAGAAATATGTTTTTTGTAAAACAAAAATATAGTCATTTAATAACTTACTAACATAAAATAAAGTTACAAAATTATTTATTTATTAAAAATAATATATATTATGCTTATTACTTAACTTACATAGTGTAGTAAGTTGGTTTTAGAAAAGTTTTAATGTACATATAAAGTACAAATATGTATATATCAATGTATTCATTACTACTAAGAAATTGTAACTAATTGTAACTACCTAATTGTAAAATTAGGATCATTAATTCTCTACACTGAAAAAAAAAATGTAAAATGGAATTGATCACCAGACTTCGGATAAATGTGGTTTTAACCATCTTATGAATGGATTGCTTCATTCAAATTTCCAAGAAGCGCGTGCGCGGTTGGTTCAGGGACTGAACAGTTTCTGTTCATGGGATATTTGCACTGGTATGATAGACAAAGACCAAATATTATTGGCGAAGTACAGTGTGCCTTTTTTTTTGTTAGATAATCATTATTTAAACGAAAATTGCACTGTATTCAAATATAGTAGTTTTTTAACACAAACGAGTTATTTTAACCATGTATACCCAGATATACTAAAAAACTGTCACTAATAAAACATACGATTTACATCCGATGAACATGATTAATTTATAGCCATTCAAGGTTAAAACCACGTTTGTCCTAAGTCCGCTTATCACATTACGATTATATATTTTTGTTCCTCAAATTTAATAAATCATTGATGTGGAACTAACGGATCTTGTGCTAATAACAGCCTAGTACTTTTTAATTAAAAGCAATTTCTGTGTCTATTTGTCATCTGCCATTTGCTAATGAAAGATTTTTTTACAAATGCCATTCGTAGCATATTTATCTTCTGTTAATTAAAACATATCCGATATATGAGTATTGTATTATTGTTATTATTATCGATTGTTTTATATTTTCTATGTAATTTCATTTGTGACAATATTAAGAAAATGGGTAAAGAGCAAACTAATGAATATCTGATCGTTCTTTATGTAACCACCTCTGTAAATAAGTATCTCCGAAGAATATATTTTGCATGCACAAGCATTTTAGTTTCTTTTAAAATTGTATTGAATAAGCAGTGCCAACAGAACTAATGTAATATTTTTGTCGCTAGCTACAAGAGCAGTTCAAAATCAAACTCAGGAGGATAACGACTACGAGATCATAACTGCTTATGTTGAAGAGAACAATTCCATTCATCAAGAAAATGAGTTACACTCTGGGCCACCCTCTATTAAGGTACAGTTTTAATGTACTAGTTATATTCGACTGTATGCAGTTTCTTATTTAGTATTAGACAAAAAGAAATAATTAACCATTTTTACTATTGTTTGTTATTTATTGTATCAAAAACATTGTTACTACCAAATAGTTTTACAAAAAAATTATTTAGTGAATGGTTAATTTCTCCTTATAGTATATAATATAAATTAAGTGTATGTGTGTGGACTGGATTTGCACTGTAGATAGTTTTTACTAACAATATTTTGCTAAAGTTGGTATATTTTTTTCATAAACAAAACAAAATAATAGACTAAACCAAGTTATTATAAGTTAATAAGTTAATTTTAGGTTTGAACTTAGGTACATCTGTGTACCACAGAATAATTAATATAAAATCATATTTTTTTATTCACATGCCAACTTTAGTTTTCAATATTAAGCACTTGGTATGAGAAATATGCCTAGGTTGCACCAATTTTTGTAATTGGTTATGCCTCTGTATGTTTGTTACTAGTTCTGATATGAAATTGCTTATGTGTGCTAGATGTGTCCTTTAAATACAATGTTAATATTGGGTATTTTTGAATTTTTCCTAAAAATATTTTTATGTACAGGGTGGGTTCGGAGAATTCCCACCTCTTTTTTCTCCGTTATCTTTAGAGCTATGAAAAATTTTTACAGGAGTAACTTATTTTTTCTAAATATTCTAAATATTCTAAAATTTCAGACAAAGTCTGCTGTCAAACACATTTGAGTTGCATTGAAAGAAAAATTTAGCAGTTGTTTAGTTAACATTATTTTTTTAAATGGAACACCCTATATTTTTTGAATTTTACTTGGTTTTTAATCCACACACATTCTTTTAGAGGTTTTTGAAATATTATGTACTAAATACAGTGTCCGCCATAAACTTGGAACCATATGGGAATTTTTTTAATATAACAGTTTGATAAACATTTTTTGGTGACAATCACTTTTGCTTCCAAAATAACTTAAAATGTACCAGGAAATTATGTTCCTAATGACATTTTACGCCTATATACTGATTTTGTGCGAAACATTTTGATATCCAAAAAAATTTATTTTCGAAGTTTTTGATTCACTCTCGTAACTAACTGATCTGAAAACATTTAAAATGCTTCAAAGCAGTATAAATTCTGCCATTGCAATGCATACTGTGCTAATAATATTCGTAGGTATCGTTGGTTTTCCAAAAAAATTACCCATTGTTTCTCAAGAGTTTTTTATTAAACTTAATTTTGTTAGTACAAAAATGGTTTTAATTACAATTTGGCTATCTTAACATGAAACTACTACTTAAAAATAGCAAACAATAAACAAATCACTTTAAAAAAGAACTTAATATGCAAAAAAATCAGTAATGAAAGAAATGATGACGTTATATCATTGTAATCAGACAAAAAAGCGGAAAAAGAATTCAGTGTTCCATTTAAAAAAAAGTTATATTAAACTAAACTTGCTAAAAGTTATATTAACTAAATTGCTTCATTTTTGTTTCAAATGTTTTTCTGACAGCATTTTCTGAAATTTCAGGATAAATAAGTTCCCTCTGTAAAAAAATCGTAGCTCTAAAAATAACAGAAAAATAGGGGGTGAGAATGCTCATGGACTCACCCTGTATATACTTACAGGGTGACACAGGGGATGTATAAAAGCTCCTAGTTTCATTATTTAATAGTATAAAATTTTGATATTTCTAGCAGTTACACATATATATTGATAAGGTTTTTTTTTCAACCTAACGGACATGAAAGGACATGAGTTCAAAATTATATCAGAATATTGTAATGGATGAACACTATTAGTTTTATTTTGCAAAATGAAGAGAACATGTTTATTCTACGTTGCAAGAATGACACATAGTTAGGTAAACCATGGATTCAAACATTTTGACAGAGTCACACTATTATTGTTTAAATAAAAGTTGAGCAACACACACCGAGTGTGTGGTCCACATCACTGCAGGAAGTCATATAACTCGACCATTATACATAAATGCCTACTTACTGTGGTGTGTTGAGATATGGTGGTATCCTGATTTTACTGTAACAGGTATGATGTGATCCTGTTCCAAATACCTGATCCCAAAATACCTGTTTGTGGTAACTGACACTTATATTTACAAAGTAATGCACTACACATCCAAATTGTGTGCACTACGTATCCAAATTTGGTTTGTGCAACTGTAAGGACATTATTATATTACATATGGGATTGTGACGTCATCACAGACATTATCTGTGCAAAAATACAGATGCTGTATAGCTTAGTTAGTGCCTAGCCTTTATAGTGAATTATGGATCAAAGTTCTTCGCGTTTTAGGCCCAAATTGTATGAGTCTTTGTAGGTACGTTCTTTTGAGGGTTATTTTTGGTAACACTGATGTTATCGAACCTAAATACGGCCCTGGCATGTAATAAAAAGTTTGTCCCTTATGTGGGTTCATGCAGAAATTTTTAGTAATAAGAATAAGAATAGTAATAAGCATAAAAGTTAAACCTTCGTTTTATAATGACCCAGTTCATGCAGTAAACATAATTTTTAGTAATAATTTTAAAAATAAGGATTTGCTCATGAACTGGGTCATTTAAAGAAGGTAACTTTTATGCTTATTACTATTCTTATTCTTATTACTAAAAATTTCTGCATGAACCCACCATTAGTTAGGTACTTTACAGTCAGTTAAAACAAAAATACCGTGTTCCTATCTTAATTTTTTTTAAATACTGTGGACTGTTTTTGGACTTTTTTATAAAAACTTAACATACAAAAGATTTATGAATAGCAGGAATTAACTGGGTTGACTAAGCTTTAAAAGATTTTGGGCATCGGCGTCAAGAACAACTTTTTTTAAATAAATGCATTTTAACTGTCAGTAAAGAAAGAAAATGCCACCATGTTCTAAACATAATTTTAAAGTGAATAAGCGCCAAAAAAATATACAAGGTTCTCTTTAAAATAAGAAATTTGTGTCGACTTCCTGTATAACCGGAATTGTAAATAATGTATATATGTTCAATTGAGAAAAAGCTTTATCAATAATAAAAAAATTAAAGGCTGTTACATGTCCCGTGTTTCACCTCATATACATAAATATGTTAACACAAATTAAATTAAGGTTTCATATGGACACATCTTGTATTATATACGAAGCAAACTAATACTAACAAAAATAATAATGACTAAATTGGAGAGCAGTAGTGAGAGAATGAAAATTAGGTTAGACTTTTCTACTAACTTTGCTTTGCTGGTTGCGGCGTGCCTCTCAACAGGTAAACGCCAGGCAGCGCCCCTCTCTGGGACATGGGTTCTCTGTTAATTACACTTTGGATGGGATTAGGCATGCTCGAGGTTGTGACAGTGCTCGTGTTAAGAAGGTAATGCGTTCTGCTTGAATTAATTCTGAGATGACACCCTCCGTTGGCTGTATTTTTTGTTTCATATTATTTTCTTTTATAATGTCATTGTAAAACATTCTCTTATCCTTTAAACTGCAGTAGGATTTGAATCAAAGACTACAGTCAACTCTAATAAATCACACAACACTCATAAATATTATATCGAAATTTTTTTAAAAAACCATGCAAGTATACCGAAGTTCATATAATGTGTGATATTATTTAGACATTTTTATTGCTAACATAAATTTAATGAGAAATGGTTTCTTTCCTATTGTAATTTAAAAAAAATGTAAAAACGATTATGGTGAATAGAAATGTTAAAAAAAAATTATTATATTCTTTTTTACATATTTTGGCTAATATTTGAATAGTAAAAAATAATAAAAATCAATTGATCTTTGCTATATTCCAAAGTTTCCAAATGTTATTGGTTAGATAAAAATCTTAAAACAAAACAGATTAGCCCATACCATATACACTCTAATACAAAGCATTCCATTATTATGTACATAATATATACATATGTAGTTGTTTTTATTAAAATTTATACTTTTGGTTAAGTATGAAAATAACTGTGCATATAACTGCATGTTGCATGAATATTAGAATAACACATTTTAAACTAACTTGTTTAATAATGTAACTATTAATAAGCCATAAAGGCAGCCGTATTATTTTTTTTAGGTATCACACATGTCCCTAGAATCAAATGCTACCACTTATTTCAGAACATGTCTATTGTAATAACTATTGTACCATTAAGGTCAACCTTTTTAAAATAAATTTATACAATCATTTCAAATCTTAAATAGGTGATGGATAATAGACATTTTGTAAACCTCAGCTAAAACTGGTTGCAGATAAATTGTTCATAACTTAAAATTCCCAGTTACCTAGGTTGTATTAAATATACATACAGTATATGTACATTAAATGTACATCAGGCCTATTATTATTATTAATGTATGTAAATTCATAGTACCTATGAAGTTTTGCATAAAATAGCACATTCAGCATATTATATAAATAATTATGCCACAATTAGTGAATATAAGCAACGTAATTTTAATTAAGTTTTTCAGATATACCTAGGTATTGACCTTTAGAGGACGGGACTGGTCCCAAAAGGGACCACCCAGGGAAACAAAATGATTTATGTTTTTCAGGGGTTATTTGATGTGCTGAATATGGTAGTAGTATTAAAAAAAAATCCTGTAGACATCCTGGACCTCCAAAAAGGTCATTTCAATGTCGTTTTTTTTTCCTATTTTGAGCTGAAATGTCATTATCCAACATAACATCATACCTTGAAGAGTACCACACCAAAGTGACATTACCATAAAATTCAAGAGAGAGGCTAGGGGACTCGAAATGACCTTTTTAAAGATCAAGGACGCATCCAGAATTTTTTTTGACTATTTTTTTCGTATTCTGTGCAAAAAATTACAATGAAAAACACTTAAAAACTATTGCAACAAATTTTTTGCATTGACCTTTTCCTTGTGGACGGTTCTGGTCCCAAAAGGGACCACCTATTTGGTCGGAGACTTGTCCTGAGTTATACATTCGATTTATATAAATTACACGATTTAAAAGAAGTCGATTTGTACTGAAAATTTCCCGTCCTCCAAAGGTTAATGAAATAATTATTTTTGGTGGATCATATGTAAATATATTTTTGTATATATTTTGTATTTTGTATATAAGGGACCACCTATTTGGTCGGAGACTTGTCCTGAGTTATACATTCGATTTATATAAATTACACGATTTAAAAGAAGAATTCGATTTGTAATGAATATTTCCCGTCCTCCAAAGGTTCATGAAATAATTATTTTTGGTGGATCATATGTAAATATATTTTTGTATTGTAAATTTTTTTTATCACTGACATACTTAAACTGAAATAATTTAGTTTTGACTATGCAATCTCTGGCAGTGACAATTTAGTCATGACTAGGGTCCGGAAATGTGTGTCAAAATGCCTGGTCGGCACTATAAAACTATGATAATTAAAGTATAAACCGTATTTTTTAAGCGCCTTGTAAATTATATACGCGTGTATTTCTTGACCGTGCATTCGTACGCCACTGACCATTCCCGACAACACGCCGGGACTCGCAGTTAGTACGCCATCCCGGTGGGGGAGGACAGGATAGTCTAATTTAACACGTGTGAAGGCAAACATTCTGAACCCTAGTCAAGACATTTTGTACTGGCTACCGAACCCGAGCTTATATCTGAAAACATACACACAACCTTCTTAAAAGCTTTATTCTCCCTCTATAACTCATCTTTCAGTCCAAATAAATGTAACCCTTGAATTTTGCAGAGCACTGACTCAATAGAAGAGATAAACTCTGTGAACTCTATTGAGACAAACAATCTGGGTTCAAATAATGAGTTACCACTTGACGATAACGAAAAAGTATTGAGCACAGATGAAAACTGGACAGACATAAACCTAAACGAAGAAGGGGATATTAAGGAAGAGGCAAGGAACTTGCAGAATATGTCTCATTCACATTCCGGCCTCGTGGATATGGAAGGCAACCTGCCGTCCGAGAGGGGTGAGAAACACCATCCTGAAATATCGGTTGTTCGCGTGCCAGATGGTGTCCTTCAAACGCCGACACAAATAAGGCCAGACGATTTGCCAGTGAATAATTTGGTAGACCATATTTCAATACCAACCCCATCTAGAGAAGCGTCCTTAACACAGAAGCTAGAAATGGCTTTGGGTTCGGTATGTCCCCTGTTAAGGGAGATAATGGTGGACTTTGCTCCATTCCTGTCAAAAACTCTAGTTGGTTCCCACGGTCAAGAACTGTTAATGGAGGGAAAAGGCCTGACGACCTTCAAGAACAGCAATTCTGTGGTCGAGCTGGTCATGTTACTGTGCTCCCAGGAGTGGCAGAATTCTTTGCAGAAACATGCGGGCCTGGCCTTCATCGAGCTGATTAATGAGGGAAGGTTATTGTCCCACGCCATGAAAGATCATATCGTAAGGGTGGCGAATGAGGCCGAGTTCATTCTAAATAGAATGAGAGCTGATGATGTGCTCAAACATGCTGATTTTGAGGTATGTACAAAAAATAACATTTTTATTTGTAAACCTTCTAAACACCACCATTTGTTCTGAATGTGACCACAATCACATACAGTGGTTGTAAAGTTTGGAATAAATTCGATATCTGTTTTTGAGGCAGTTTTTACAAAAAAATGTCCTGACAAATCATCTGTGTTTTCAAAAAGATGGATTTTTTCATCAAATACCTTTTCCAGATCGTCTTTTGTTTTTTTATCTATGATCTCATCAATAGTTTTTTTTAAATGGCAATCCCAATTTTTTTTCAGTGGATTGGGAAAGAGAATTTGGAATAAATAAATGCCAGAATTTTCATTAACAATTTTTCCAATACATTTATTGATCATTTAACACAAAAAAATAATCATAACTCTATTGACAAAAAAGAATAAATTAAGTAGGTACTCCTCTGGACACTATTTTCTGGGGTTATTTGAAAAGCAAAACTTATTTGAACAGACCATCCACTCTTCAATAACTTAAAGATAGACTATGTAATGATGGAGTCCGGAAATGTGTCTGGAAACGCAGGGCTCGGCACTATAAAACGCAATGATAATGAAAGTATAAATCGTATTCTTTAAGCTTAACATTATATACGCGTGTATTTCGTTCCCGTGCTACATATGGCATTGCTCCCTTCCCTAGCACTCTCCAGAGCCCGCGTATGCGCAGTAGTATGCTATCCCTATTCCTGTCGTCGCGGGAACGCGGGAGACTTATGGAGTTTTACACGTGGGCACGCAAACATTCTGAAGCCTAGTAATAATGAACAATTCAGCCTGATACCCCTTCTTCGGGAACTTCAATGGCAAATGAGCTGATACCAAGAAGTAAAGGGTCCCATAGAAAATTTCCTATAGGAGTTACTCTTATGATTTACTTGAACTTATTTAGTTTATTGTTTTCATTCTCTATGTTCTTATATTCTTGCAGTAATAAAAATTACATGCAGTTACATTTATATAAAAATAAAAAAAGCAATTTTTTACTACATTTTGTTTGAATAATTTATCCTTTTTTTTGACATTTTATTAGTCTAAAATAGCTTAGATATCATAACTTAAGTCATAAATTTTCCTTTTCCATATTACACTTTTTGTACATGCTGTACACAGAAAATGGTCCTCTTACGTTCATTTTACTGATGACTTTATAGCTCAAAACCAAAGGACGATTTGGAAATGGCATTTGCTAAAAAAATGGGACTTTTGAAAAACAAAGCTGACCTATGAGAGAAGATAGAGAAGATATTTTTTAAAACCTTTTTCCATAAGGGGATGCCAAATTTATTCCAAACTTCACAACTCACTGTATACAAGTCAATATGTGTATGCATATTAAATTTTCAACATTTTAAAAATATACTAGATATATGTATATAATATATAATAAACAAAAACTGATTCATGACTAAGTTGGCATACAGTGCCGCAACACATAAGCAACTCGAGCAGCATATGATGGAGGTTGCCTCAATTTGATTTTATTGCAGTAGTCCTGTGACAGCTGCAGCTGTTGTACAATCTCGACTATATGCAATACTTTGAGTAATTTGCAAACGTTGAGTAATATATTTTCATTATGAAATATGGCCAAGATGCGAAAAGATAGTAGTTACTTTCATGTATTAGGTACACTTATGATGCGTACACCTCTGTGCCGCGTTCCGTTTCGGCCAACTTTATTTGTGACACATCCATATATCCATGAATAGTATTCTGGGGAATAGTGTGGGAGGACATTGTATATTCTATGAATATATTATACACAAAACAAAAAAAAATGGGTGGACTTGAAGTTTTTGAACTTAATTTCATCTTAACTGGGACACGCTGTATATTTATTAATTACTTGTTACACAGGAGTGACTCAGTGTAGTTGTATCTATCTTTCTTTAGCATTCAAGTCTTTCTGTCATTACAAATGCATCATTATAATAATTTGGAAGCTAATATAAGACAAATGGAATGACCCAATAATGAAGTCATTATTTTCAAATTAATGAATGTAACAGAACCTTATTATTTCTCTGATACTAACCTTCTATACCAATTAATATTTAACAAATTATAATGTGTTTAACTGTTTATAAATCTTCGAATGCTATGTCTTTTTATATCACATAGATCAACAACCCAATTTGTAACAATTGATAATGTGTATTTTATTTTATATTTTGCTTTGAATTTATTCTGTTAACAAAACGTTAAAAAGTCGCGTTTCTCTTTTAGTCGCAATGTGCCCAAACACTGCTTGACCGCAAAGAGGAGGAGAGGATGTGCGACCACTTGATCACGTCTGCCAGAAGGAGAGACAACGTGACGGCCAGTAGACTACTGGAAAAAGTGCGAAACATAATGTCTAATAAACATGGAGCCTGGGGTTATATGGACTCGTCCGAGTCAAGGTTAAATGAATTTTGGAAGCTGGACGCCTGGGAGGACGATGCTAGAAGACGCAAACGTTTTGTTCATAACCCTCTAGGAACGACACATCCAGAGGCTAGTCTTAAAGCAGCTATTGAACATGGGGCTCCGGAGGATGCAATTCTACAGGTACACTAATGACCTTTTGATAATCAAGAAAATAAAAATATATTCAATTTTATATTTGCAAAACAAATTTGCACATTTTGTGGAGACTTGGCAATGATCTTATATTATGAACTCTACTAAAACGGCCTAGTTGGTCTCTGATTTTGTTATGTTCCTTACTACTTGAGTTTTTAGAGAATTATCCTCTTAATATACTGTTAAAGTCATGACTAAAATATAAATTGGGTTCCAAATCGTAAAACTACAAATGTGTGAAATTTTTATACACGTACAGGGTGTGCAATTTTTGGCACTTTTGTGGAATAACTCAGTTAGGTGTCTGCAAAGATAGTTTCAGTTTGCACATTCCTATCCCACTTTTTTATAAAACGAAAAATGCAGTAAACAGAATTTTCATAGCCTTGAGATACAGTGTGAAACTGAAAATTTACACTTTTCAGGCACCCCATCTAACCCGCTCTTCTTTTATCTTACTGGAAATGTAAAAACGGACTTTGGTACAATTTTTTTATGTAGAATACAATGACATAGTAAGTTCTTGCCCCCCAACGTTCATTTTCTCAGAATAAAGCAAACATAGTTTTTTTTTAATTGGAACACCTTGTATATTTTTATTTGGTTGAATGAAGTCTTTTCTAAGCATTTCAAAAATATATACATTTGGTAAGTTTTCTTGACAATAAGCTCACAAATTGTTTATTTCTACATTCTGTAAATTCTACATTTTTATCTATATAAAAACAAATAATATAACTATTATGTAAGTAAATATACTTATTTTTTTAAAGATACTTAAAAATACTTTTTAAAAAAAAATCTAGAAAGGTTTTCTGAAGATTTAAAAAAAATCTTTGAATTGTTAAAATTTGATCACAGATCGATATTTTCATTGAAATAATTCATACGTTTATGTTAACATAATTGACCATGTAATTCTTGATCAATATACAAATTATGTTCAACCAAGATCCAAATTAGATGATCTGAAAATGAAGTTAGATGATCTGGAATATTAAAACAAATTAAGATGTGAGGTGATATTTTCACACTTGTTTAGCTATGAATTTGTTTTGTACCAATGCTAAAGTTTTGTGATCAGATGCGTTTTGCAATAGATTTCATAATTTAATTAAAAACAGGCCATTCTCCCAATTAAAATAGGTCTCACTTTTCGAACTGTTTTCTTATTACCCTTTTAATGAAAAGTGTCAGAGTATTCGGTCATTCTAAACACTTTTTTTTACAGGCCAGGGAAGAGTTCCATGCGCATTTAGCTGCAACAAGAGGTCAGCAACAAATGCAGAATGACCTGATGGATGATAATGAACTTCTGACTGATGACAGGGAATTAGATAGTGACCTTAATGGTAAGCAGTATTATTATTTTTATTATTACTTTTTTTATAAATATAGTAAGTACCTAATAAAATACCTAAGTTTATGAACCCCTATTATACCTATATGTATTTTGTACAATTTGCCTCCTATTTTGAATATTGATTGATCAAAAAGATTCGTATCAATCGTCCATAATTTTGCAGTTAAGTAGTAATCCGGAAAAAAAAACCTATTTTTTAAATTTACTAAACTGATTTTTATGAGATCGATGTTTAATATTAAATAATTTGCTGTAAAATAATATTAACAATAGTTCATGTCTAAAAAAATATATAAACATTATTACATTATATTAGGATTCATTAAAATATCGGTTAAAGCTGCACAATCACGTGATAGTGATATACAAGTTTATTATATTCTGATGCTAAATAAGTATAACAGAATTCACCAATGAAGAGACAACTTCGGTTCTGCTTTTTTTATTTTTTATTTTTTTGGGTGTGGCCTGTTAGAGGGTCAATGTTATTTATAAAAGTAGAAATAAAAATACCTCTGCTGCATCTTCCATGATTGTTAAAAGAAAAACATGTCTTCTAGGTCCTGTAAATATAAGCACAAAGGCCAAGCTGGTTGCTCCAGGACTAGTGGCCCCAGGAATGGTGTCGATTACATCTGCAGAGCTATACTTTGAGGTAGACGAGGAGGAGGAGGAGTTTAAGAAAATCGACAGCGAGGTAAGTGCGTTTTTGTTGAACTGTATTTAAAGTAACCAGAAGATACAATTGATACTGCGAAAAACTACATAAACAAAAGTCAACGTAAGGGCGTATACATATACGGGATAAGACTGTACATATTTATATGACAAAGCGTTTCTGCGCATATGCTCCTCCTTGTAAAGCCCCACTTGTGTCGAACCGCGTGTTCGCGTGCCGCGGCATTTACAATCAGTGCTCAAGCGGTCGCCAGTGGACCATCTGCGTGACCCATTCCACACCATCTTCCCTTCTACATAGAACTTTTATTGGCTGGTAATATTTGCTATAATTAAGTCATCATGTATATGCTGGTTTTGATATAGTAGCGTAACATAAAATTATGATAATGAAATGTAGGCATTGGCAACGGGAAGTAGAGAAGGGATGGGAGCCGCTCAAGACTCTGTGGTAAGTATTTTGATTTTGAAAATCATAATTAGGGTCCGGAAACGTGTGCCATAACGCATGGTTGGCACTATTAAACTCTTATGATAATGAAAGTATAAACTGTATTTTTTAAACGCCTTCTAAATTATATCCGCGTATATTTCTTGCCCGTGCTTACCTACGCTACTGACCGATCCTGTCAACGCGCCGGGAATTGCGTATACGCGTAGTACGCCGGTCCCATTGCGGGAGGGCAGGATAGTCAAATGCAGTTTATCATGCGTGAGAGCAAACTTTCCGAACCCTAATCATAATTTCAGGATTATTAATGTGGTGGAATGTGTTTTCAAGCAATTAAAATGAAAGAATAAGAGATATCAAAACATAGAACATTATATATGTTTTCATATTATTTCTGATGGAAATTAAAAACGGTTATACAAAAATAAAAAAATACTATTTTGTTTTTGAAATATTGAGTTGTCATCAACAGATCATGACCTAAAATGTTTGATTTTCAACATACAGGGTGGCTACAGTTTTTAAGTACAGCTTTAGCATTTTGGGTGACATCTCTCTTTTTCGGAAGAATTGGGTAGTTGGAGTCCATAGCTCGGGGGCTACCTCAGGAAGGACGCACAAGGCGCTTAATGGTTCATAAAAGATCCATGTCCATATTTATTTTAATAACAATATACAGTGCCCATCTGAAGTCCCTTACCCATCCTTTTAACTTTTGAACAAGACCGAATTGAAAGGAATTTGTCATGTGTAAGGTAAAGCTGAAATACATGTTTTTAGTTAATAATTAGAGACATAATAGTTAAAGATAGTTAATAATTTTACGATTTGACAAAGACTATTTAATTTAATTGAGAATATAACAACTAAATATTTTTAAAGTAAATGCTAAAAATGTTTACCTCCCAGTTGTTAACAGTGCGATATTATGTTACAAACTCTCCTCTCATCCGTTGAAGTATTTATATGGAAATTAAACCTACATTCTTTAGTAATTATCTGCTTCAATTCCTCAATGTTAGCGGATTGTATAGCAGACACCTTAAATTTTAAATTGCTTTATAAAAAGAAATTTAAAGGCGTTAGATCGGGAGACCTAGCAGGTCTATTGGATCTATAGGGATTTATCTACTATTCATCTGTTGGGATACTCTTCATTAAGATGATATGTCACTGCGGCGTATATGCATGCGTATACGCATTATGCTGTGGTAGTAGTGTGGAGGAACATCCTGCTAAAAAGTTAGTTCAAGGTCTCCAAATTCGTCAGCATTTTCCTTTACAATTTCTAGAATGAGAGGCATTAGAGAAAACATCAATGTGACTTTTTGTGTCGATTGTCACAAGAAACTTGACTTAACACAGGGAAGCATTATTTAAAAATTTGATGGTTTGCTAATATTAAATTTAAGCGAACTACTCATAAATAAAACAAACGATAGATGTCAAAATCAAAGATAAGGTTGAATAGCAATTTGAAGCAGCTGTCAAATGGAAATAAAATAAAAATTTACAATATCGCTGCATTGCCATCTTTAACTAAGATGTCGCTAGTTATTAACAAAAAGCATATCTTCCAGTTTTACTTTACGTATCCTAATATTCTTTTGATTCGGTCGTTAAAAAATTTTCGTTGCCAGGAAAGTTTATTCCAGACCTTTAAAAGACCAGCAAGATAATCCTTTATTTAATACTTGAAAAAAGCGCCGCTAAAACCTGTTGTGAATTACACGTTAAGCCCTGCCGCGAATAATTGAAATTTAATAGTCGCCTTCTACATACCATGCCACAAAAATATACCATTTTCGATTACGTATCCCATTATTCGCGAAAGATAAACGAGAAGAGGATCGTCTTTCAACGCCAAGAGAATTATAGGTCTGAAGTAGCATAATGATATAGTAATTACAGGTTACGTAGGTATGAATATTTTTTGTTTTATCTGTTAAAATGACTTGATAACTGGAGATAAACCTTTGGCAATTATTTCTGTCATGGCATTAATTTAAGAGCTCGGCAGTCGTTATGCACAATACATACATGATCTTAATAGTTTAATTTAAGTACCTAAATTATGTTAAAAGCACATGTGTGTCCAAATATATTAAACATCTGTAAATACAATGGAAAAGAAATTCAATGTATACGATTTCATCTGCTTAGGGGACAATATTGTTCTGTGGATAGGTATGTTGATAATTTTGAATCAACCGATTTCAAATAAGATCAATATGAACGTCTTTATTGTGGTTAATAACTGGTTAAAAACAATTCGTTTTTCCAATATTTTTAAATTTCAATAGCAATAAATATTGTAAATTTTTAACTACACATTTAAGTTCCCATTTGCGAACTTTGCATTTAGACTTAAAGAATGAGTTAGTTAAAAAGTATCAATAAAATTTAAATTTAACTATTCTTAACTTTTTTCAGTGGTTATTTTTCACTTGTCAATAGTTATTTTTAAAAGTATTGCTGTAAGTAGGACATGGAATGAATAATGAATAGAGTTCGGAAATCCCGGCTTACCGCATGTAAAACTGCATTTACCTATCCAGCGTTCCTGCATGAGATCGGCGTACTACCGCGCAAACATCGGGACATCGGGAAGGATCGGTCAGTGGCGTGGGTATACAGGGGTCAGAAATACACGCGTATTTAATTTACAGGGCGCTTAAAAATACGGTTTATACGTTCATTATCAAAGAGCTTTATAGTGTCGAGCCCTGCGCTGTAGCACAAATTTACGAACTTTAATATTGTTACCATAAACTGTAGAATATTTTTTTGCCGTACATGGATATAAATTTGAAATAATAATTAAAACGTATGCATTACTGCCGCTACTACTACCACTACATGTTAATATTCCCGACTTTTTCAGTATCATAAAGGTGTAGGCTGCCTCTGATGTACAGATTATTCCAGGATTATGTAAAAACTTTTAAAAAGTGTATTCTACAGGTAATTTTAAAGTTTATATGAAAGAGATTTTTACAACCCAAGGACCCCTCCATGCTACACCTACTCCGATTCATGTCATGACATAATTCGAGAAAAAAACGACATTTCGTGCAGCTGCAGGGGCGGAACCAAAGGAGGTGAGTGGGAAGTTGGTGTGGGTGTGGCCTGGAGGGGTGATCGAGTTATTAAAGGGTGAAAGTGAGTTATGGTATCCCACACCAATTGGTTTGGCAGCATTAGTATCAATTTATTCGCCCAACAGAGGTCAAACTACGCAAAAACCTTGCGTAAATGCAAAGGGCTTAAGGGGGTCTGGAAATGGGTTGAAGACCGGGAAATGGGACAGCGACCAAATACACAGAACTTATTGAGGAGGTCTTAATATGTGCCGAGATGGAGTTTTACCCGGCAGTGTCTTTCTTAGTCGATTCTTAGTTCAATTCAAATTCCGACATGGGATTGCTTTTTGGTGTGTTGACGGCGAACCGTTTAAGTCACAGCGTAGTAACTTCGGAGCATTAAAACCAGACCTATAGGCTACCGAAAATTAAAAACCGCAAGTTTCTAACTGGAATAGAACGCAAATGGCGCTAATCTAAATAGTGTTACGTTAATTTTGACGAGCAGTTTGTCACGATGGCAACGCTCTAAATATTTCTAAATAGTGGCTAAACTCATCATTTTTATTGAAGCCAAATGTTATGTTATAACTTATTCAGTGTCAACAGTGTTCAGTGTAACAATTCAGTGTCATTTGACATATTTTTTTTAAATATGCAATAACAGTTATGAAACAAAGCGTTTTAGATGGAACACCCGGTATATTCCATAACTGCATCGGATTGTTTTCTCTCTATTTTCAGAAAGTTCTAAATTCAATGAGTGAATGTGTACTTCTTTAATTGTAGGAGTTTATTTATATTTTAATAATCATAGTCGAAATAGACTCCTAGAATAAATGTTATTATAATTATTTGAGCACTCGAATATATGTATGTATGTTGTTACTATATTTCGTCCGCTATTCGGTAGTCGCAGATGCTAATCGTCGGCCCCCATCGAGTCCAACTGGGGCACGTTAAAAGACCCATTATTAAAGTTCAACTTATAACATTTTAAGCATGTTTACATAAGCTTGTCAGCCGGTCACGCCCATACCGCTATGATTTATTATTTTCCCGATGAATATGCAATGCGTACAACTAATTTCAATAAACTCTGCTCATGATAAATGGTTTCTTTAAAAAACGAAGATATTTAACTACTCCTAAATAACGCTGGGTGAAATGGAAACCGTTTTTTCTAATTATAAGAGGTATTCATTAACCGCAGGTCGAGTTACCGGAAGGAAAAAGTACACGTTTTTTGTTCATGCCGCCATTTGTTCGTGCAGATTTGTGACTGCTAGAATTGTATTTTAATTGAACATATCATTATTTATACCAATAACTTTAAAGGATCAAAAGCATTTTGATAACCATTTTGAAAATCAACAATCACCATTGTTGGATAAATACGTACCTTTATTTACATAATGAATTAAAATTAGTGTAAAAATTATAGATACTTCAAAACTGAAATTATAATTAAATAGGTAATACATACAGAGAGAAAATAAGAATAATATTTTAGAGATGTAGTATTGTAATACATGCTAATGTTATATTCGTTAAAAAAGTTAAAACTACTTGTATTCAGGATATAGAAAATGATTCCGTTCGTTTCTTTCGTTTTTTTCTTTTATAATTATAAAATGGCTATAACTACTACAGATCAGAAATTATGAAGATCAGGCATTTTGTGGTAGATTTTTAATTGCATATTAGTTTTTGTCTTTTTCCGAGGATTTTTCGTTCAAATGATCTATAATTTTTATTACCGTTTCTAGATATCTACGGGCCATTTCGACTAAATCATTTTTAAGATGGCTCCTCTTCTCAGCTCGGCTGCCATATTTCAAAACACAGTAGGTAACTGTTATTTTCAAAGTTTTGAGTAAATTAAAGAAAACTTTAAACATATGGCTCTGGAACTATTAAAGGATACTATAATTGCAAGTTATTGTGTGTGTAAACAATAGTTTAAAGATTCTTGTGTTTTAAAAAAAAATGCAGTTGCTGTGTTTTGGCATAGATGTTTAATAAAACGTGAGCAGAGTATATAATAAAAAGCATTGTATCTGCACATAATAGTTTCATTTTGATAATTACCACTTGCTGTGACCAATAATTACCACTTACTTTGTGACCAATAATTACCAATTAACTTTGTGACCGATAATTATCACTTAATTACCACTTGCTTTGACCACTTACTGTGTTACGAGTAAACCCATCTAACTAAAATATATTTTCCAATTCACAGTAACTGCCACATACTGTGTTACGGGTAATTTTTTGTAAAACATTCTCTTCCGGATGTTGCTTCCAATACACAGTAAGTACCACATACAAGGTTTCGCCTATGTTAACTATTGAAAAATAGCATTTGCTGGGTTTTGGCGTAGAAAACCAAAAATTGTATTGTATATACTGTGTTTTGCCGATATATATGTGCCTAACTATGAAAGATATTCGTTTTCTAGGTAGTGCAAAAGACGCGGAATAAACACAGTATCTTCTCGGAGTAAAAAATGAATTTTTGAGACAAATGTTGGATACTGTGTTTTGAAATGTGGCAGCCGAGCTGTGAAACCCTTTTGATTGTTTATTTCGATTTTATACGTTATATTATGTACTTTCGTTACATACTGCTAGACAAAATTAGCGATTTTAGATTAGCGCCATTTTCGTTCTATTCGAGGTAGAGATTTGCGGTTTTTAATTTTCGGTAGCTTATAGGGGTTGGTTTGTTGCAAGCAGGTCTTGATGTAGGGTGACTCAGAAAGCTTTCCCTGAGGATGCATGAACTCTTTTGGCACACCCCGAGTCTTCCCTCTCTTCCAAATCCTCTTTTGCGTCTCGTCACTCTCTTTTTCGATTACTTCCAAAAAAATTTTGAGTGGGTGAAGATTTCCGAAAGAAGTGAGACAGGTGTTCGCGAGACAAGTGTTTACTGTGACTTGGGCTCATGAACCCTTGACTGGGCTAGTACCTACGAGGCAGACCACCCAAACAGCAACTTTTTCCATTAATTTTACGAGCGAGAGAATGTTTGGGTGACCTACCTCGCAGGCGCTAACCCAATCGAGGCTTCATGAGCCCAAGTCACAGTGAACATTTGCCTCGCTTACCAAGCATCTGTTACGAATTTCGCGATTGTCAATTCACACAAGTGCAAAGGAAGGTTCCGCCTACCCAAAGAGCCTACATTTTATTTCTCATAGTAAATTTATTCAGTTTTTTTTTAAATTGTGCTTATAATTTAATAGCATAATAATTAACAGCAGATTTTAAATAAAAAAGTAGTTTTTGCAAGACCTAATAGTTTTAACGAACAGAATTAATCAGTTGCATACCCTGTATATATCAACAATTATATTAACATTGTGATACGAGGCAGATTCGTAAAATCAATTAAACAATGTACACAAGAAATGCCCAATGAAATACCAATATGTCTGTATGTCCCATATATAGGTGCATGTTCTTTTCTGAGATATATATATGCTAGTTTAACAGCCTTTAAGAAACGGCATGATATGACATGTAAGAATAGCCTTTAAAACTCAAAAGTAAATCGTAAAAAAACCTGTTCGAATTTAATGTATAGATTCTACATTTAATATCGAATATTTGTTGGTGAAATATTCAAACGTTGCTTGTTAACCATTGATTTAATTCAATAAACGGGCCTCTATTATGAATAAAATTAATTTAATGTCAGTTTATAGATATAACTCAAAGAAGTACAATTATTTGTCAGAAACAAACCATAAGACAGCTTGTGTTTTGAATACGAATAGCGCTTAATGAATTGCCATCAGAATTACTTATAAAACGACGGATATTTATTTGGAGTAACACTTTTATATTTACATACAATTGTACATACATATATCGTTTTAAATTTAACGTGATATATGTACTGTTTGATGAAGTAATTTGTTCTATTTATAAAAACAAGAGATTTCGGTGTTCTGTAAAATGGATGTAGCTAGCCGGGATACCTTATGAAAATTTATGATTGGTCATTTTAATAATAATAGATACCAGTAGTGAAGGTATTAAGAGTGTTTTTATTTATCACATGGTGCGTTTAATCCATTCGATAAAGATTTAGTTGTCTGTTACACGATTCTACTGCATTGTACATCTATTGAATTATACAGGGTGAGTTTTTAGTGCGTATTTGGTCTATAGAATCGTTGTTTCATAAAAAATTCTAAAATGTAATATGTGAAGTTATTTGCGTCCTTTTTTTGCCACCTTTTTTAAAATATTGCGGAATGTACAGGGTGTTCGTATACTTTTAAGCGTCGACTAACTTCCTTATTTTAAATGAACACCCAATATATTCCTACAAATTTGAAAAGAGCATACAATTTGAACTCGAAAGTATGTATCATAACTATATGTACCTAACCCTTTCGGAAATATAATTGACTGATGTTAAGGTGTGGAAAAATCGTCATAGCCATACTCTGAAATTAAAATACCTGTAAATTCGGAAATGTTATACGAATTCTCCAATTTATTGTGTTACATTTTGCCAATTGCAAATTGAGATAAGTTGTTTAATTCTAACGAAACAGTATTTTTTCGGCCGAAGTTTGACATTTAATTATCTATTTACTGACATTTGTCTTAAAAATTTACATCAAACTAGCCATTAGTGGAAACAGCAAACTTTAAAATTTAATCAACCATTATTCACTGCTTTCTTAATCAAACGAAGACCTAAATAATAAGTTTAATAAGTGTTTTAAACAGAAAGCAGATCAAATTTCATCAATGTTAAACACCCTGTACATTCGACAATATTTTAAAAAGGTGGCAAAAAAGGGGAACAAGAAACCTCACATATCCCGTTTTATATATATTTTTTTTTATGAAACAACTGACCCTGTATACTTATGTAGTCTAATGACTATAATACATAAAGTTAATAAGTATTTTATGATATTCAAACATTTATGATATATATACATTCTTACTTTATATTAACTGTAACTCTTAACACCTTTTAAAAATCTTGCTCCCCCTCCCTTTTTCATTACTAATGGTGTTTAACAGAAATGTCCAAGTACATAATTTACAAATTTTAGTTGTAAGACATACTGCACATAAGATATGCAAAAATATAAAGCACGTTTAAAAACACGATGACTAGTAGATTCTTAGATTTCAATAAGTGGCGTCTTTATAAAAATGCCTTGATGAATGAATCATCAGTTAATTTAGGTTGATTTAATATTAAATCTGCGTTGCATTTAATGTAATTTACTGTTACCATTTTTTTACCAACTTATTAACAAAGATTGTGAAACGGTTTTTTTTACAATTTTAAAACGGATGATTTTTCATGTGCTGACGTGATAACAGTTGCATGGTTTGTTCCTCCAAATAATATAAACGGCCACAAATACCTTCAATTATTCGGACTTTTGGAATCTAGTAAATATCCATTTTTACTACTTTTACGCTTTTTCCCAAAAAATGTTACTTTTAATTGAAATTACAGTAAACTAGATTTTACCACCACCTTGCCGATTGGACCATTCAGTTTCATTTGGTTCTTTTATTGAGTAATTTATCTTCCCTTGGATATGCGGACCTAATTATGGTGTATTCCCTTATTACTTGTTAGAGGTGAGAGAATAAAAACCATTTTTCGCCTGTTTTTGGCCTCGAAATTTGCACATAGTTTATTTGAACTTCAAAAGTTTCAAGTTGTGGTTACGTTTTACTTTTGGGATACTGAGGATCAAACTTTACAAGCATTTTTGCATGGGCTTCCATTAAGTATGACATAATTAAATTTTCAAAAATGAAAACTTTGGGAATTGACAGGTTTTCAGGGTCGCTCATTATGAAAATGATGTCAAAAAATCAATGGCGGATCCAGTATAGTAGACGTTACTCCCCTTTCACGAGAAAAACAATTAAATATTCATCGTAAAATCTTGAAAATGTTTACTGGTGAATTTCTAAAGTCACTGAATTTTATATTTTCAACATAAGGTTTCTACCCGATATTAAATATGACAATGAACAATCCATTTAACCATTTAAGTTACATGAGCCAGCTGACACTATCCTGTAAAGACTTTGGACGTGTGTTGAATACCATGTACATTTTCTCAAGTTTTATTTGGTTTATAGGGTAGTGGGCTTATGGAATTTTGCGGTTCAAAGCAGTTAGAATTGTGAGATTACGTTAGCCGGATGACACTGGATTTTATAGTTTCTGACGTCTGATATATAAAATCCACGTTTGCACAGAGTTTAGTTACAAGCTGGACGTTTTCCACGTGGAAAAAGCTTTTTGTTTCTACGCCAAAGGTTCCAGTACCCACTCCAGGAACATATTTTAGTGTTTATACTTTCTAGCACTTCCCAGGATTATGAAGTTATAAAGTGAGCCAGCGATGGGATTAAGTCAGCGAGCTGATATTCACTGGTGTAGATTCATATGTCTGATGAATGTTTTCTCATCGTTCATGAGATAACAAGCCTGTTTCATGTTTCAGTCTGGAAAGGAGAAAAGAGTCTATGCAAAAGTAAAACCTTTGATCTGCCATATCTCGAAAGAAAACAGTAGCCTCAATTTGTATCACATTTCTAATCTAGATTAGAGGGTGGTGGAACAGGCGAAAAATGGATTGTTATTCTTTAAACCACTTTCATCACTACATCGCCAATTTGGCATTTTGGGGCCATACAATTAATCTACGGCTTTTATTCAAATTTATGCGCAAAATAAATATATCCCCTGTTCCTGCAATTTAATTGATTGTATTTATAATAGCCCTGGAAGATATCGCTAAACCAACTAGTTGCAGAAAGTATTGACTGTACTGTACATTAGCAATTAGTTTTTCGTTTTCGAAATTCGTGAATATTCGATTTTTCAAGCTCCTTCAGTACATTGCCATTTTCAGTTTTTTTTTGTGCATGGTCAAATATAGGAAAATATATTTTCGTGTAGCAGAATCGCGTGACAACTGACCTTAACGCTCGTAATGTATAGCGTTTTTAAGGTAATTTGGCGTATTGCAGTACGAGTTAGAAATTTATTATCTCGCAGGAACGGAGACTTCCACATAAAACTCCTCGTATATCAAAATCCAGGTGCCACTGCCTTTTTTGCATACGTGACCATGTGTGCTTTGTTTTAAACGATAACAGTTTATCATTTTTTATTTGCAACGGTTCTGATAATATTTCCGACGCCACAGTCAGCATTGATTAAACTTAATTTGATATCTGTAATTAATATTAATACAGGCTGATGAAGAAGGTTAAAGATCTAAGCACATAAACTCACATACTCCTTTTTACTTTTTGCATGTTATTATCCGGTTGATTCATTAGCATTCAGCCATTCCCACGAAGTACCTGGAATTTTCTAGGAATTCTAGAGAGGTGGGGAGATTTCCTGGAAGGCTAGAGAGTGGTGGCTCAGAGCAGAACTGTAATGTTAAACGTGAAAATGAGCGGAACTTTTAAGTGAGATTCAATATACTTTATTATATGAATTTTGTTTAGGCCATAATACAACCGAAGTACACCGAAATCTAGTGGCTGCATATGGCGACTATGTTCCTAGTTTAGCAACATGCAAAAAGATAGTTCGCGCGCTTCCGACCTGGAGACTACAGCATCGACGATGAACCACGATCTGGTACTTGTGAGCGCTTGCGTAGGATTGTCGAAGTAAATCCGTATGGAATCACACAAGAGATGGCACAAGAGCTCGGCTGTACTCGGCCACGGTGGTACGTGGACTCGAAGTCCAAAATTTGGGCAAGACTCAAAGAGATGAAAAACAAATTCTCTAACAAATAAAGGAAAATCCAAGTACTAGTGCCAGAGAACAATACAGAACAAGTGCTGAGATTCAGGAGAGTACTGGAAAGATACAACAGACAAAAAAGACTGACGTTTGCTGACCAGTATGTGGATGAGCCTGAAACTTTCTGGGATCAGGTTATCTTTAGCGACGAATGTAAATTTGAGATATTTGATTCGTCCAGACTACAAATTGTGTGGAGAAAACCTGGTACATCGTTAAATAAGGAACACTTAAAACCTACCGTAAAACACGGCGGTGGATAGCTCATGGTGTGGGGCTGTATGGCGGCTGGGGAGTGGGTAACCTTCATTTTATTGAAGGAATATTGAACCAATATTGTTATATTAATATATTGAAGCATCATTTACAGGCCAGCGCCGAAAAATTGGGATTGGGCGATCATTACATCTTTCAACAAGATAATGACCCCAAGCACTGTGCCCGTAAAACGCGGGAGTGGCATGGCAGCAGCTATACCATGTACCGATAATTGAAAACACCGTATTAACCCTATCGAGCACTTATGGTCACATCTAAAACGATCTCTGCAAAATAAACGATTTACCAATAAAGAAGAGTTAAAAAATCATCTCTCAACAGAATGGAGTTATGTGACCCCGGAAGTGACTCGTAAACTGGTGCATTCAATGCCAAATAGGCTGAAAGCTATTCTGAATTCTAATGGATACCCGACAAGATATTAAATGTACCGTTTTAAATTGTTTGTACCTTTCCTATTTTATTGTTCTTTTGGTGACCGAATACTTTTGTGTCATATAAATTGGACATTATAGTGTTTTGTCGGCAGTTTTTAAATTGTGTCTGTTTTGACTACTTTTTTATGTGATATAGTAAAGCATAATGTTCATATATAATGGTGTTAATTTATCTTGTTTGCCAGTCAGTGATAACTATTCTTTGTATGTCATATTAGCAATATCTAGGGCGGCCGAATACTTTTGTGAGTTACTGTATGTAACCTCTCAAATATAAATCGAGCTTCTAATAATAAATCACGTCTTAAACGTTAACAGATGGTATGTACTATTCCCCAATGGCCGTAGTATATTAATAAATACTTGGCCATTCTTCGTCCGAGAGAATTCAATTGATTAGCATTCGCTTTCGTAAATACTGGGTGGTAGAGGATAATAAGCAGTGACTGCGCCCTACGGTGCAGGTGCCCCTTTAGGGACGCCCAATTATTCGGCTACCTGCCGCGCATAGATTACATTTGAATGCCTTGCTTTAGTTTATTTTTTATTTTACGAATTTATTTACATAACTACGGGACAACGGCCCTCATCGCAGCAAACGGCAATAGCAGTGTACAGTAGGGTGGTCGTTAATTTTTATGTTCGGAAATATTACGGTGCCTTCCCCAAAAACAGTTCACCCTAAAAATTTTCCTTGAGCTGAATATTAACCCGTTCCTCAGGAGGGCTGAAGATTCAACATTTTGGAAAAAAAATCTGAAAAAATATCTGGCGTATGGCAAATCTGTGGTCTATGAAGTAAATTATATTTATTAAACACAAAAAAGTAATTTTAATTATTTCAACTTTTTATGGACCGATTTTTTATTTAAAGAAAAAAGAGATGTAAAAAAAATTAAAAAAAGGAAAAAGGTTTTTTATTTTACGAATTTATTTACATAACTACGGGACAACGGCCCTCATCGCAGCAAACGGCAATAGCAGTGTACAGTAGGGTGGTCGTTAATTTTTATGTTCGGAAATATTACGGTGCCTTCCCAAAAACAGTTCACCTAAAAATTTTCCTTGAGCTGAATATTAACCCGTTCCTCAGGAGGGCTGAAGATTCAACATTTTGGAAAAAAATCTGAAAAATATCTGGCGTATGGCAAATCTGTGGTCTATTAAGTAAATTATATTTATTAAACACAAAAAAGTAATTTGAAATATTTCAACTTTTTATGGACCGATTTTTTATTTAAAAAAAAAAGAGATGTAAAAAACATCTAAAAAACGCGACATTTTAAAACACTAAAAAAAGTTGGGGTGGCATTGCGGGGGATGGCTTTACGGTAGGTAGGTATTTCTCTCTAGTTCCATTTTTTATACTAGTCATTTCTGGATATTTCAAATTTTACAAATCAGTACAAAATTATTCCTTTACGTCTTAGTCTAGTTATCATTTCACATAGAGAATCAAAGTTTAGGTTCAAACAACCAAAAAAAAAAAAAAAAAAAAAGGGATGTATTTTATAACCAATTGTTCTAAATACTGTTTTTTTTTAATAAAAATCACCAAAAGACATACAGAAATGACTGGTACAAACAAATTTGAAAAAATGCGATTTGTACTAGACACTAGAAATTTGTACATCAACAAAAATCAAACACCTGATTTATTGGCATTTTTCAACATTTTTTCAAAAGACAATGCCATATTTTGTAATTGTTTGAGAAAAATGCCAATTTGACAGTTAAAAAAAGTTACTGGCGAAGTGACTATTCACGTGCATGTCATTTCATTTTAAACAAAAACTAAGAGCAAAATGAAAAAAAAATCTTTAACCGTTTAGAGCTTTAACTTTTAATCTTAACTGATGCGGACTTCATATGTAACACTGTCTATCACTTTCTTGGATGGACTATTTTTTGCTCTCAAGCGGCACCATAGTAGGTCTATATTTTACTGAATATATTTTACGGAAACCGCGGCTGCTTTTTTGCAACCCGTATGTTGTACTACAGCACGAATTATCTCAAAATTACAATGATTATTAATAGCTGCATAATTAGACTGGCAGTCAGTCGATTACGAAGGTTATTAATTATGAAATTATACCATATAATTTTAAAAAAGATTACCTATTATTTACATTTTACGTTGAAATGTTAATTTGAATATTCATTTATGCAATCAGCGTAGCCCAATACACTTGCGTCTCCAGTACAGAGTGTTGCCAAATTTCTAAAAATATATTCCCCCCCGACAATCCAAAATCTGTTAATTTTGAATAACAAACTTTGTTTGAAACAAACATATATTATGTACAAATTATTTTGAAGAGAAAGCTTTCACGGCCATTATCTGATGACTCGGTGGTGTTAGGGTATTGCCGTGTATGATTTCCTTTCTTGACGATTCGCCGATTACCTGTCGGCTTCTTCAGAAATCACCAGTGAGCAGCAGTCACCACAGCTCCATTTTATTGATTTTATTAATCAGTTTAAGAAACTGAAAACGACTCTTGAATTTAAAATTTTCCTATATAAAAATCTTAGATTATATACGAAATGGTTTGATTAAACGAGGTGTGTAAATTAAGTATTGAGTCTGGTTTTTTCAAATTGTTTAATTCGAATAGAATTACAATTCAGTATTGTCTCCTTCAAAATGACTTCCTTGGAAAGCCACACATCGCTGGAGACGATTCTTCCATTCCTCATAGCAGTGCTGGAACTCATATACTGGAATAGCCTTCAGCTGGTCGGTTAGAGCTGTATGAATGTTTCCTATGGTCTCAAAATGACGTCCCTTGAGGTGATTTTTCAAATATCAGGAAGAGAAAAAAGTCACAAGGACTCAAGTCAGGCGAATGAGGCTGAGGAGCCACATGAATGTTTTTACTGGCTAAAAAACTCGTTTACTGAAATGGCTGTGTGACAAGGCCCATTGTCGTGATGCAACATCCAATTTTTAATGTTTGGTGTCACACGCATGACCCTTTTTCGAAGTTTTTCAAGAACCCATGTAAAAGTGTTGATTTACTGTTTCGCCTAGAGGCACAAACTCTTTGTGGACAATTCCCTGGTTATCAAAAAAAGCAAAAAAACATGCATTTGATCTTCGACTTGCTCATTCTTGCTTTTTTTGGGTCTTGGAGAGCTTGAATGTGCCATGCTTTGGCGCTCAGTTTCCGGTTCGTACTCAAACACTCAAGTCTCATCATCAGTAATGACACGTTCCATAAAATGGGGATCATTTTCAGTCGGTTCCAAAAAGTCAAGACACCTTTCTATCCTGATGTCCTATTGTTTCTGCGAACGTTTTTTTGGAACCATTTTTGCGCAGATTTTTCTCATCCCTATTTCGTTAGTCAAAATCCGATCAGTGGTGTGATTCAAATTTAACTCTTCCCCGATCACATTTGTCGTCAACCGACGATCTGAACGCACAAGATCCCGTATTATATCGACATTTTCATCGGTTCTTGAAGATGAAGGGCTTCCGCTCAGTGGTTCATCTTCAATCGACTCTTTTCCTTCTGAGAAAGATTTAAACCACCGAAAAAAACTGGGCTCTTGAAAAAACACTCCGTAGGCGTGTTGAAGTTTTGCAAAAGTACCCGTTGCGCTGTGTCCAAGTTTGAATTAAGTAATTCATTTTTAAAACGCATTAGAAAAACCGGTTTACGAAAACAGTCACAAAGAACAAACAAATGACTAACAAGTTCAAACTGCTGAAGGTGCATTACACGTTAACCTACCGCCCTTCCAAGTCCCGTCTCCGCAGTGTTGCTAGATCGGGCGCTACGTTGCCAGTCTCATTACTTAATTTAGACACCCTAAGTGGTTTTCAAAGCATCTGACCATAATTCTATCTCTTAAATTTCAAGATTTGAATCTCATAAAACAGTTTGACTGTTACATTTTGCTCCTCTACTATTATCAAAAAAAAATTTTTTTTTCGGTTTCTGAAACTCATGCTAATATTTTAATTGTATCAAAAAATATCGGGTATATACGGGATCATAAGCTTAACATAAGTTAACAAATCACATTATTATTTTTAACTACTGTAAATATAAATTCCTTAATTCCTTAAGTTTTCCTTAATTCCTTAAGTTTTGTAAAATGTTACTATGGTTACTTTTGTTCCAAATAAAAATTTTCCTAAACTGTCGATATGTTCAGTTTCACAATAAAAATGTAATTTTCTTTCTACACATTTAGACATGCAGAAATCTCATTCCAGATAATAGCAATGTATATTGAAATTTTTCAAAAATATTTACGGCACTTTTAATCTGGTCAAGTATTTTCCTCACAAATATTTATCTTGTGTGTTGAACTCTCGAATCCAGGTTTATTTCAGATACAAGCATAATTTCCAACTAGTTAAAGCCTATCCTGAAACAAACCCTCAAAATCTTATTGTGACATGCGAGGAAAATTTCCCAACATTCAACATTTTCCAACTCCAACAATGCTGACGGAGAAAATATGTTTTAAGGCTGTATCAAAAAAAAATTCCTTTTTTCCCCCAAAAACCCCGTGGGGTTCTTTTCTCAATGGGGTGGGGGGGAACATTTTAAAATGCAACCAATTTCACCGAAGGGCTCTTCCCATAGGATTTATGCTGGTTTTTATTTGATTGTAATATTTAGTGTGACCCGCTTTTAGATCTCCGGAAAATCTAGCAAACTGGCAACATGGCGGTACGTGTCCCGCGTAATTGCGAATTTTGCCATTCAACGGCGGCCACGCACCGGCGCGACTGGTCTGCCAGACAAACAGCTCTAATGAAATATGTAATTTTTTATTGTACACAAGGATAAATTATTACACGATCTATTTATGTAAGCAGGTTCTGTGTCGTGAACTATTTAGAAAATTATTCGTGAATAAATATTGTGTGGCGCGGCCGCATTAGTTTAATTTTTCCATTTACGTACATATTGTATTTAATGGGAGACAGAAGATAAGGATCTCACAGCAAATAATACTGATATAATTTATTTTAACAGTGGTACGGTATAAATACAACTTCATTTTAATATACACATTCTCATACGAGACACATGAATTTATTAATAGCAATAATATAGCCGAATTTATTATTGTATTAATTCATATCTGTAAATGTTAACTTTTATGTATTACTTTGTTAATATATTTTTTATTTTATATATTTATTTCTATATACGAGGTGTGTAAATTAAGTAATGAGACTGGCAACGTAGCGCCGGATCTACGGAGACGGGACTTGGAAGAGCAGTAGGTTAACATGTAATGCAACTTCAGTACAAGTTTGAACCTGTCAGTCATTAGTTTGTACTTTGTGACTGTTTTCGTAAACCGTTTTTTTCTAGTGCGTTTTAAAAATGAGTGACATTAATTTTGAGCAACGGTGCGCTATCAAGTTTTGCTTCATAGTTTGACACAGCGCAACGAATACATTTGCAAAACTTCAACACGCCTACGGAGACAGTGTTTTTTGAAGAGCCCACCTTTCAGTGGTTTAAGACAAATCGGCTCCTTCCAAGAAGGAAGAGAGCCGATTGAAGATGAACCACGCAGCGGAAGGCCTTCATCTTCAAGAACCGATGAAAATGTCGATAGAATACGGGATCTTGTGCGTTCAAATCGTCGGTTGACGACAATAATGATCTGGGAAAAGTTAAATTTGAATCACACCACTGTTCATCAGATTTTGACTAACGAATTGAGAATGAGAAAAATGATTCAAAAAAACCTTTCGCAGGAACAAAAGGACATCAGGGAGAGAAAGGTATCTTGACTCTTTAGAATCGATTGAAAATGATCCCCATTTAATGAAACGTGTCATTACTGGTGATGAGTTTTGTGTGTTTGAGGAAACGAAGCGGCAAAGCATGGAGTGGCACACCAAGCTCTCGAAGACCCAGAAAAGCAAGAATGAGCAAGTCCAAGATCAAATGCACGCTGATTTGCTTTCATGATAGCCAGGGTCCACAAAGTCCACAAAGAGTTTGTGCCACCAGGCCAAACAGTAAATCAACACTTTTACAGAGATGTTCTTCAAAAACTTCGAAAAAGGGTCATGAGTGTGGGACCAAACATTAAGAACAACTTGATGTTGCATCATGACAATGCGCTTTATCACACAGCCATTTCAGTAAACGAGTTTTTAACCAGTAAAAAACATTCCTGTGGTGGCTCCTCAGCCTCTTTATTCGCCTGACTTGAGTCCTTGAGACTTTTTTTTCTTCGCGAGATTGAAAACCCACCTCAAGGGACGCCATTTTGGGACCATAGAAAACATTCAATCGGCTGTAACCGACCAGCTGAAGGTTATTCCAGTATATGAGTTCCAGCACTGCTATGAGGAATGGTAGAACCGCCTCCAGCGCTGTGTGGCTTCCCAAGGAAGTTATTTTGAAGGAGGCTATACTGAATTGTAATTCCATTCTAAAAAAGAAAAATTAAAAAATCAGTCTACTTAATTTACACACCTCGTGTAGTATGCGTAGTCACTTTGGTATATATGTCAGTCCAGTGGCGGTGCGTGATATTTCAGTTAGCCATATCTTGAAAACGACGCATGGGACCCACTTCACTTTTTAGGTGATTACGATACACCTCTTACAGAAAGGATTTATAGTGAAAAAACCGTCAGCAAAGTTTGCGAAAAAAATTTCAAAAAACACTGGAGCACTCCCTGGGTTCTCAGTAACGCTCTGTGGAATATTTGCAGTATATTTTTTTTCATAATCTAGAAACAAATATAAGGAGACGTTTTTCGATTTGTTACAAAATATTTTTTGTTTCAAAAAGTTATGGCCATTTTAATTTTGGGAAACAAAATGTTCCTATAAAATTAAAATTAAAATGGCCATAACTTATTGAAAAAAAAAATATTTTGCAACAAATCGAAAAACGTCTCCTTATATTTGTTTCTAGATTATGAAAAAAAATATACTGCCAATATCCCACAGAGCGTTACTGAGAACCCAGGGAGTGCTCCAGTGTTTTTGAAAAAATTTTCGCAAACTTTGCTGACGATTTTTTCACTATGAATCCTTTCTGTAAGAGGTGTATAGTCATCACCTAAAAACTGAAGTGGGTCCCATGCGTCGTTTTCAAGATATGGCTAACTGAAATATCACGCACCGCCACTGTGTCAGTCCATCTCTTGAAATACCTACTCGTATGTTTTGAGACAAAGATATTGTATAGAAATTGAGACTTGAGTTAAATACTCATTGTAGAAGGAAGTAATGAAAGTAACCCTTTGCTAAGAAATTATGTTACTAAAACTAAGTGTACCTTTTTGACTACTCTTATAAAATTATTCATTTAATTACATAGGCTCACAAAAAAAAATGTAGTCTAAAATCTAGTGGTATTCTTGCATATTTTGACGTGCTTAATCCAAATCGGGTGTCAGAATTGATCCATTACCTTCAGAATTTCCCCTAGGAACAAATATCCCCTACAAAAGCTTCAACCTTGGCTGTAACTGTTTAGGCATGACTAGTATTATGCTGCAATTTTTTTTAAAATAAATAATTAAACTATGATTTGAACCTCTTAACACGAATCCGATGACATGGAAGTATTGATCTGATCACCCATGATTTATTTTAGATGTTTTTTAGCATGATACTTCAAATATCATACTTTAAGTTACAGATAATATTGAGGATTTTGTAGGGGAAAACTTGAGAATGATGGATTAATTCTGACATTCTGATTTTGCACGTCAAAATGAATTATTGTACAAATGAAAAATTGTATTATTGTATTATGAATGTCTGTATAATGAATTAGATTAAATATCTATAAACATTGGTTTATATTTTTAAAAGGGTGAGATTTTGATATAACCTTTATAGGTTTAATGCCATTTGTAATCTTCATGACCTATACCTATACTTTTATGACTAATGTGACTTTTATGACCTGTATGACCTTTATGACTAATGTGACCTTTATGACCTGTATGGCTTTCATGATCTACATGGCATTATTGGTTTACGACCCAAATGACCTTAATGATTTTTATAAGCTTTATGATCAATATGACCTTTATGATCCGTATAAATCTTTATGACCCACATATATGGCCAATAAGACTTTTATGACTCACGTGACTATGTTATATAGTAGTAAAAATGAGAGGTGAAGGAGAGAGTAGAAATATTAAGGTATTTGAATTCTCTTTGAAGACCATCAGCCAAATGAAAATAGATAAATCATGATTTGGCTTCGTCGTACATATCCTACGTTCTCACAAATTTTTAATATTTTATTTTAGTTACTCCTATACCTTTCAGGTATTTCTTTAGACTTCCGTTTACTGTGAAGTTCTGGTTCATTCCAAATCCGATTGATTCAAAAGTATTGAGCCTTGCTAATATGTTCAAATAGGATTATTTATGAGATTATTAGAATATTTTTGTAGGAAACTGTTTTGTTGAAAATACTAATACCTACGACTCTGCGGGCCTGTTTCCAACTTTTTGGGGCACACTTTTTTTATGTATATTGAGTTCTAGTAGCAAGCGCTCACAAAATCATTGATAATTAATCGTTTGCATGCATCCTTTGAAAACTTAATTCTATTACTAACGAGGACAGGACAGGAGAGAGCGAAGGATGGCCACCCTGTACACGGACCGTCCATAAGAGATGCACAAGTTCCACAGCCACCCAAAAAAATCATGTAGGCCGCGAGAGGACCGTATGGAACTGTTTCGAAGAGCCCCGAAACTCGTTTTGTGTAATCGTCGGCTCGAATTAATGACCGCCAACATTATGCAAATTTCTGTTTGTTTTGGCCTTTAGTACCAGTTTAAGCGTCAGATTCCTTTTATTTTAATATAAATTCCGCCTGGTCTTGCGACCGTACGAAACGGCTCTGTGCCAGTTGATACTTTTATTACTCGAAAACATTCGACGTGGGATGCCTTTTATGCATCTGCTAAGTAAGGAAAGTAATTTATACATATAAAAATATTCTTTTTTTTGGGGTAACTTGTAGATAATAATAAATAGCGCGAGAGGAACTTTATACTGTGATATACCAGTTCTTTTATTTTGAATTCGCGAGAATGTGTTGATGGCTCAAGTTTTTTTGTTAACTCACACTAAAAGGACATTGTTTTTAATAACAAAAAAAAATGGGTTAGATAGTGTGTACGTTATATAAATTTATTTATGTATAACTGTAAAACATTAGTTTAAAAATTATGGCCGATTTCCCGGTGATTTCCTCTATGGTAAATATTGCAACATTTAAAATTGTATTTTTCCGACGCTATTGTTCGTTCAGCATATACATAAGAAAATGTGTTTTCATTTCCAACAAAAAATCTATTAAACCTGGGGTTTAATACCTGTAGGTGAAATATTGTATAATTTATAAGAAACATATATCTTTAAATTCCTAAATAAGTAATATGCATATAAACGTGTCCTAACTGATTTTTTTTACAAATAAGTAAATAAAACAACAAGTAAAAATAAAAGTTAATTATTTAATTAATGTTCGATATGGGCGCCGTTCAATATGGGAAACTCTTAACTGCTGCTGCGTTTTCTTAGTTCTTTAGAATTCACTTTTCTAAAAATAGTTCCACCTAATTCAGCACAGGCAGCAGTGATTTTTGCTTCAAATTAAAACAAACATTGTTTTGTACACAGCCTATTTTCTTTATTCGAATTCAAAGAATAATAACAATTACTTTAATAAATAGGTATGTATTTACTTAATTTTTTTTTACTTTGTTTACTACCCAATTCTTATTTGCATTTGATAATATGTTATGTGGATATTTTAGTAAATCAAATAATATTTTGGGAATCGGCCATAACTTTTGAAATAATGAAGATATAAAAAAATAAAAGAACTTGCGAATTATAAAAAAAGTGTACCCCTATTGATAAAAAATCGAGGCATCGCGATGCTTAGTATCGTTAACTATATATATTTTTTTATTTCTATCCTAAAAAGCGGAAGCGTCTGACTTTAGTAAACGCAACTATTTTATAAATTGATATACTTTACAGCAATTTTAATTATTTAGCTAGCAGTTTAGGAGAACAACAGGATAGTGCACTCAACAATAAATTGGCAATAACTTGGTAAATCTTCAGAGTACAAAAAAATGTTAAAAAGAAAAAAAACTCATAATTAATATACTTTTGTAATGATTAAAAAAAAAGGAATGTAGCTAAAAAACATTTCTCTTAGGCGTCGTGACGCTTAGCGTCGTTAAGCCATATTATTGCCTAATATTAAGTGAAGGAAAGTAATGTATCTTTCAAAAAAGATAATTTATCTCAGCCGTTTCTGAGCAAAACTCACTTCCTATGATAAATCGATCACCCTGTACAGAAATATGATTAACCTCACATTCAACTCAATGTATATAGGCTGCAGTTCTTTCTCTGGCTAAAAACTGAACTTGAACGAGATTTTGAAGCAGTGACAAATGAACAGTTCGGCGATTTTTCCGTCGGTGCTATGTATATCAATTTCGACGTAACTATTTGGTAGCAAAAAAGCATATATTAGCATTAATTTTTTTCTACGGTCATAATTTTTTCGAGATATATTTTTTAGGTTAATATATATAGTTCCTCCGTAGTTTCCACAACTGCTGATCAAAAACTAAAACCAAAATACGTTGTCCTCTGTAAAAATATTTATATAGAACATATTTGGAGTTCTATTGGTTCCAACTGTCACCCCTAATTCATAGATCGACATAAAATTCGCGAGTTTGGTTTTGAGGGTCAACATAAATTGAATCAAAACAAAAAAAAAAATGGAAAGAAAAACGTTCTTCTAGCCTCAAGTTATAACAGGGTTCCGAACGTGTGCTGTAATGCATGGCCGGACTCGTAATTGTTATGATATTCACGGAAGATGAAATATGAGAGATCAAAAAGATAGGAGTAAAAATGTGTCAATAATGTATAGTAGTGGTCAAAAATATAAGAGTGAAGTGATTTTATTCAAGTTATTTCATAGCATTTAATGTGCAAAAAATACATAATAAATCCAATGGATATTAAACATGGACAAAAAAATAAGAGTATTGTACAAAGAAAGCGCGAATAAAAAATAACGTTACAAATCCTGATAATATTATTATTCTTAGTACTTTGTAGAATGGCCTTTGTTTTTAAGAACAGCTCCGCAGTCTCGCTTGGGATAGAATCGATCAATTTTCTGCAAGTTTCTACATGGATGGAATACCATGCTTTCTTAACTCTTCCCCACAGCATATTTTTGTTTGCCGATTTTTTAGAAGCAGTTCGGTTAATTTGAAAGATTCTCAATAGGATTTAAGTCTGGTGACTGCAGGGCCACTCTAAAAATTGCTTGTAAACCACTGCTTAACTGTGCGTGTCGTATGTTTGGGGTCATTATCTTGCTGGTACACCCATCTTAACGGCATATTTTCTTCCGCATGGGTAGCATGACTGTTTGCAAGATGTGCAAATAAATTTCTTTAGTCATAGTTTCTTTAATCCTAAATATAGGGCCCCACACCATAAAAAAAAAGCAGCCCCACACTTTAACATTTCCTCCGCCATGTTTAACTGTACTAATAGTATTTCTTTGGTTGAATTCCTCATTCACTTACGTCTTCGTACATACAATCTTCCATCTGATACAAAGATATTTATTTTTGTTTCGTCACTGAAAAGAATGTTGTGCCAATTTCGTTGATAGTTTGGGTTACAATTGTCTCGAGCAAATTTTAATCTTTGCTGTATATTTCTCTTACTTAGGAATGGAACTTTTTTGTCAACTCTACCATATATTTTTATAGTCACAAATGTCGAAAAGGGATCTTTACCAACTTCACGTGCTATACGATTATCAAGAGTCAGGGTTCCCGCGAAGCCTTCATTCGGGATTACATTATACGCACGGACAGTGGCGTGGGTATTGAGGGGCAAGAAATATGCTCTTAAAAAATACGGTTTATATTTTAATTATCATAGAGTTGTATAGTGCCGGCTCTGCGTGATAGCATACTTTTCCGGACCGTAGTTCTAACCTACTGAACTGATGACAATATGTCCCACCCCAAGGACAAGACAGGACGAAAATTTCTTTACACAGTGTAATTGGAGACGATTTTTGCCACAATTGTTTTTGACACATTCATTTCTCATTAAACGTTTAGATGGAGCGAGGGCGTTAACAAAAACTTTGAAGATAACGTTGACCTTCCGATTCATCTTTTAATCTTTGAGACGTGCGGGCGAACACACGAGATCATGCAGAAACCCCTGCGGTTACTTGTTGCGCGGCGAACACGGTAAATCACAGGACGGGTCGTCCGTGTGTTGTAACGGCACTTGATTATATGAGATTAGAGTTGTACCATATTTATATTGTGAACGAGAATTATTGCAAAGCGGAGAGCAAATTGCCCTGCGGACGTCATCTGCCGCATTAGACACACAATTCGAATAAATACAGGGTGATTGATCGACAGGGAGCTGGGCGAAGTCAGCAATCGAGATCGACAATTTTTAATACGTCGAGAATATAAACAATGTCAACAATGTCCACAATGATATTAGACTACTTAAAAAAGATTTCCAGAACTCACACAAATGAACGAAGTGCTGATATTACTAATACATGTTACCGATCGATCTAATAACCATTAATTATAAAAATCAAAATTCCGTTAATTTGCAAAAAAAAACTATAATAAGAATCGAGCCCACAACTTACATATCAGTAGTGTAACACTTATACCATTGCGCCAAGCTAGCTCATAACCATAGAACTTTGGACCAGAATGTCTCTATGGTCTAGAGCCGGTATATGCCAAATGATAACCGAAATCCGAAGTAAGGAATGGTAAAGCGTTGATCATTAGACTCTAATTAAATATGACGTGCAATAAAAATGTGCAATTAGTTACCATAACATAACATAAAAGATTTTTATTGATTATTTAGAGCACCTCTACATTTGTTACCCGTGACTTTGTAACTTTGCTGATCCTTCTTTCCTTTTGCTTGCTCCTTCTTCGTCTTTTTTAAATGGCCTTACAAAAACGGCACTTAGCAGTATGCCTGCCATTTATTTATATTAAATCAAAAATACATATAATTTTTTTTATACTTCCGACCACTTATCATTTAGAAACACGTTTTCGATAAAGGAATGCTAAAAACTGTAAAAACCTCCAAAATATCAAAAAATAAAAATAACCCAACTTTTTTCACTGTACTTATTGTCGACTTGTCGACATGAGAACATGTTACATGGGAAGTTGGTGCTTTTTTTATTGCATATTTCGATTTTACATGTTGTTTTAGATGGATTTTTATATTATATTTTACCGTTATTGAGTTATTTGTGTTTTTTGCAATTTTCTTCATTAGCATCATAACATTTTAAAAAAATTAAATGTCTGTATTGGTATTGTGGTTAGTAGCACCTTAAAACTTTGCAGCAATGGTTTTATTATTTCTGTTATGTACAGGATTAGTTTCCATAATCTGGCAAGTTATTAAGAGTTTATTATTGAAATTAGAAAAAAGTTTCTCATACAAGAGTAGGTGTTATATGTTTTTATAACATGCTAAGGTAAAAAACAATTGAACATCAGAAACCATGAAACACAGTTGCGTGTGTGTGTGTTTTTTTTTAAATGGAACACACTGTATATCACTATATATTCTGATTCTATAAAGTTTTGCATGAGAAGGTCGCGACATATTTTATTTTTAGCGACAAAGGATCACATCTGCTATTGACCACCGGATGCGGAAAAACAAGAAGCAGAAATGTGATTGAAAAAGTATTGAAAATTACAGCAGTAAGGAATTATTTAAAAAAGTTTGATGTGTGGATCGGTAAAGACGGAACTGCAAGTGGCCTCCAAACAGCCCAGACATTACCCCTTTGGACAGAGTTTTTTTTATAGAGAGGCTATAAATACACTAATGCAAATTTGGATGCATTGAGATACTATTGAACGATTCATATCAAGTTTAAATGGCCTTAATTCTAATTTTATAGCAAATTCGTCTAAAATTACCGAGGACTAAGACGTAGGTATCTATGTCGAAAGTACAGCAATTGTGATTATTTTTATTTATGCTCTTTGAGAAATTAGATTTAGTATGTGTTTAAAATTTTGTCTTAAAATTTGTTCAAACTCAAATTTATAATTGTTATTATTTTTGTAAAAAAAAATATGGTGTCGCTAACTACCTTTTTTATTAATACATAACACGTTATATATCTTTGATGAAAAGGGGAAAATCGTGCAATCCGACTATGTAATAATATACAGGGTTTTCCATTAAGAAAAAAACACAGATTGGATTCAGCTTCGTGATTACTGATGTTCAATAATTGTTTTTTATCATAACATATTATAAAAATGTATGCAAAAATCCATAACTTTTGTCTGAGGAACTCGTTTCTGATATCAAAAAAACTCGCCAAAACCTCTGGAAAAAAAAAAAAAAAACCCTCTCTTAAATTAATAAATGCCAATAATGCTATGTCAGATTATAAAAACTAACCCTGTATAGAATACTTAAAACAGAATTACCACTTAACGCAACTGTAATCCATTAAAACTTAATTGTTTTAAATACTATGCTCCATATTTCGTTTTCAAAATTAAAAATATTCAAATATGGATACGAATTTATTATAATTTTAAGATTTACTTAAACTCAATACGCGCGTGTCGCCCATCCTGTTGGCATCATCAGGAGGTGATTAAAATTGATACTGTTTCTCTGCCGAAACAATTCGCGTACAGTATTATTTATGTGACTGGGTTTTGTTTGTGTTTTAATATTAACGAGTGAAATTCACGACAAAAATAATAATTGTTGTCGTGTTTATAATAGTTAGGCCGCCTAACATTTTCAGCTAGACATTATCAAATTATAAAATCTGTATTAATTGCGAAAAAATTCTATAGAAATGCTTTATTAAAGCTTTTAATTTGAGCGAGAAAAAAATATTCCACATGCCGAAATATCCTTTGAATGGGCATCAATGATAGACATGCACAAATCCTTACTAAGAGATTTACCACAAGGTATTTTGCTTGCAAACTGAAAAATAACATGCGATATTTGTTTATTTATTCAGTATGTGTTTCATTTTAACTTGACACATCAGTTTCATGGCAATTTACAACTCCCTACTACTGTATCGCATTTTTTTATGATATATCTATTTTTCAATACAATATGTATACTGAAGAGAGTTTTCAGTTTCTGTAAGATGAAAGTATATTTTAATAAAGTTAAGACGATTTTATCGATATTTTTCTTATTTGTTCGAGACTCCATAATTTGATAAGATGTAGTTGAAAATGTTTGGTGGCCGAACTATTATGAGCCTGGGCTTGTATATAATAAGGAAAATATGGGGCATTGTTTAAAACAAATAGATTTTGTATTGTTTCAAGTTGCGTCGAATTGTAGTTGTGAATACTCGTAGTGGCAAAACCTTATGGTTCTATTAGACACAGTATCAATATCGACACTTTATTTTCTAAAATTACATGATATTTCAAATAATATAGTGCTAATGAAGAAAGTTTTAAAAAAACTCTTGCAACCCTTGCAAACAGTAAAGTGCTTCGAATTAAGCCCTTCGTGGCGGTCGGAACGGAAAAAAACATGTAATGAAAATAAAAAAATCCTCAATTCCTTTGTATTTTTAAAGCAATATAAATCATTTATCGGAGATAATGATGTCACTTAATTAACTGATGTCACTATGTTTAGTACTGTTTTTATGTTATAGGAACTAAGTTAAGTAGTTGGAATCAATTTTATACAAAAGTATAAAAAATATGAATGTTTATTCAGTCATGGTCGTCTGTGTGATTATTTTCTTGTCATTAATTTAAACGGCTATAAATTTGTTATTTATGAAAATATATATATTATAATATATATATATATATATATATCAAATAACATGTACATTTTGAAATGCATAAAAATAAAAATGATCAAGTATATTTTGGCCAACTATGTTGTTCTTTTAAAAAATTTCAGAAACCGTTAATCATAGCAAAAACAAGTTATGCCATTAAATTCCATATAGAAAATATGTGGAACAGAGTGAATTTCCCTCAATATATAAATATGGAATAGTATAACTATGTAGTTTTTTTTGCTACGATGAACGGTTTCTGATTTTTTAAAAGAAAAACATAGTTGACCATAATATACTTAAAAAATATCATTTTTTGTGCATTTCAAAATGTACATGTCATTTTATATTAGAGATAATAGGGTCCCGTTTTCGGTGTGTTTCTAAGGAAAATCATTTAGCGTCCTATTTTCGAAGTTTTTATAAGGAAAACACCGAAAATAGGACACCTTGTACACATCGTTAACCGACAACAGTCACGTTAAATAATTCCTCCTATTCGCAAAACTCTAAATATAGACCGAGTAATAGGCACCGCCTTTGTGTCCGCTAATTTATTGGATAGTGCACTTACTTAGTAATTTTGTAATTTTTCGTTCGGCTGTATATTATGTGGGACACCCACGCCCAACTTGATAAACACCCGTATGGACAGTACGCATGGTACGATATACGAGTACGGCATTATTTTATTACATAAAAGTACGTGTATAGCGGAAATATTTCACTTTCATAATAAGGTAGTGGACCGGAAGTACAGTATCGAAGCAAATATTTTCAAAAACTTTATGGATGTCCAATCAACGAGCGAAATTGGTCACTAATTTTTATCAGCAAACAAAAAATATGGTCGTATAGAGAAACAAATTCTAAGAAAGATAGCATTTTTTGCTACTCGAGTTTTAATGGCGAACATAACCAAAAAAATTCGCAAAAGTCAAAAAAACGTTTTTTTTGCAAATAAAAAAAAAGCTTCAAGTCCTACACAAGAAAGTTAAATTAGAAAGTTGTAGGTCTTAAAAATGCGCGTCGAATGAAATTTGAACGAAAAAAATCGGTTCATAAACATTTGAGAAAAATTAAAAAAAAACGTCAAAAATCGCGTTTTCGTATTTTCGCTGTATACATTCCAATTTTGTTTGAACAGACTTCTTGTTAACTACAAGTATTGCCCAAGACAAGCGGAAAATGATCTTTTTTTTCAAAAATTTAAAATTTTTTTATTTTTTAGAGTTATAACGATTTAAAAAAAAGACGTTTTCCAAAAATCAGGTTTTACAGAGGCAAAAATGATCGTACAGAAACGATCATGGGCTCATTTTATTCACGAAGACTACTTGTACTTTCATGCTATTAGAAAACCAAATCGCTTTTATTTAATTTTTGCATAAAAAAATGTGTTGTAAAATTGTATCATTTTTTCAAACCGGTTTTTTTCGAATAACTTTTAATTTTGGTTTTACATTTTTGGCCGTTGCATATTTGAAAACTGGTATTCAAAACAATCAATTGATCAAACAGTGGTGGTTGGTGATATTTCAGTTAGCCATATCTTGAAAACGACGCATGGGACCCACTTCACTTTTTAGGTGATGACTATACACCTCTTACAGAAAGGATTTATAGTGAAAAAACCGTCAACAAAGTTTGCGAAAAAAATTTCAAAAAAACTGGAGCACTCCCTGGGATCTCAGCTCTGTGGAATATTTGCAGTAATTTTTTTTTTCATAATCTAGAAACAAATATAAGGAGAGGTTTTTCGATTTGTTACAAAATATTTTTTTTCAAAAAGTTATGGCCATTTTAATTTTAATTTTATAGGAACATTTTGTTTCCCAAAATTATTTTTTAACAAATATATTTTGCAACAAATCGAAAAACCTCTCCTTATATTTGTTTCTAGAGTATGAAAAAAAAATTTAATTCAAATATTCCACAGAGCTTTACTGAGATCCCAGGGAGTGCTCCAGTTTTTTTTGAAAATGTTTTCGCAAACTTTGTTGACGGTTTTTTCACTATAAATCCTTTCTGTAAGAGAGTAAAGTTATGGCCATTTTAATTTTAATTTTATAGGAACATTTGTTTCCCAAAATTAATTTTTAATAAATATATTTTGCAACAAATCGAAAAACCTCTCCTTATATTTGTTTCTAGATTATGAAAAAAAAATTTACTGCAAATATTCCACAGAGCTTTACTGAGATTCCATTGAGTGCTCCAGTTTTTTTGAAAATCTTTTAACCCTATCATCGCTTTTAAAATCCATCCTCATGGCCTAATCGTTTAGTAATTTTTTTCATTTAAAATCTAAATTCATGACATGACAAATTCAGTTATGACACTTAGGCCTTTTCCTAATTTTACTTGTTTAATTTTATTTCTTCGTAAGAAGTTTAGTTTGCAAATTTTTGTTAAAAAGTAGGTTTTCCGTTTCGGTTTAAATGCGTAATACTTAATAAACCTTTCCTTAAAAAACTTTTAATTAGTTTTTCTCCATTATCTCAAAACTTTTTGGCACTTAGGCCCTTCCTAATTTCCACTCTTCAATTAGGACTTCTTAAGTCCCCCAAATACGAAATTTGAACACAAAATATACAAGGTGTTTCTTTCTATACGATCTCAAAGTTGAGCAAAATACCGAGTTTGAGATCCGCTAGACGAATCAAGTATACCATGGAATAGTATATATCAAGACAGTTGAATGTTATATGGAATCGCTTAATTTTGACCTAGACAAAAAACAATTTTTTTTTGTCTACGATAGTTAGTTCAAAATTAAGTTTGATTCCAGATAACATTCAACTGCCTTGACATCATTGCATGGCACATTTGACCTTTCTAGTCATTTTGCTCAATTTTGAGATCGTATAGAAACACCTTGTATATTTTTTTGTTCAAATTTCGTATATGGGGATTCTGAGGAGTTCTGATTAACGTTATGGATTCAGATTTGAGATAAAAAAATCGCTAAATGGTTATATTGAATTTCGGGAGTATAAACAAAATCATAGCAGGGGGGATGAATCTTAAAAGCAACGGTAGGATCAGAAGAAGCAGTTTTCGATGCCCTATAAAACAAACAAAAAAAAGATTATCTTGTAAAAAGTAGACACCCTGTATGTTACATATTATTATATAACTTCTGTACTATATACAGGGTGATCGATTTATCATAGGAAGTGAGTTTTTTTCGGAAACTCACTCCTTTTTAGCGTCGTTAAGACATATTTTTTTATTTTTGCCTTAATTTTGAATGAAGGTGACTAAAAGTGATTTACCGTTCATAAAAATTAATTTCTCTTTTTTTTTCAAACTACACATTACAAAAATATTATATGTACACCACGTACATATATATTTGTATAGCGATAGACTGCTCTTCATCTTTTATTGAACGCATTTCTAAAACTATTTCATGTCAGTGACCTCGGTCTCTATTAACCTCGGTAATAACTCGGTAATAACCTCGGTAGTTATTTATCGGTCATATATTGGTCGAACACTTTTAAAATTTCAAATTTGCCGCCACTTTTTCCATTGTTTGCACCTTTTGAGATTAAGTTTAACCTCAAAACTTCATTTTTAGTTTTTACTTCAGGACAGATCACGTTGAAAAGCTAAAACCAGAATGCCTAAAATAGACAGCGTCGTCTGGAAATATGTATTGCAAAACTCTTTCGATAAATATCAGAAAACATTGAAATTGCATGTTTTGGAAGAAAATGTGTTATAATTATTATTTATGTGTTACACAACGTGTCCGTATTTGGTCTTAACATGATCTAAATGTAACCAATATGTTCAAACATTAATATATTTCAATCAGACGGGTATCTGTTTTGACCTTATAATTACGGTTATATCAACTGAGACAAGGTATACAAATTCTATTACCTTATGTATTGCCCTGTGTAGTTCCAGACCTACCTGCAAATATAAAAAAAATAGTATTACAAAAGAATAATTAAAAAAAAAACATTAAAAATAACTATCATAAATTTTAAACGAAAACTAAAGATACGAAAGTATTAGGTACCTTTAGCAGTAGTCTTTATAAATTTTCTCCTCTCAGTAATAAGTAACAATTTTTCTTACACAGCACTAATTGAATACACTGGAGTCAGATTCATTTAACCCGAATTAAAATTCATGCACATAAAAATGTTCACTTATTTGTCTTATCACGTCAATTCGCGTTTTGTTTTAAAGAACGTAACACATTCCGAGATTTTCGACGGGACACTACTGAAAATCACTCATAAATGCAATAGTCGACCGTTGTATTAAAAACAAAAAAAAAGAAGCAAAAAATGACCTCAAGTACATCACTGTTTTTATAATACATGCCCGTTTGATGAATCAAGCGTGTGCATGGACTGGTTAAAATTCACGCTGCACGATACAATTCGGTTAGTTGGTTAGTCGGACTTTTTGTTCAAAAATAGTACTTATTAATATTTGAAAATCGGCGAGTACGTTATTACTTTAATAGAATTATATTTAATATTATTTGAGATACATTTTGCTCAGTAGTATAGTGCATAATGTGGTATACATATAAATGTCGATTAATAAAAGTAGTTTTTTTTTTTTAAATTGTGCTTCATCCCACTAGTTAAAGTGTATATACATATACGTCACTAATGTCACTAATATAACTTTAATAAAACGAACGAATATTATTCCTCAACGGAAAAAAAATAATTCTTATTCTCAGCAAATATACAATGTGGGAAAAATATGGAACACCTGAAAAATCGCGCAAAATATATATAATATATATATTTTTCTTGCTAAAATGCTCGAAGGGGTCAAAATGCATTTTAGATTTACTGTTTGTTTTTGTAATAATTTGGTTTTCAAGGTCAAATGGTGAGCATCTTGTTAATGGCAACCCATATTTTTTATTCGATAATGTGAGAGCACATTTTTGAGTAGTGTAGTATAACAATATTATCAAGTTGCTTAAAGAAAGACAAGATAAGAATACAAATCAAGTCCGAATTGGTTTATGTAGACGAATAAAAAAAAACATTAAATAATGACCCATGAGTAAAATATATGAAAAATATTAAAAATTTGTCAAAAAATTGTCAAGAATAAAAAAGTTCTTAAAATCAATCAAATAATGCACTGGAAATGCATTTTCAAAATGTTTAAGCAACTTTTTGGATTTTGCATAGTCAATTTTTGCAAAATTTAAAAAATTGCTTAAAATCCAGTGCATTCTTTGAGTGATTTTAAGAACTTTTTATTCTTGACAATTTTTTGTAAAAGTACATCATTTTCCAATAAACCGGAACTTTTTCGGAACCTTTTTTTCCCGTGCCGCAAAGCGCCGGAAGTTTCTTATGGGATTTACATGTTAAAAATCACTGAAAACGTTCGATACGCTCAAAAACTATAAAAATCATCAAATCTGATAGTCGCAAGGATATATTTCCATGTATCTTTTCCTCCTGAAAAGATGGAACGTCAGATTTCGTTTATTTGTTGTGAAAAAAATTATGAGCGAAAAATTGCGAAAAAACACCAAATTAAACTAAAAAAATTTGAAAAAAAAGTCGAAATAATTTATTATGGTGTTTGTATCTGACTGAGGAGTATTAAGCATATCATGAATCAAAAGTAGAGGTAAAAACCTACAATTTGACGTCCGGTTGAAGTCTGTAGGTGCCTCTGAACCGGAGTTACGATCATTTCAAGTTTTACGCAAAATTCAGGAGCGTATATGGCGGAAGGCGATTCAATCCTGATTCTCAAACGATAGATTCTCCTGCATCGACTTGCATAATTTAACGATAGTATGAAATGCTCCATATCATACGAATAATTCATCATCTTAATATAATATTACCTTTAACTTGAAGTCATTTTACATTGATTATAAGAGAATTTCAGATTGGAATATACTATAGTGTCCGACGTTCGTACACGTAATTGTAACATTAGAATTATACTTTGGAGTTGGGGAGCTGCGTCGTGGTATAATCGGGTAGTAATACAAATCTATATGTTATGTGCTTGTTTCTCAACAATCGAGTAGTTTAAGGTTTATTCAAGCTTGAGCAAATGGAGCACGGAAGAATGAATTCTCGAAAAAAATACGGGTTTTCTCTTAAAGTTGGTAGCTTCATTCGCTCTGACATTAGCCGCGGAAATTTCTTCATATTACTACCAACTTCAAGAGAAGTCGAGAGAGAAGAAGTTTCGAAGAGAAGAATTGTTGAGAAACAAGCACATATGGAGCATTTCATACTACCGTTAAATTATGCAAGTCGATGCAGGAGAATCTATCGTTTGAGAATCAGGATTGAAAAGACAGAAAAATCGCCTTCCCTCATATACGCTCCTGAATTTTGGTTACAAATGATCGTAACTCCGGTTCAGAGGCACCTACAGATTTCAACCGGACATCAAATTGTAGGTTTTTACCTCTACTTTTGAATCATGATATGCTTAATACTCCTCACCATAATCACCATAATAAATATATTCGTCTTATATAAATATTATATATAAATTATTTCGTCTTCTCTTCAAATTTTAGTTTAATTTGGTGTTTTTTCGCAATTTTTCGCTCATAATTTTTTTCACTCAACAAATAAACGAAATATGACGATTCCATCTTATTCAAGAGGAAAAGATACATGGAAATACATCCTTGCGAGTATCAGATTTGATGATTTTTATTGTTTTTGAGCGTATCGAACGTTTTCAGTGATTTGTAACATGTAAATCCCATAAAAAACTTCCGGCGCTTTGCGGCACGGGAAAAAAGGTTCCGATCGCGGCAGTTTTGGTTTCCGCACAAGTTTTTAGGTACCCAGAACTGATTTTCACCCGGCCCGCTGAGAAAAAAACGAAAAAAAAAACATTAAGGTCCACCCTAATGTACACACATACATATGTGTGGTCAAACCAAATACTGAATTTATGTGGATTTGTCTGAAGGTGTCTTTGTTATATACATGACACACAGCGAGGGGGCGGTTGTTTTGTTGTATATTAATGTTTCTTTATTAATTCATAAAGATATTCATGTGACGTGTCACGTGTCGTTTTATAGGTTTCTGGGGTAGGGAAAACTGAAATATCACATTACTAAGTAGATCCGAATCCAAATCCAAAATAGATCATATTGGTCATAAAGGTCATTTAGATCATAAAGGTCCCATTAATCATAACTTATGATTAATGGGACTAAATAGTAACTAGTATTCTTTCGCACACTTGCCATGTTCTATTATGATATTATATCACACTACTGAACGTGTTGCGTATAACAGAGGATGTATAACTGCTCCAGCTGTCACAGGAGTCCTGTAATCAAATCAAATTGACGCAACCCCCATCACATGCTACACGAGTTGCCTATGTGTTGCGTTGCCGTATGACAACTCTACTTATCTTATAAAATTCACACACAACTTCCTTCAACGCAATTTTAAGGTAAACTTCGTTGCTTTCGAAATGAACAAAAACTGATTCAAGTCCTCAACTATTGTTGATCAACTATAAAATCGGTCAATTAAACTTGATTTGTAAGAACGCGCTTGTACTAAAAACTTTCAAAACAAAAACTGGACTAACTCTTCCGGACTCATTTGACACTTATATGACACCATTCGTCGGCCGATTGTCCGACCAATCGGGGTGCGCAAATAATTCGCGTTTCGCAGTGATAAGAGCGGACATCGATCAGGTGGTTGGGGACGTGGGGCCCGGCCTCTCGCAATCGAGTGCCGTGGATAATCACTGGAATTAGCGCGGCCGGTCTCGGTGGTCCAGCGGCGTGGACTACCGAAGTCCCACGCACCATCATAACACCCTGTCACGGTCCCCGTATAATTATGTTATAAATAATGGCAGATAATCGGCCGGCCGACGCCGCGGCCGCGGGCTGTTTGGTTTTCCACGGCGATCGCTAATTGAAATCGACGCCCGGCCATACCCGAACATGAATCAGCCCGTTTTTGGGGAGACGCCAACCGACCGAAGAAATGATATGGCTCGCTCGCCGACCGACACGCAACGCCCTTCTCAACCAGCAGTGACTGACGTGGTTGTACAAAGCATAATAGAGCTTTTTGACATGACACGATTGATACCTGAAATCCGACTACGGGATACTTTTAAGTTCAGTCCTTAGATGAAAACGTATATGAATTGGATTAGGAAATAGTTGCACTTTTTTTAATAACAAATTAGTGGAAAAAAATGTTTTTTTCAGTTTTTTGCTTATAGAAGAAAAGCTATTGAAGCAATCACATCGCATCCAATAGGAAAGTTGTAGAAAATTAAAAAACCTTTAAAATGAAAAAAAAATCAAGTTAATCGGTACATTTTTCGCTGAGAAAACTCGGAAAAAACGTAAAAAAACTACCTTTTCTTAATAAATTCGTAATTCGAGTATTTTTGCATTAGAAGAGTCAATCTTGTGGGAAAATGTAGGTAATATCACGAAGAATGAGTGTGCAAAAACTGGATTATATCCGATGAATAGTTTTTGCATAATTCGTCCATTTACTTTGTTTCATTTAAGTGCCATTAAATTGGTGTAAAACACCTCTGAACACCGCGCGAAATTTGCTGGTCGCTGCCGAACGCGCGGGAGCGCGCCGCCGAACATTTTGCGCGGTGTTCAGAGGCGTTTTACACCAATTTAATGGCATTTAAATGAAACAAAGTAAATGGACGAATTGTAGTTTACACTCTGTAGTTTCCGAATCCGTCGAGAAAATGTTATTTAATCTATCGCTCGACGTGTTATGGAATATTCAAAATACGGTGTAAAAACAAACTTTTTGTCGAATAAAACATTCGAATTATACTATTGTGTCGAATAAACACATTCGCTTGGTAATAAGTAATAATTAAAATGTACTATGATGCAATCATCTAGTCATAAGCTGAATTGCAGAGGGTTAACCAAATATGACCCGCTTGGATTAACAATAAACTTGCTAAGGGGGATTGGGGGAGGGCCGGCCGGCAAAAGCCTTTTTTTGTTCAATATGGATTAACAATAAAGTTATAAAAACAAAGAACATTACTTATTAAAGAAAAATCCAAAACAAATGACGTAGCAACTTAACAAGACCCAAATCGAACATCTATGTATGTATAACAATATAAAATATACTTGCATGGATACGTGGTTCAGCGTTTACGTGATAGGAAGACATGGCACCCAAGAATGCAAGTTACTGTTTATGGGATATTGTCCTTTTCAATGTTCGGGAGGGCATAACCCTCGGGTAGCACCCACATAGGCAGTCACAGTTATTGTTACAACATATACGGTGACCTCTATGACTTTCATTTCCTCTGGGTGATAATATCACCGATGGATTTGATGATAGGAGACCGAATGATCACAACTAGCAGAGACCAAATGAGTATGAGCACGGATCGAAGGACTAATGATCAAAGTTTTGTAGTAAAGAGGATTTTTTTACTTCTTGCTCAAAAAACCAAATAACTAAAGCGTGATGGTAAATAGGATTTTTGTTTGTTTGTAAATAGGGTTGGAAGTGTCAATGGATACCACTGAAATGATACACTGATATGAAAATGCTTTCTTAGGCACGTCCTTCCGCCCTAATTATGGCTTGGTCTAGAGTGTACTGATTAGACGAAATGCGTATAACGCTTTGGTTAATACTGACTTTTTATTTACAATATAAAGCCATATACACTACTCAAAACGAAAAAAGGAGCCACTGTTAAAAATGTGGATATTTTTTTACTGGAATAACTTTTTATTACAATTTTTTTTATATAAATATATTGGACTGTTCTCTAAAAATTTAGTATAATTTTTTTGTAATCTACTTGTGATGCTTACAGGAAACAAGAAAAATGCAGAAATGTGCGGTTAAGCTCTTTATTGTTTTAATTAAGTGGCTCCTTTTTCGTTTTGATTAGTGTATATACAATTTCACTGGCATTACATGTTTCAGTTAAGCGTAACATTCATCGTAAATAGTGTTATACAGACCCTGGTATTGAAATTTACTAGACAACCTACTTTTCTGTCTTCAATAATATAGCCAAGTGGGTGAGCAAATTGGATGACTTGTAGTTATTGTTGGTTGTTGTTGTCGGACTCCACAACTTCGATAGGCGCCCTTTTGTATAGCTGGCCCTTCCTTCCCGAGCTTCTAAACCTGCCCTTCACGTTGGCTTTCACACTGACATAGTACAAGAATAATTGAGGTTTCTTCTTCCTCCAAACAGAATTTGAATGTATCCAAATAGACTCTATTTAGTCGACATTATTCTTGTAGTAAACTTACTAGTGTCTTGAGAATATTTTTATTTTCACTCAAGCATGTTCCATTTGTATGCGGAGACGTGGAAAAGAAAATCAAATCTTAAAGAAACAATCAATGGTTTTGGTTAAAGATAAATAACAGAATGGAATATATTTTTTTATCCCCAGTCCAATATCCCGATGTTTCTCACATCAGAATATGATGAAAATTCAGTTTTACTAAGATGGCCAAATTATATATAACGAGATGAATAAAACTCAGCATTTGGGGTAAAATCCTTTGTAAGTATGAATGAGAGTGTATCGGTACTACGTTCGTTTCATGTTATCCGAACCGAAACAAAATTACACGTATTTAAAATGCGTGGCCGTGGGCGTGCCACATGTACATACTGTAACTAAAATCGATTGCTGTCAAATTTAATATTTAGTTAAATAAACAAAGCTAGAATGTCGAGACTTGCACGCGATTGCAGAGCTCCTGGTTTATCGGCCTCTGGGACCGGACGGACTACACGCCTCGTAATATGTCCGGATATTTAGTAGGTATACGTGGTGACAATTTATTTACTATGAATCAGAATAAAATAGGTTAGTGTGTGTGAGTGTGTTTTGTATGCATGTGTATCAATGTACAGCTTATTCATACTCTGGTTTCTCTTTAGTCTCAATGTACGAGTAGAATGTGAACTGAGATTATTTAAATGCATTATGCAGTGTGTTTCATTTTGAGCGGCCTCATCCTGGGATTTTTGAATGGAGTTTTACGGAGTTTTTATTAATATACGAATGCGTTTCATAAAAAATCTATGGAACTATTTAGACACTAACCTCAGTAAAATTAAAACCCACCACTTTATTAGTATTACTATTATTACATATGGGGTAGGTGCAAGCCTTGTGCACATAGGCCGATGCTTATTGTGTCCCACACGAGCTACTCATTCTCACAGTCTTGTTTCCTAAATTAATTTAAAAATTTAATTTAAGAACCGTCTCTAATGGAGCGTCTGTTACCTTTTTTTGGTTTTGTTGTTGTAGCCCCAAAATTAGAATTCCTAACAGCTACCAATGCTGAACATTAGCAAACTATATAGAAGGGGGTGTCTTCCTCCTCTCCAGACCTCCTATAATCGAGATCATTTTTCACCCCAACTGTGGTGATACATCGCATGAGTGGGCAGTGTTCTGTGAATCGTCACACTGTCCATATTAGCTGGTTTCTACCCAGTTATACCAGATTTCTGTCTTATTCCAGGATGGTTACTCAATGAACATCTGCGATTGCCTCAAACCGGGAACTTCTGCCGAGGGAAAGATATGTTTCTGTCTTAATATCATTTATGGCCATCCTGGGGTTGCCCGGTAGGTCAAACCACAGGTGGCTTCTGGCCCTTTCTTTGCGTCCCTCCGCGAAAGTCCCTTCTTTCGTTTACTTAGTGACCTTGGTGTTCTCTAACCCACTTGAGAGTGATACCGTTGTGTTCCGCTAATTGTAATAACGAATCCATACCGTCATTGACTACCTGGGAATGTATTTCTACTTCTTTCAGGGCTTTAAATGCTACATGCTATCAGTAATAATCTGGATTCTCTTATTTATATAAAACCTCCTGATAATTTTCTGTGCACAAGTCGATATTGCATTTATTTCTGTCTGAAATATGGTTGCTGAGTTCCCTAGGTTTATGCTAATTTCGCACCTTGTGTCTCTGTTGCTTGCACACAAACGCCAAACTTTAGTTACTTGTTATTCTAGCTGCGTCGATCGCCATTGGTATTAATGAAGCCTGACGGCTTTTTGCGAGTCCATCTACAAATAATGTTTTATTATCATCGAAAGGTGTCAACTTCGATCAGCGACGTGTGAACGCGATGGCATCTTGAAAAATTCCTCGATAACAAAAACCGATCGTTTTACTTCGGCAAAATTTAACGACTTCAGAACTATTTCGTTATGCAGTACTAAAAACTTACAGCTGTTAATGACGTCCGCTAAGAAGCTGAAACCATAAACATTCGTTTCTGGTGACAGCGTTGAAGAAAAGAAGTTTTAAAATAAATAAACAAATACGACATAAGCATTTTGTATTACACGTTTAATGACAATAGAATTTTAGAGAGTAGAGCGGGGTTAATTGAGTGTAGGGGTAAATAGTAATACGGTTATATAAAAAAATTTCGACATAAAATACATAGGAAAGCCATTCTATACGATATTTATACGTATGATGTATATAATAGTGCTGTTGTTACCTACATTGCCATATAATGTGCAATTTATATCATTTTATTTGTTACCATAGTTTACTTGGTTTACTTGGTTGTCTACTTATACAGGGTGTTCCTAAAAGGTATGTCATAAATTTAACAGCGTGTTCCTGAATCAAAATCATGTCGATTTAACACAATTTACCTATATACAATTAAGCATCCCTGCGGAGCTACAGCCCTTCAAAGTTTCCATTTTTAATTTATTTTTATAAATATTTCCGTCATGTGTACAGATAAACTTTTCAAATTTGGCATGAACACTCACTTTTAGGATGCAAATAATCGGAAAGATTCTTATCTATCTCACTTGAAACTGAAGGGTAATTAACCTGAAACTTGATTCGTTTTTGGCCCATAATTCTTAGAAAAGACTAAATATCTTAAACCTAGTTACACCATATTGAAAATAATTAAAAAATAAAAATAATCATTTTGTTGTTCAAAGTTCGAAAAGTTCCGTTTTTCGTGAAAATTGCAATTAAAAATATTGGCTTTATTATTTTATGGCCGTTTAGTTTTTCGATAAAAAGTGGCTACAGAAAACAAAAAGCTTATCTCTGATTAATTCATGGACGGTAGATGTCAATATGACAGAAAAAGTAATAAAATATCAGCTGTTTCTTAAAAAAAAAACATAATTTGCTTTAAAGGGAAGAGTAGCCTCCCAGATAATTTTTTACTTTTTCTGTCACATTGACGTCTACTATCCATTAATTAATCAGAGATAATGTTTTGTTTCCCGTAACCACCTTTTATCGAAAAACTAAATGGCCATAAAAATAATAAAGCCAATATCTTTAACTGCAATTTTCACGAAAACGGTTAACTCTTCGAACTTTGAACAAGAATAAGATTGTTTTTATTTTTTATTTATTTTCAATATTTATTTTCAATGGTAACTAGATTTAAGATATTTTGTCTGGTCTAAGAATTATGGCCCAGAAACGAATCAAGTTTCAGGTTAACTAACTTTCAGTTTTCAGTGAGATAGATAAGAATCTAGTTGATTATTTCAATCCTAAGAATGAGCGTTAATGGCAAATTTGAAACGTTTATCTTTACACATGGCTGTAGCTCCGCAGGAATGCTTAATCGTATATATGTATATTATGTTAAATCGACATGATTTTGATTCAGGAACACGCTGTTAAATTTATGACATACCTTTTAGGAACACCCTGTATATATTTATTTATTATAACAGGAAAATCTGAGTTTTATTGTTAGAACGGTTAGGAATACTCAAATACTGTCACTCAAATACTCAAATACTCAAAGGTTAGGATTACTCAAATACTGTCAGTATGAATTAATACTGTTACTTAATGATATGTTAACTCATTTTAAGGGATAATTCCTGGACCAATTTTAAGTCGAAAAGTTAAATAAAGTGTTTGGTTTTCAAGATTCATTGTGTTAATTTTTTTCAGTAAAGCCAAGTTAAAAGTAGCACCCTAAAAATTTGTAAAAAGGAAATTCAGAACAACGGGTCTGTGTTTGTCACCTTCAAAGACGTTTTAGTACTTTTAGAGTATCCTGTAAACATCCTGTAAAACAACTACCTTAGGTACCTATAATAAATAATAACGAGTAACGTTATCTCCTTCCATAAATAATTTGAAATAATTAATGTCTCTATGAGGCCGTAAGCTGCACTTATGCAGTTTTAGAATTCTCTAAATATGCCTAAGCATTTTGACAGTCTGATAAAAATAATCTAAAGTAATAAATCATACTCCCATTATGTATATATTATGAAATGAGGGTTCGTGATGTTTCCTTAACAATTTATGTTATAATTATGCTAATATCTTAATTAACCTGTATCGTTCTCCCCATGCAATTTTTCTTGGTTAGGCTCCGAAGTCATTGTTCCTTATATTATCGCCTTCTTTGTTCATTTATACGAGTATATATACAAAAACATGGAAGGTCAATTAACTAATACGAAGTAAAATGTCTGATGGAACTAAGTGGAACTGATATCAACACCTCTTTACTGTTTACTGACGTCATTATTAATTAGAAATTATAATGCAGTTTCTCTATTAACGGTAAAACTAAATATTTATTTTCTTATTACTGTTCTTTTTTTAAGGAACGGAAGCTGTGTGAGAGCGGATACACTTCTCCGTTGTCCATTCCGCGAATGTTTATTTCCCACCTATGGCAACACAGTTTAGATTTCTCATTCAACATTTTTTATTTTATAAAGTTTGTTTACTTTTTTTTTTAAAATAAACAAATTAATGATTATAAATTATACAGGTCAACAAAAACTTGTACTAGAAACCAGAGTATTCTTTTTTCGAAGGTTTTCGACGTGTTGGATCCGAATTTGATATCTATATTGCTCTGGTGGCTCAGGTTTTCGAAATATTCTAACCTAAAAGTGCAAACATCACGTTTTTTAGGTATATTTGAGATTGTGTCACATCACTGGGTAATTATTTTTTCCAAAATCATTTACTGATTCTGAAAAGAGCTACTCTTGCTCTTAAAAACCCATTTTGATTTATCCTGGTACCTGTTTTCTTCTTCGAGAAATCGCATTTTGACATAGTTCTAAGCAAACAAATTGCAGAAAATGCGTTTCTTGGCGAAAAAAAGTTCCTTGCTCTGTTTTTCCTATAATCTTTTTGAAAATTTATATATGGAGGTTTTGGAGGTCGCTGATTACGAGGGTGTACAGTTTGAAGGTTTATAGGTTGAGGGTTTGAACTTTGGGGTTTGAAGATTTGGCGTTTGGTTTTGTCTGGGGTTCGTAGGTTTGGAGTTTGTGGGTTTGAAGTTTGTGGGTTTGAAGTTTGTGGGTTTGAAGTTTGTGCATTTGAGTTATATATTCCGTTGATACACAAAACCTTGTGATGGATAAAGGGCTATTTGATGCTACTCTGAGTTAAAAAAAAAATGTAATGAAAAATACTAATTTTTAATATGTAATTCCACTATTTTGCCTCCGCCATATTGAATAAAAAAAAACATCGAATTCGTAAACACCGCCCTCAATACCCCTAAGTACAAATTTTTTTGAGTAAAACACAAAATTTCAACATATTTTCCATCTTATAGTCCGCCATTTGGAATTTTGCAAATATGAATTCGTAATCAGCAGCCTCCAAGACTTCTGTATCAAAATTTTCAGAAATGTTGAACGCAAAACAGATCAATGAATGTTTTTTTCGCAAAAAAGACGCGTTTCCTGTAATTTGTTTATTTATAACTATTTCAAAATGCGATTTCTCGAAGAAGAAAAAAATATATCAGGATAAATCAAAATGGGTTTTGAAGGGCAATAGTACTCTTTCAGAATCCATAAATGATTTTCTAAAAAATAATTATCTAGTGATGTTACATAACCCCAAATATATCGAAAAAGACGCGATTTTGAACATTTAGGTTAGACTATCTCGAGAACCAGAGCCACCAGAGTAATACAGATTCGCATTCAACACGTCGAAACCCTTCGGAAAAGTATTCGCTGGTTTCTGGTAAAATATTTCGGCCGAATTTTGTCGGCCTGTGTTATGAGTATAATAAATTGTCCTTCATGCTAATGTGTGACAAATAAAGAGACTGTACAGTTATTCACAACTCAATTCAAAAATTGTTTTCACGGTAGTAAATTAATAAAATACACAACAATAAAAAAAATACGACATAAGAGGAAATTAATTGGTCGCTTCGTGCCATTCACTTCGTTTCCTGGTTATGTGCCTTTGAAATGATTTATTTCACGGCATGCAGCAATAATGTAGTCATTTAGATATTGTTTGTTCAATAACACGAACGATTATCAGATTTCAACTCGACTTGTGAAATATTTACAAGGGCTCATTTGTTCAGGGTTGTAGTTAAATAATTGTGTTAAGTATACACTACGTGTTAATTGAGGATTCTGCTGCAAGAACGATGGAGCTCCATTTTCAACGCGTGACGAGGTTAGCTGATTATTATTTCGATAAAAATATTAGGCGTTATTTAACGCAAATTCCACACATCTCAGTGCATGGAGTATACATACTGACATATGCTGAACTGCGTCGAATTTGCGTTAAATAACGTCTAATATTTTTATCGAAATTATAAGCAGTTAACCTCGTCATGCGTTGAAAATGGAGTTGCATCGTTCTTGCAGCAAGCTCCTCAATTTATTGAATTCTACTCATTATACGAATCACAATATTCAGAAAGTAGATTTTTCAGAATTCTATAAGGAGGTCAGAATATGAGTAATTTATTAAATTATAAATCTTGAAAGATGAAAAAGGTTAAGTTACTTAAATCATAAAAAATATTTTCTTAAATTATTGAATGATTTCAGTTACTTAACCCAAGTCCCAAATGTCCTGATTTTTCAAAGAGCAGCCAGTTTATTTTCAGTGTTATCGGTGTTGAAAAAATTTCAATCAGGTCAATTCTGACTTAAAATTCCATGCTTTTTCAGAATATGGCCTTAGAATGTTTCAAAAGTTGAATTTAAAAAAAGTTATAAACAAATATTTGGATAAAATTAGTGTCATATTCTGAGAGCTAACGTACCCCGAAAAAATGGAACCAAATCCCATCGGTAAAAAACATTTTTCGAACACGGCATCATTATTGTTAAAATGGTTATACACCATTGGCAGAACTATAGCCTTAGAGGTTCGTCCGCGCTGAGAATTTCCTGTGTGGATTGCAGACGATATGGATGAAGCTCCAAATCATTTTTCAAAATTCGTTGACAACGTTGTATAGGGCAAATTCACTTGTTGGCTCAGATAGGTAACTGATATTCTTGGATTGTCCGTCATCACTTGCCTAACCAATTCAACGTTTTCTTCTGTCCTTACTTTGGACCTGCAACTCCCTTGTTTGCGATGGACGCTTCCAGTTTGCCGGTACAAATGTAGAAAACGTTTCATTGATTGGCTAAAATGGTCTAAATGAATAACTGCGTCTGGAAAAACTTCTCTGAAGTCCTCATATACAGCTCTCATCGAATATATCCAATTCCCAATGATTCTACTGCCATTTCTAAAATAAACTTCAAGCGAAACACGCCTCTGTTCTTCATTAAATGTGAATTCCATTGCTTATTTTATAATTCTGACAGCCACTGTCAAAAGTTTGACAACAACAAAGTTTCGTTTCGAGTTTCGACATGACCACTATTTCTCTCTCATTCATAGCCAGGGTTGATGAGGTTTTTTTGGATGTCTACATTCTTAACAAGAAGTCTAGAACTAAGGAGACCGAACTGCGGCTTTTCGATGTATAACGCGACGGGCTCGAATATGTCCGCCTCCAGAGGCGCTGTAAGCAGTTGTGTACTCTAGTTGCTACGGTATATAAACAGATATCTATACGTATACCGTGGTTCTGTACTAATCTGTGTGCATTAGGGGTTAGAGTCCGTGTGAATGTCCGTGGTGCGAATACATTTGACAGACGCTCGATATTTTTCGTTAATTTGTTGTTGTTGAATATTATATTGAATCTACAAAAGTAATGTCTTTGCAATTACGAATTTTCGCAATGATCAATATGAAAATGTACTCAAAATATTTCATGTTACGTGCTTCAACGTTAACAATACAACAAAGGAAAATATTTCGTTTCATACATACATCAGTAATTTGAAATAATGTCCGGTTATTCGGACCGCTTCTTAAATCACACAATGCAACACAGCACTTTTGAACCATATTTATTTTTGTATATATTTTTGTTAAAGCCAAACGGCATGTAAGCACCCGCTTTGACAGCTTAATGATAAACGTCATATAAAACCATAGCATGGTTTTCTATGATAAACATTCACATGTGGACCGCTGACCGCTGCTCATCACGTGACTCGAGTACATTACTGTTTACAGCGTCTCCTGGAGGCGGACAGATTTGATCCCTAGATACCGAACGAGTTCGGTCTCCTTAGTTCTAGTCTTCTTGATTTTCCTGATTCTAGTCTTAATTATAAAGTACAAAACTATAAAGTTTGTAGTATTGTATTTTTGATGAATTATTGTCACTCTATAAAGCCACAACGTATATAAATTCATATAATATGTATCTAGCCAAGAGAAAATGCATAAATAACCATAAACATGTAAATGAGATTGTCTCAACTTAAACTATTCGTGGACATTCTTACGAATAATGTAACTGTTTTGTAATATGCCTTCTTTTGTAACAAGTCACTGATTTTACCGGGCATTCTAAATAGGAGCTCAGGTAAGCCTCTCGACGGGTGGCCTTCTCATTTTCCGCGTTGCGAGTTTGTGTAAATATTTGTAGGATTCGTTGAATAATGAGGCCGGCTCCCGTTTCAATTATCTGCCTGTTATGGCCAATTATTACCAGCTCTTCTTTTTTCACGGTACCTAATTCGGGTTTCCAAGTTATTTGAATACTTTTTTTTGTCATCACGTTATGAGAAATGTAAGTGTAATGTTAATAGTTTGTAAAATTGGCAAGGTAAGACATATACCGGGTGAGTAAAAAATATGGAAATTTTTGAATCTCGAGATCTCGAATCCTTAAGAATCTCGCGAACAGTGCATTTTAGAGAAAAATTTACTAGACAAGGTTTAGGAAATTTCCCTGGCTTTCCATAGGTGACCTTAGATTTGACCTTGGCCTTGTCCTTGAAGGTCGTATCAAGGTCATTAGATTTTTTTAAATGGAAACCCCTATTTTTTATCGTGGATTTGGAAAGAGCGGAAAATTTTACGTCCAGATATGGTGTTGGTCATGATCTTGACCATGACCTTGAGATTCATATCAAGGTCACTGACGTTTTTAAAAAGGGAACCTCTGTTATTTTTATCGTGGATTTTCTGCTTCATTCAAATTAAGCAGTTAATTTGACATTTAAATAAGGTCTTGATTATGACCTTGACCTTGAGAGTAATATCAAGGTCTCAGACACAAAAAATGAGTACCCCTATTTTTTATCGAGGATTTGGAAAAAAAAAGTTTTCTATTCTTCTCTAATCCACGATAAAAAAATAGAGGATATCATTTTAAAAATAGTATCCTCTTTAAGGTCACTTTAGTGACCTTTAAACGACCTTCACGGTCATAGTCAAGGTATTGAGCAACACATATCTAAACGTATAATTTGTTCCCTCTTACCCGATCCACGATAAAAAATAGGGGTTCCTATTTCTTTAAATGCTTGTGACCTTGATGTGACTCAAGATCATTGTCGAGGTCATGATCAAGAGGAAGTAATCGTTAAGACCTCATTACAACTTATTTCGTATATTCCAGATTTTTCGTTATTATCGATTTTATCTTTGGGGTTGCCCAAAGCGTCTGTAGTTTATTTTTAGAATTACAACCCCAATTGATATTAGTATTTTTAAAAACTTTATCTAATCTGCGGGTGAATTTAGGTTCATATGGTAACGAAATATTTACTAGGTACTCTGCAGGAATGACCCGGATTAACTGTTTCAACTCTTCAATGTTGTCTAGTCGATTGATATAAACTTTACATTTTAAATACCCCCACAGAAAAAATCTAAGGGATTTAGATCCGGGAAGCGGGCTGGTCATTCAATGGTACAACCTCATATATTTTACAAGAATTTAAATTTCCATCTATGAAGAAAGGCCCAACAAAATCGTCACCTCGGAAGAGAAGTGACATAACTCAAAAAAAGGCTATTTTCACTAAATTGCATTTAAAAATTAGCCGCGTTTAAAAATTTATACTGATTATTATTATTTGTAATTACACTACTGTTAATTTTTAAGAGCAAATGGTTATTACCAAATAATTTTGAGTATATCCTTAAATTTTGAAATGACAGACACATTTCAACTGAAGTTGTAATATTATTTTAGTTTCACAGTTCCAATTTTTGGTAGAGGAAAAAGCGAGACATCTGCACTTTAGACGTCAAACTGTGGTTGAACTGTCACACTTTTTAGGTTAGGTTTGTCCAAGGTTGTATTTGTGATTCACACATGGGCAATGCATGAATCGCAACTATCGTATCAATGTATATTGTAGTTAATAAATGCAACAAACATTCATTCGTGCACACATGTATTCCCACGCACACATACAAAAATACAAACTCACACATAGACTCAAAAAAACACATACATATGCAAAGCATCTCAATAATATATCAGGAGACTATTCAAGAATTAAACACAGTACATAAAAAAATTGAATTTTTGCCGTTTTTGACCCTTAAAAACGGCCGTACAGCCTAAAGATGGGCATTTCAAGCTTTGACCCCATTGAGACTTTTGATCAGGGATACAAAATGAACCATTTCCCAAATTTTCAGTCAATTTCACCGGAAGACCGATTTCCATATAAAACGTGCGGGGTCCTTTCTTTACTAGTCGGCTTACTGTTGACTGGTTTATTGGAGATCTGTTGGGGTACAATACATTAAACAGTACATAAATTTAGTCTTGAGATCTATACATGTCTGCATGCATTATTTATTTATAAATCGTAAAAACGCAAAAGAAATACGAATAACTGAACACAAATACCGAAACTAAAAATTGACGTCTATTGTGACGTCACATATACTTTGAATATTTTTTTATCATAGTGTTTTTAAACGTGCTTTTGCGAAAATTTCTTTAATTTTTAGTGTACAATAAAGACAAAAAACTGCTCTTCCAGATACTGAAACAAAACCTATGAGTTGTCATTAAAAAATACATCGGTCTCCATAACAAACGCGCCAAGACAAAATTATTTTATGCTGACAGAAACATGGTAAATAAATACAACTTTTATTCGGGACATTTTTTTCACACCTATACAAGGTTATTAAAAAGTTACAGGCATTATGCGTGACTTTTTTACCCTAATATATACAGGATGATTGATCGAAACCATTATTAGGGCTTGTTGAAGCTTGTGTTTTTGAAAATTTGGACTCAAGTTCCGGAAGTCACCACATACTTTCTTATATTAAATGGAGTGGTGCCTTTTTTATTGCTGATTTCGAATATTTTCATCGGAACCCACACCAGATCGAACGCGCTCTCCGCATCCCGAGAAAATAAAACTCGTTTAATGTGAACGAACGCGCCTCCTATGCCCCGGCCCGGCCACGAGCTGTAAAATAAACACAGGTTACCTGTTGTTGGTGCTCCGCGACCCGGCTATCTCGGTAATTACCGTCGGAGATGACGAGAGCGCGTCAGTCCGCGGAACAGGCACGACCCGCTCTCAACCGAAGGGTTGACAGACAGCGCCTGCCCCGGATAACATGATAATGATAGCCTTAATTAGGCGCGTTCTGATGAGTTGGATGTTTGCTCAAAAGGCTGCTCGCGCTTTCACACACGAATTAGCCGTGATGGCTCCAAGATTACCACCCTCGGCTATCTGTTGAGATGCGGTAATTATATCCGCGGATATTCGCATTTCGGGTTCGTTGGTGGTACGAGGTCTGAGTGACGCGACTCGGGGGGATCACCGAAGGTGAGGAACCCACTCCGCAGAACGGACATGACGCAAATGGACGTGACGCGCACATTAATTGCGGCAACGATTAATTCTGGAAAGGTATCCTACGAAACAAACCATTGCAACAGGAATCACTATTAAGGACGCTCTAGACGATCAATTATTTTGATCAAAAGCTTGAGGCAATCGATTGTATCAAGCGTGGTTGACCGTTTAGAAACCCGTTTCACGCTTGTGGCAAGCACTGGCGGTGATTGATAGAAAGTTTGAATGACTCAAGCGGTTGAAGACGGTGCTTGATCGTCTAGGGAAATTTCCGTCAAGCATTGCGTCAGTCACTCGGTGGAAACCATTAAAATATACAGAGATTTACTTGGAAAATAATTACCTGAATGTTTTCCTTCAATGCCTTCGTAATTGATGAGCAAGTTTCCGTTATGATGAACTCCAGAGTCTGAGGAGCAATGGCGCACGTGAATTTCAGGTCTTTTAAATTTATGCCAGATTCTACCTCAAAGTGATAGACAATCTCTGACTTGCAGAAATCGCTTCATGCTCCAACTCCAGTAGATAATAAAAACTTTCTTGGTCCATTCTCAAAAAGTTCCTGTAGTCCTCTGGTTCCGAATCACGCAGAAAATTGAGTAAATGTTCATGAGTGAAGCGGTTTCTCATTCTGTACCACTCCTTGGATCACCGTCGTTTTTTCTTTTGTTTTTTTCCGCTTGAGGGCAACCAGTGTTAAGGCGAGGAAGCCCAAATCTGTATTGAAAACCATTGTTCACCGCCAAAATCAACAACAGGTTAGAACAAACAACAGGTGTGCACTACTCCACTTCATGACTTTCACTGATGAGGGTGTTTTCATCAAAAGATTGAAGAAGAAAAGATTGATTGACTCAATCGTTTGATCAAGCATATTGATCGTGTTGGGTCTCCTTTACACGTCTATTATTTTTATACTTCTATAAATTACACTCACAAAATTGTCAGAATATACCTGCATATACTGGATTGAGGAAAGAATTTCGGGACTTGGGATCCAGAAAAAAATCAACGAAGCAAATTTAGGCTACATTGATATTATGAAAACCTATTTTGATTTCTGTTCGGACTCTCAAAGTTTGTATATAATTCAGAAATTCAAGGATTGAGGCGAATATTGGATACTACTTTCTGACTCAGTGCTCCAAATACTTCGGAAATAATATCTGAATAAAATACCGGAAGACTGTAGGACTAGAGATGATTCAACGACAAAATTTAGACTTTATAATAATTTGGCGTATGTAAGATAAATTCAGATAAAACCATGATGATCAGTGTGTCAAAATATGTTGGAAATGATTACACATCTACTATTTTTATACTTCTATAAATTATACTCAACAAAATCATTAGTATATATGTACATACATATACTGATTTGAGGAAAGAATGTCGCGACTTGGGATCCAGAAAAAATCAACGAAGCAACTGTAGGCAACATTGATATTATGAAAACCTGTTTTGATTTCTGTTCGGACTCTCAAAGTTTGTATATTATTCAGAAATTCAAGCATTGTGGCGAATATTGGATACTACTTTCTGACTCAGTGCTCCAAATACTTCGGAAATAATATCTGAATAAAATACTGGAAAACTGTAGGACTAGAGATGATTCAACGACAAAATTTAGACTTTATAATAATTTGGCGTATGTAAGAAAAATTCAGATAAAACCATGATGATCAGTGTGTCAAAATATGTTGGAAATGATTACACGTCTACTCTTTTTATACTCCTATAAATTATACTCACAAAATCATTAGTATATACTAGACAGTCTAGTATATACTAATGATTTTTGTGAGCTGCAACGTACGTGCCACCGCGCCGCACGTACGTTGCAGGTGTTAAGTTTAAGGTGTTTACTGTTTATTCGGTGTTAGGTCTTTCGCTGTTGTGATCGTCGCGGTACGGAACCAATAAATAGCGATATTAAGCGAAAAGGCTTTCTTATTAATTACAGTATGTGGCGGATTCCGTTCGCATACAAATTGCAAAAATATAATCAAAAACTTTGAGGAATTTAAAACACATGGAATATTCATACGTTGTGTATCGTGTAATGTTTATTTTCAAAGTTACAAGGGCTGAAATAATTGCGATCAGGTCAATTCCGACGAAAAATGTAATGCTTTTTTAGGAATATGGCCTTCGATTTTTTTTAAAAATTGGTTTAAAAAAATTTAAAGAAATGTAACAAAATTACGATTTATTCGACAAAAAATCTAGACTTGAATTTTTTTATGAAACAGGTAATCCCCGGTTTCTATACCAGAAAAAATCGCGTCCTCGAGACCTAAATTTAAAGTAGGTAAATGGCTTTATATTATTTTTAAAAATTTTTGGCAAAACAAAATGGCGGCCGAAACAAAACTATGTTTTTTATAAAATTCATAATGTTTTTCTCAAAAACTACGGACTTTGTTCAAAAACTACGGAAATGTTCTAACAATAAAAATGTCAGAATCAATTTCAAAATGCCCTCAATTTTTTTCAGATTTTTTAAATAACGTTTTTGGAAATTTCGATTTCGTGATTTTTGGAACAATCAAAAATCGTTTTTAAAAATCCTGAAACGAGTATCATTCAAAAAAATTCCAAGATATCTTTGTTCTTGAGAAATTTTTACAAAAAATGTATAGTTTTGGAGAAAAAAACTATTAAACTTTAAATACGTATATATGCGAATGAACGTTTTTAAAATCAATTTTTGAAAAATTCCAAGGCCATATTCTGAAAAAGCATGGAATTTTACGTCGGAATTAATCTGATCGATTTTTTTAACACCGATTACATTGAAAATAAGCTGAATGAAAACTATTTACAAAATCAGGAAATTTGGGATATATGTATGTTGACAATGACAATTTACTGGTGTTTGTCACAGATGTAGCCGCTTATATGCGAAAAGCAGCTGAGCGCCTAAAACGCACACATATAAAAAATATGGCCCACGTGACATGTTTAGCACATGCATTACATCTTGACGATGATATGTTGAATAGACAATATGTATTTGGGTAAGTGTCTCTACCATATTTTAATTTTGTATTGTTTTCCTGAGTTCGGTCCTACATCACCACGAGCTTATTGTACCCTAGTATATACTTACATATACTGATTTGAGTAAAGAATTTTGCGACTTGGGATCTAGGAAAACGCAACGAAGCAACTTTAGGCAACGTTGACATTATACAAACCTGTTTTGATTTCTGTACGGACTCTCACAGTTTGTATATTATTCAGAAATTCAATGATTAAGGGGAAGATTGGACAAGACTTTTTTGAGTCAGTGCGTCCAAAAACTGTAGATTGGACTAGAGATGATTCAACAACAGAATTTAGATAGTAATTTGGCATGTGTAACACAAATTCAGATAAAACCATGATGATCAGTGGGTCCAAATATGTTGAGTTGTCAAAAATTGAGCCAGTTTTGGGGCAATGTCCTCCCAATATTGGCATTTTGGAGGATCTAGGCTAAATTCTGACAACGTTATGGTGTTCTAGGATTCTATATCAGGGCACATTTCAAGAAATGACCGTGGCAGTCAAGGGGTTAGTCAAGTAAACTAATACAAACCTTGTATAACATGTATAACATACTAAAGGAAATCTATTCGGGGCTTAGGTCCCAAGAAAAAAGGAAAGAACGAGAAGAGAAGAGAAAAAAAAAGGAAAAAGCTACTGTCTACTCTACTCTACTCTTTAGTCAAGTAAACTAATCCCTACAAAGCTAGGACGATTAAACGTTTCATTTGTTTTACATAATTTTTAACCAAAGGAAAGAATTGCGTGACTTAGGACCCAAGGAAAGAAGGAAAGAACAACGAAGTAACTACATACAACGTTGATTCGGGCTATACGCTTGTGTAGTCGCGTCTCGGAGAGGCCGCCGCGCCATCTCGCGGATTCGCCGCGTCAATAAGCAAGTTGTGAATTTAAAATTTTCCCAATTTAACGTGTTACGCATGTGTATTATATAAGTGATTTTGTGTAATAATTGAAATTACTTGTGGCTTTTTACCTGTAAATACCAGTATTTTCCAAAAAAAAGCTTGATCAAAGGGAACAAATTTCTTGAAAGTTTTCACGTAAGTGACGTGAAAGAAGTGGTTGACGGACAGAGTCGAGAATTAATTGTAACTGTTTTAAGGGAAACTCCAGGAGCTCATAGCACTCGAAAGCAGGAAAATACGTATACTCCGGTAGTACAGGTATTTTTTTAAGAAAAGTTTTCTTGAAAAATTGTACTATTTGCAGAGCAACTGGAACTTTCCAGTTTACAATACATATAATTGTATGCCAAAGCAAAATATAAAGACAAAATTAGTTGCCCACAAGAATATTTATACAAGTATGAGGAAATCAAAGTAGACAAAGAGAGAAAATGGATGGAAATCGCTCTCAATTCTATAGGCCAATCGAATACTTACATGTGGTTGCAAGAACGACGCACAAGAATTACCTGCAGTGAAAAGGCACACAGAATCAAAACAAGAGTAGCAAATTTTGACACATTGGCAAAACAACTCAGTAAGCAGAGAAATAAAACACTAAAACCGATCGCTATGCAATACGGACTTGAAATGGAATCAACAGCAAGATTAATGTTTGAAGAAACATACGGATACCTTTTGGGTTCTGTTTTTTTTCCATGGAAATATCGTTGGAATATATGCCTCTTTTCGTGGATCATTAGACTTCTTTCCCCCTGAGAAATGTGCACTACAAATCTTGGTATGTTTAGTAGGAGTTCACGGTATCTTATTAATTCTACAAGAAATCCAATTATGCGTTATAAATTAAAAAAAAATTAGAACACAGAATTTTTTAAAAAAAATTTCTACATATTTTGACAAGCATTAAACCTAACCTAAACTTACAGAATTACAGATGAACTGCATTCAAGTTTTCTATTTAAAACCTGTGAATATTACTTACTCTTTACGTCGAACAGAAATGATCGATTTATTTTTTCTTTCAGCTTCCCATGGGCGTAATTCCGGGTTTGTGTTTCGGCAATTAGTGCAACCCGGGACGCAACAAGCTTGCCCAGTATTTTTTTACACCACTTTTGTGCATTTTACGTGTTATGAAATGTTTATTTCACATGAGAAATTGTTTTTGAATCATTGTTTATCGTAGTTTATCGGCGAGATGAAGTTTGTTTACCACTTAATTTTTGACACGTTGTCACCACTACGCGGCGCCACTATAGTGACTACAAAAGCGTATTGCCCTTCATAAATGCATTGCGGCTTACATAATATGGAAAACAAATTGACATCTAATGAGAGAGACAGCAGAGCCAGTCCAATTTGCAGTTTCGTGTCAGTCGCTGCGGAGGAAACTACAGCTACTGTCAACCTCTTAGTCGAGTAAACTAATACAAAACTAGAACGATGATGTCAGGTTAAACAGTAGAATGTAGTAAAGTAATGCATTTTGCGAGGACCAGGAAAAAAGGAAATAACAACGAAGCAACTGTCGTCAACGTTGTTTCGGCGTATTGCTCCTTTTTTCTGGGTCCTAAGTCGCAAAATTCTCTATTTTAGTATGATCCAGTGGCGGTGCGTGATCCTAAGATTGGGGGTGCACCATACATAAAAATAACGATAATCATAAGAATAATAAGAATATCCCTAATATGAGATAAATATTTATCTCATATTAAGGTTATTCTTATTAACTCTATTAATTTGAAAACTTACCTAATTTTCTTTGTAAATGAGCTCAATTCTACGATTTTTACATTGTGCAAATTTTTCAATTACTTTGTTGTTAAAATTTTCGATATTTGTAATAAAGTATTTGTCAATGGAGAGCATAGCCAAAGCCGACAGTCTTTCCTGGCACATGGTGTTGCGCAAAATGTCTTTATTCGTTTTAAATAGAAATTTTCCACAAAAACGAATACAGTTAATAATAATGTTTAAAACATACCTGTTTTTTGAAACCGCTTCATTGTGTGCTGCCACTGCTCGTCGATGAGCAGAATCAAGCATTGTCGCAATATTTGCAGTGCCTAGCATGGCTAAATTCAAAACATTATTCATGTGTCCAGCAGAATTTGCATGTTTTTTTTTATTTTCTCGTTTATGTGATTTAAATCCGTTACTCCAGTTTTAGTCCAAGGTGTTTCTCCGCCAAACAAAACACTGCGTTCAATACATCGCATCCACTTAACCACAAATGTTTTTTAAATAAGTCATTATTAAATGTTTACTTTTTTTACTTGTTTAATTGTTTACTTTTTTCCTTTCACGGCTAATTTTAAATTAATTTGTGGAGTGGGCCTACCTAGAGTTTTAATTTGCACTTTTTCCTCCAAACTCAAGCTAGAGAATGGAGTTTTTAATAAGTTTTGAATATAATTCATTATTCCAAACTAGATTGTAAACGAGTTTATATTTATGAAACGTGAGCGATAAAACAGCAATCGCAATGTACGAAAACAATTCACAAACCAACCGATCGATAACTCTCGTGCGCTCTTAAACTCCGTACATCATATCTATAAGATTCGCCCACTACGCGTCCTAATTATGGAGGGGCAAGCAGTAACAATACGCGTTCGCTTTTTCGTATTGCACGGAAGCATGATCGTCGTGCCGCTTTTTCGTATTGCGCGTGTCGACTCCCGCGCCGCGATCGGAAACCAGTGGTGTTGGAGATAGACCTAGCGTCTAGTGGATTCGTAACGCTGTGGCCAAATAATATTCAGATGGTATTAACGCTAGGGATGCGGCAAGGCGATAAATTAAGAATGCATCCATTAATTACTAAATAAAATTATTAATGCTAAATTGTTGGTAGTGCGCGCGCACCAGCGCACCTTATAGCCCACCGCCACTGGTATGATCTACTGTTTGACCTGGTATAATCATCCTAGCTATGCAATAATTTGTTACCTATCTTACTGAAGCTTTCGGATTTCGGGCCGAATTTTAAACTGTATCCTGTGCGCATTGTTTCCATTTGATTTACGCTCATCGCGTGCATCTTAGACCCGGGTCAGCTGCGAGAAGAACAAAACGAAATAAAAAAACCCAGGAGCGGCTCGATTCGATATGCATCTCCTCTTATTCGGGGCTCCGTTTTCAGCATTTATTGTAATAGGAATTCATTATGCGCTCATTAGCATTTGTTTCGATAACCCCTCGTGAGCACCGGCACGGCACGATGGACCTAGTCTGGGATGCGGTCCGAGTGCACGAGCTCTCCACTCACCGCTGCCCCGGGGACGTCGGGGCACTAAATCAACTCTAACGTTCGCGGCGTATACGGTGTGTTCCGTAATGATTTCCTCTTTTCAAAATGGTATCACTCGATTAATCGAAAATTGGCTGATTTTAATAAATTCTATTTTAGAATTAGAACTATTGAAAATTACGCAAGGACACAAAAAATCTAGTGTCCGAGAAACTCCACTGTAACATCCTTTATATATACGAATTTTATATGCTGAATCCGAATCCGGTGTCAGAATTGCTCTATCGTTCTCAAGTTTTATCCTAGGAACAAAATTCCCCTAGAACTGCCTCAATCTTGGCTGTAATTCTTAAGGCATGACTAGTATCACGCTGACATTGGTCTAAAATAAATCATTAAACTATTATTTGAACCTCTTAATAATTTTTTTTAAATGCATGTTTTGAATGCCAGTTTTCAAATATGCAACGGCCAAAAATGTAAAACCAAAATTAAAAAAGTCATTCGAAAAAAAAAACGGGTCGAAAAAAATGATACAATTTTACAACGCATTTTTTATGCAAAAATTAAATAAAAGGGATTTGGGTTTTTAAAAGCATGAAAGTACAAGTCTTCGTGAATAAAATGAGCCCATGATCGTTTCCGTACGATCATTTTTGCCTCTGTAAAAGCTGTATTTTGAAAACGTCTTCTTGTTTTAAAATCGTTATAACTCGAAAAAATAAAACTTTTTTGAATTTTTGAAAAAAAGGATCATTTTCCGCTTGTCTTGGGCTACACTTGTAGTTAACAAGAAGTCTGTTAAAACAAAATTGGAATTTATACAGCAAAAAATACGAAAACGCGATTTTTGACTTTTTTTAAATTTTTCTCAAATGTTTATGAAGCGATTTTTTTCGTTCAAATCTCATTAGACGCGCATTTTTAAGACCTACAACTTTATAATTTATAAGTTTCTTGTGTAGGACTTGAAGCTTTTTTTATTTGCAAAAAACCGTTTTTTTGACTTTTGCGAATTTTTTTTGGTTATGTTCGCCATTAAAACTCGAGTAGCAAAAAACGCTATCTTTCTTAGAATTTGTTTCTCTATACGACCATATTTTTTGTTTGCTGATAACAATTAGTGACCGTTTTTCTCCCCCTTGATTGGGCTATAATGGTGATGAAATACCTAGCGATCTACAGCTTCTGGGAGGAAATCCATGCCACATAAGTCATAAGGATGGGTCAACCAGACAGTTACGGTAGTGCTGACAGTACGGAAATATTTTTTTCTCGACCTTTTTCCGAAAAAATATATTCCATAGTCGAATTTCCAATTTTTTATATTCACTGTTATTAATTTTAGACCACGGAAAAAGCATGTGCACCTCGGAGAAAAATCGTATTCCCTGCATCATACAGCAATTTGCATTGTATCTTACACTTGCATCGGATAATATGTTTATATTTTTCTTGTGTGTGACTTCATGAATGTTTTTCCCTACTAGATACATAATATACTATTGCCATTTTGTATTCATAGGTGTTATACGTAATGGTTCCTTATAGTGATAGCTTAGAACCGTTTAAGGGTTACTGTCGGCTGTGATTGTTTAGTTCATATTTTCATATATACAGTAAGCGGCAGCCTAATGCGTACATAGGTGGATATTAAGTACATATTAAATGATACATTTTTATGTCATAGTTAGGTGAATTTACCTTGGGCCGGGAGGCTTGGTTGTACATAAAAGGGGGATCAGCGGAAATCTAACTCAAACAGCCCTACCGACATACCAGATGCCTTTCATACGCCTGCGCTGGATTGGATCGCGATTGGTTCTCACCTCATGTTTACCCACTTAACAAAAAGTTAAATTATCAATTACCCTTCATTCGACTATGTACGCATTAGGATGCCGCTTACTGTATGTACATATCTACCTACCTCCGCTCCGTGAGCTTCTAATAAGGAAATCTGGCGAAGGATCCGGGACATGCAATATTTTATTTGTTTCGCGATATTTCGGATGTTCCATCTTATGTTTCAGACTTCAATCGTACTATTTTACAATTTTATCAAATACAATTGTATCAAATCCAAGTAATAAACTAGAGGTGTAAGAAAAAATAACATAAATTACATATTGAGGAAAGTACATTTTTTACCAATGTGCTCGTACACATAATACTCGTACATATGTACATATGTATATTGCGACATATTTCCAATTTTAATTACTTTAAACGGTAATCAAAATTTTGCATACATACAGTGACTGCCAAAATGTTTGCACCAGATGCAGAAAAAGTAGATTTCAAAAAAATTTTGGAAAATAAATTGTGCAAATGGTTTGTGATTTATGAGTTTATGAGTTATGATAATTTTTAGAAACAAACTGTGACTGGATTTTAATTAGATTTACATCATTTAGTACCATCTAAAACGACAGAATTGTTTAAAAAATGTTGAATATATTAGCGGTTATCATTTTTTTAAATTAGCTCAACAACAATATCTCGAATATAGTGGTATGCGCATTTTGTTGAATACAAACTTCTTGCAGTTCATCGTCATGCAATATTTGTACAAAAGGTGGTAAGATTTTTAAACGGCACCTTTCGGCATTCAGTTTAAAAAAAAATAGGTCCATCAGTCGTCCTTCTGTTCACAGCTGCCCACACTCCAATTTTTTGTGTGCGTGGTGGAGTTTAAATATAAAAGTGAAGGTTGTCTGCACTTCAAAGTCTCATATTCTGAGAGTTAACGCAGCCCGAAAGATGAAACCAAGCCTCATCAATAAAAAATCTTCGACCGCAATAACAAAGAAAGCATCGTTATTGCTATCGAAGTTTTTTTTTACTGATGTTAACTCCCAGAATATGAGACTTTGGAGTGCAGACAACCCTTACTTTCATAAGCAGCAATAACGAAGACATCATCGTTATTGCTAAAATGGTTAATAAATCATTGTCGGAACTGTAGTTTTAGAGGTTCATCCGCTCTGAGAATTTAATGTGTCGATTGCAGACGAATGGACGAAGCTCCAAATCATTTTTCGAAACTCCTTGACACGTTATACAATATGACTGAAAAATACATCCACATATTTCACCCTGTTAATCGTTGGACTTTGAAAATAAATGTAAAAATATCAGTTATCCCCAGAAAGTCATACAGTTTGAAAAAAAAATTGTTTTGTTTTTGTTTTAAATGTACTACGGCACTGGAGTTCGCCAGTTTGTAAGCTATAGCTAACCGCGAGGCAGTGTGCAGGTCATGGTTCGGATTGGTTCGGCGAGAGTCGCCAGTTGGGTCGAGAGTCACGTGGCTGTCGCGATGGGTGATGCCGATGACGACAGAACAGTTGCTTTTCTTCCTTAGTGAGTGTGCACACCTACGTACCTGCTGAACGAACGAAAAATCGTAATATAAGTTTTAACCGAGGTTTTAAGTTTTAACCATGCCGAACTTTACTAATCGAGAGTTAACAGACATTGTTCTTTGTTATGGTGCATCTGGAAATAACGCGTTACAGGCCCAAAGAAGGTATCAACAAATGTTTCCAAATCGCCATGTTCCAGACGTTCGGACATTTGTGTCTACAGTACAACGGTTAAGAGACTATGGAAGTTTCGCACCACGGGTGCATGATCGTGGTAGAACACGTTCAAGAAGAGTAATGGATGCTGAAGAACAAATTTTAGAAGCCGTTGAAGATGACCCATCATTGTGTACTAGGAGGCTTGCCCATCAAGTTAGGGTTTCACAGTTCACTGTCTGGCGAACACTGCGTGAACAAGGACTTTATCCGTATCACGTCCAAAAGGTACAGGCATTACAACCCGGGGACGAATTCCAACGAATGAAATTTTGTCAGTGGTTACTGGGAAAGTGTAATAACCAACCCAACTTTTTTACGTTACGTACTTTTCACGGATGAAGCTGGTTTTACCAAAACGGGGGGTTTTTAATATGCACAACACGCATGTTTGGTGCGATGAAAATCCACATGCGTATCGTAATTTTTGGGATCAACGAAATTTTTCGGTGAATGTTTGGTGCGGCATTGTTGGTGGTTTTAATAGGACCCCATATTTTACCTGACAGGCTGACCGGTAACGGATATTTAAATTTTCTGCAACACGTGTTGCCAAATTTATTAGAAGAAGTGCCTTTAGGCATTTTAAGACAAATGTTGTATCTTCACGATGGTGCTCCTCCGCATTTCGCTCGGCAAGTGAGAGACTTCCTTAACGTGGAGTATCCGAATCGATGGATAGGCAGAAATGGACCGATTCATTGGCCTGCCAGATCTCCGGACTTAACTCCATGCGATTTTTTTTTATGGGGACATATTAAGCAACTAGTGTACAGTGAACCAGTGAATTCTATCGAGGAGTTAACAGCGCGAATACGGGTAGCCGCTGAAACTATTCGCGAAGATCCAACTGTCTTTGGTCGAGTTCGGGCTTCCCTAGAACGTAGAGCTCGGGACTGCATAGACAACAATGGGTTGCAGTTTCAGCACTTGCCATGATTAGAAATGTAAGTGTTTACAATGTTTTTTTTAACCCGTTTATGATAATTGCTAACTAATGGCAACGTCGCGCGTCGCTCCGCCTCCGCCGAGGTCTTCGCCTTAACCGTAGTTATAGGGGGGCGAGAGGTTTCACCTTAATAAATTATTTTCACTTCAAATTTTATTTAAACCCAAGAGAATCTTGTTTTTAAATATAGGTTTAAATATTTGGATGTATTTCTCAGTCACCCTGTATAGGGCAGATTCACTTGTTGGCTGAAATGGTTAATGGATGTTCTTGGATCGACCGTAATGACTTGCCTAAACATTAACGTTTTCTTCTGTCATTTCTCTGGAAACGTTTTACTGACCAGCTAATATGGTCGAAATAAATAACTGCGTAATAATTAAATAACTAATATATCCAGTTTCCATGATTCTATTGCCACTTCTAAAATGAATTTCAAGAGGAAGACGCCTCTATTCTTTTTATAAAAATGAATTGTATTATTTATTTTTCCGTTGTGACAGCTACTTCAAAAGTTTAACAACAAAGTTTTGCTTCGAGCTTTAATTAAATGGCGAATGATTCCCTAAATTTCATCACCTACACAGTTTAATTTGATTCTAATGAATATTCTGGATTTATCGAATGCTATTTATATTCATAAATACTCATACGAGCACATTTGAACAATCTTAATTTGTTCTATATGTTAAAAGGAATATAATCTCAATAGGGACTATTAATTAGCTTTCCGAAATGCTACCAAAAAATAGGATTGAGTGAAGTTGGAGTTTGCATTTACATATGCATTTCTGACGTATTCCATTCGATTTTGATTTTAGAATGGACTGGTTCTACAATTGCCCATTCTCAATTCGATTCAAAAATTATGTAAATGTTTGTCTCGGTTGGTGTTTCATTTGCTTCCCAATACTTAAATTTTCACAGATTGACAACATTCTCGTTTACAATTGCTATTTAAATTGTGGGATTCTGCATTAAAGCGAATTTTGAAGTAATTGTGAATACATAAATTAGCAGTCTTAGCTTTTTTCTTAGGCAGAATCTTCTGCCTCTTTGGATTTGTGTCTAGCACTATGTAAAAAAGGATGACATTCTGTATTCTTTTGATCACTAGTGAAAGCACTTAATGAGAAAGCAGTGATAAGCGATGACATGAAAACAAAACAAATCGGTTAATAGGGAAACAATACACCTAAGACCTATCTAACTCCGTTCTTGTTAACGGTTCCACGCATTTTCATTGCCATGCATAGCGGCACAACTGACAAGTCCTCCGTATTCTTTTACTCGCGAAATAAGCAAATTTTACTAATACATACTGTTGGTATATAAATAATATATAATCGTAATTAATCATAAATTACCACCATCAAAAAAAATATATGTACAACCAATTAACTATATATAAGTAAGTATGGAACAACTGCAAATTTATAATAAATAAAATACTATACTTCTACTCCTCTACGTGGATGCTGAAGTAATTAATAACGAAGGTCAATAATGGAATATTTGTGTCAAATTTTATTTTCGCAGCTATTATCAAATTGCAGTATTTTAAAGGTCATGTATTTTTTAAGGCAATGCCTCTTGAACAAAAACCACGATTATACATCAAACTTTGTCAGGTGTTACATGTCTACCTGGATTTCGTAAGAATATGCAAAAAACGACAAATTCAAGGTGACACTGTCATGACCAGTTTGAATTATGAGGACCTCACCTTCCATAAATTACCAAAAACGCATTAAAACGTAACATGTTGGAAGAAACACAGGGATCATCTCGGTATACGTAAATTATTTCTGTCGAGATTCTCTCGGATATGCCTTTGATTTATTAGCGTCTAGACCTACTAAGTTTTTAATATAGGGTAAATTGATATCAACTTGTTACAGAAGGAGAATTGGAAACTTTGGCGTAGAGACAAATAGAACACTTTTAACCACTTAACACCGAAACACTTTTTTGTATCCAACGCGTATTTCGTTAACCATGTTGGCATCATCAAGAGATGGTTCAAGCTCAATTTTAATCATCTCATAATTTCTTTTAAATGTAAAATATTTTTTTCTGAAATTTTAAAACTGGATATGAAACATAAATCTGCATTTATTGACATAGTCGTCATATATTAGACACTTTAGTCAGTTGAATTTTATTATTGAGGCATTTTTTGTCAAATCAGTCACCTTCTGTCCAAAATTTTGCACATGTTAGAGTCATTTGTTTGTTCTTTGTGTCTGTTTTCGTAAACGGGTTTTTTCTAGTGCGTTTTAAAAACGAGTAACATCAATTTTGAGCAACGATGTGCCATCAGGTTTTGTTTCCAAAAAAACCTTTCGCAGGAACAAAGGACATCAAGTGAGAAAGGTGTCTTAATTTTTTAGAATCGAATGAAAATGGTCTCCATTTTATGGATGGTGATGAGACTTGGGTGTTTGGTTACGACCCGGAAACCAAGCGCCAAAGCATGAAATGGCACACTTCAAGCTCTCCAAGACCCAAAAAATTAAGAATGGGCAAGTCGAAGATCAAATGCATGCTGATGTGCTTTTTTGATAGCCAGGGAATTGTCCACAAAGAGTTTGTACCTCCAGGCCAAACAGTAAATCAACACTTTTACAGAGAGGTTCTTGAAAAACTTCGAAAAAGGGGTCTCATGCGCTTCAGACCAAACATCAAGAACAACTGGATTTTTCATCACGACAATGCGCCTTGTCACAAAGGTATTTCAGGAAACGAGATTTTAATAAAATCAGTAAAAACATTCCTGTGTATCTCAGCCTCCTTATTCGCTAGACTTGAGTCCTTGTGACATTTTTTCTCTTCCTGAGATTGAAGAATTACCTCAAGGGGCGTCATTTTGGGCCATAGAAAACATTCAAACGGCTGTAACTGACCAGGCTGAAGGCCATTCCAGTATATGAGTTCCAGCACTGCTATGAAGATGGGAAGAATCGTCTCCAGCGCTGTGTGGCTTCCCAAGGAATTTTGAAGGAGACAATGCTGAATTGTAATTCTCTTCGAATAAAAGAATTTGAAAAAATCTGTCTCATTACTTAATTTACACACCTCGTATACCTACATGTTTGATAAAAAAATATTTTTTTCTGTAGAAATAACCTTTAATGAAATATTTTTACAAAACAACCACGACCTTTGACTCCGCGTGAAATTTTTAGCGGCACTCGGGTCGATGAGAATTTTTGACATTTTTTTCAAGCCAATATCCGGCTTTCTGGTAATTTTCCCGAGGTGGAGTGTACGCAGGGCCGGATGCGGGGGTGCGGGGACCGGGGCAATGAAGAATGTGGAGGCCGTTTCTATCAATAAATATCCACGGATAATTTTATTTTTACATTTGAAAAAACAAATTTCCACTATTAAGATACATACGATTTTTTGTAATTCCCTAAAAATCGTTATTATTTTCTGACGAGTGGTGAGCGGGGAACAGTTGATAGGCTTATTATATTTAAGTGAAAGACACTTTACGTGCTCTTTAGAGGCAAAATCATTAATGATTTCTTCGAAGTCCATTTCTCGAAGCAAACATCACTCTCTATACTGAGCACTGACAGATATGCTAGACGTTTTTGCGTCATAGTCGTACGCAGCCTATTTTTAATAATTCTCATTTTAGAAAATGAACGTTCTCCGCTGCAATTAGCCACTATTAACACTAAATTCCACCACTGAATAGATTTGACATGGGATGAAAATATCCCTTGTTTGGATATATTTCTTAAAAAATATTGGGTGAATGAACTACGAGTTGTGTAAATTAAGTAATGAGACTGACAATGTAGTGCCCGATCTATCAACACTGGGGAGATGGGACTTGGAAGGGCGATAGGTTAACATGTAATGCACCTTCAGTACAAGTTTGAACTTGTTAATCATTTGTTTTTTCTTTGTGACTGTTTTCATAAACCGGTACTTTCTAGTTTTAAAAATGACTGACATTAATTTTGAGCAACGGTGTGCTATCAGGTTTTGCTTCAGATTTGGATACAGCGCAACGGATACTTCTGCAAAACTTCAACACGCCTACGGAGACAGTGTTTTTTCAAGAGCCCAGGTTTTTCGATGAATTAAGGCATTCTCAGAAGGAAGAGGATCGATTGAGAGCGAACCACGCAGCAGAACGCCTTCATCTTCAACTTCATCTTCAAGAACCGATGAAAATGGCAATTGAATACGGGATCTTGTGCGTTCAGAACCTCGGTTGACGACAAGAATGATCGGGGAAGAGTTAAATTTGAATCACACCACTGTTCATCAGAGTTTGACTAACGAATTGGGGATGAGAAAAATCTGCGCAAAATGGTTCCAAAAAACCCTTCGCAGGAACAAAAGGGCATCAGGAGAGAAAATGTCTTTTTGGAACCGATTGAAAATGATCCCCATTTTATACATAGAATGTGTCATTACTGGTGATGCAATTCTGTGAAGCAATACTGAGAAGCAATTCGAAGATAAAATGCATGCTGATTTGATAGCCAGGGAATTGTCCACAAAGAGTTTGTGCCTCCAGCCCAAACAGTGGTTCAACACTTTTACAGAGAGGGTCTTGAAAAACGAAAAAGGGTCATACGTGTGAAACCAAACAGAAACCAAAAATAAAAATCACCAACAGGATGTTGCATCACGACAATGCGCCTTGTCACACAGCCATTTCAGTAAACGAGTTTTTAGCTAGTAAAAACATTCCTGTGGCTCCTCAGCCTCATTTGTCTGATTTGAGCCTTTGCGACTTTTTTCTCTTCCCGAGATAAAAATCTTTACCAAGCGTGACGTGACGCAAAACCATGACGCAGATCGCATTATTTTCCAGTGGCGATCCCATAATTCTTTTTTCTCTTCTTTTCTTTTCTTAAAAAATAAATTGTTTTATCGTTATTAAATGTTTGAATCCAAGGCTTGTGGAGGCCCTCAATGTGTGGGGCTCCGGGGCTCCCGCCCCGGTTGCCCCGCCACGCATCCGGCCCAGAGCGTACGATATTTCTGGGCTAATAATTCACCCGGGAACACGCCAAAAGGTGACGCGACCGTCAGCGTCTGAGGGACGGCCGCGGGTGTACGGCGGGCTTGGGCCCGAGAGATGCTATCGGCCGGTGGTTGTCCTTTTGATTTAGCAGGGTCCGGACGTTCGGACGGCCGTATATCTCGCGCGGGGATGCTTCGCCTTCCCATTTTGATATCTGTAACGGTAAAACAATAAAACACGGCGGGCGGCGATGGGTGTGCGTGTAGTCTGGTGTCCGGCGGGCGGTCGCCGGCGCCAGGACCGCCGCCGCCCCCCGCGCGCGCTCGCTGTCCCGGCGCTGCGCTGCCCGCGAGGACCCGTGAGGAATTCGGCCTATGCGTTTCGTTAACATTTATTAAAATTATTTACTATTAGCATACAGCGTGTGTGCCGCGTGTGTGGAATAATGTTTCTACAGGGCAAACTAAACATAAGGTAACGCACCTACAGCCGAGTTACAATTCCCACCTCATGACAAACCATTTTTTTTAGATACATACTAGTGATGTCAGTATTGTAACTATTCGTTACTTTTTATCCGTTACTTGGCGAAGTAACGGATACTGATAGTCCAGGAGGCAGTGAATTTTTTTGCACTTATTTTCCCAGTCGGTGATTATGAAATACCTTGTACGGATGGTGTCACAAAACGACAATTTGTGAGTCTGGCTAAAATTTTCGGATGGGTTCACTAGATAAAAAAAGACAAGTCCACTTATTTTCCCAGTCATAAATATTTAACATTAATTAAAGTGAATCATTTTATTAATGGAAATAATAGTCTGGCACATCCCAAGTGAAGGAAAGTCAGTCTGGCTGCAAATTTGCGGATGCAAAAATTTGATCGATTTTTGAAATTCGTAACTCTTATTTTCCCATGCTTGAAATTTAACGTATCATTTGATACTTTCATAAACTATAATCAAAAGTAAGTCTGGCTGATTTACGAAATTGGCAAAGTCTGGCGGCATCTTGAAAATCGGTAAAATTACAAAATTTTTGCTCTTATTTTCCCGGATTTGAAAATTTGTCACATGATAAATAATACTATAATTTCATAGAAAATACACGTCTGGCTTTTATTTACAATCACGAAAGCTTCGCCAGATTCACAACTCAGATAGTTCAATGAGGAGAGGAAGCGGCAGGTTTGTATTGTCACGACGCTGGAATGCGATTTGACCTGGGAACAGCTGCCTAGGCCCATAGTATTTTAAATTTTGTACAATTTTTTTTTTTATGATTTCATAAATAACTATTTTTCAATCTGCTCAATAACAATTCTGTACTCTAGAAGTGATATTTCTCGTGTTTTAGCGAAATGTCTACCCGCTCATTCACTATATCTCAGAAACTAAACGAAATACACAAAAATGTCATGAGATCGATTTTGTAGAGAATTAATGTCCCAGAAAACAACTATACAACTTTGTCGTATCTCTCATAGTTACAAAGTTATTCGCGAATAAAGTTTTTGATGACGGACGGACGGACCGACATTTCGCTAAAACCATGTTTTTTGAAATCCTGAGGTCATAAAACGTCGAGAAATGCTATTTTGAGCAATAGTAAAATTTAGCCCTAAACCAATACTTTTCTTATCATAAATTATGAAAAGTAAAAACATATAGAGATGACAACAATCACCTGTATAATTGAACATACCGAATTTAGCGCGCCGGACAAGCGTTGGACGAGTCTGGCAAGGCTTTCGGGGTGTTCCACATTAGCCAGACTATATTTGCAGCTGTAATTATAATATAAACTATTATCTGACAAATTTTAGGACTGCGAAAATAAGGGATTTTTTTTTATAATTTTTTACCTGCCAGACATACTACCCATACTCACAGATTAGCCAGACTATTTTTTCTTAACTTCACTATATCTCTCACTAATAGAACTATTTTTATCACTGGAAAAAAAAGTGCAGCATATTTGTACTTTCTAACGCATTTTCCGCCTCAACCCATCGGAAAACCCCCCTACATATATATGAATTTTGCTTAGAATAACAAACCGAATAATTGTATCGGTGTTTGCTGACTGGGAAAATAAGTACCGAAAATTGTCACTGCCTCCTGGACTATGAGTAATCGTTGGAAAAAGTATTCGGTACTGAGTACTGAGTACTTTGGAACTGGCTCCGTTGCCCCGAGTCATGATTACATGTAACGACGAATATTTCGGACTCGGTAGTATTCGTACTCGTACTTGTACCTGACAGTAACTTACCACACCGCGCGGATTTTGGATATTGAGTTTGGTATTGGTGTTTATTAAGGTCGATCGGATCTTTTATATCGATAGGTAATCTGTAATTATTCAACATGATAAACACATATCCTCCTGGGACCCGAACTCAATCGGGGCGGTAATTTCATTATTTTTTTTATGACTTTTTCTTAAAAATAGGTAGTAAAACACATTTTGCTAACCAAAATTATATATTTTTCTTTTTTTCAATTTTTTTTTGAAATGTCCAACCTGTTGGACATCCGGTCTTTAAAACTACAAAATGAAATAAAAACATTTTCAAAAACAGGATTTTGAGTATTATATATCTAATTTTTTGATTTGTGAAATTCATAAAAACAATTATGGCTAAAAGGTTATACAATAAAAAGCATTGCACTTTTCACATAAATTTGGTTTTTTTCTTACACTGTTGATATTTGCACCTAACAGCATTTTTTAAGTCGCCTTTCAAAATAGGCAAATGTTGTCTATTTCTGATACTTGCATTGTTATTATTTGGCACTTGTGGTGATGAATATGGGCTTGAACGAGAAACAACATATCCGGGTTGGATTGCTTCGAGTATGGACAGAGTTTAGTGTTGCTTCATTTTTATTTTCTTTGTCATCTATTCTTTCCAACAGCCACTCAGACAATTTAAGTTTAAAATCAAAGAACTGCATATTCTTCCCCCTAATTTTCGTTGGTCTTCACGATAGAGAATCCATGAATTTGCAATTGCCAAATCTATAAAATGGAAAATTGTCTTCACGGTCCATTTATTTGTTCTGGCATTTATTCGGTAATACGCAATCATGCGATCGACAAGATCAATTCCACCCATGGATTCGTTGTATTTGGTAACCATGTCGGGTCTTCTAACTGAATAAATTTTTTATCTTGTTTTGACCACCTTTTACACTCTCCCACAGGATGCTCTTGCAGATTGGTAGAGGCAAGTAACACTGGCTTTAAATCGTACCACTGTATTACATTAATTTTTCCATCAGAGTCTTACACTTTGTTCAGTAGCACCTCTTCCCAGTCTTTTTAGAGTACTTTCGCTTGTTAGTTGTACAGATCGCGGAATCCTCGATTTCATGATTGTTCCGGTACCATGAAGCTTATTATCTAACAAATATTCCAACAGGGAATTGTTGTAAAATATCGGTCCATGAAGATCTGAGATCCTTCTCTTAACGTCTGGACTAGTCTGACGACGGCTGAAGGCCCCACCCCTAGATCTTTTGCAGTATTGTCTAAAAAAGTGTCCTTGCCCTGATAGACTTCGGAAGTCTAAAACAAGACCTGTCGGCGTAGCGCAAACAAAATTCTTTAAACCTTCTGGGTTTGGCTTTCCTCTAACAAATTGCTTGATACCACAAATCCCAGTAAATGGAATCATTTGCTCGTCCACAGCCACCACGTTTTCCCTAGGCAAGGAAGGCAGGTCTCCTAATCTTCTTTAACAATGGTCGCACTTTCCATAATTTGTCTGATTTTCGCAAATGTTCTGAAATATCATTGTCAACGACGATTTTTAGATGGTTTCTTATTTTGAAATATCTATCTCTTGTCATTACTGATGCAATTGAATAAACTCTTGTCGTTTTAGCCCAATACATTCGTACCCTGGGATATTTTAACAAAAGACATTAAGATAGATATTCCAAAGAAATGCTTGGTCTCTGTTAGGGGTCAAATTTAATGGTTTCTCATGAAGTAGCATGTATTTTACGTTAGTGCTATCGCATATTGTTTGGAACATGTTATCATCCATGTATTTGGAAAAATAGTCCGACGGTGTGAAATTTATTCTTTCTAGACTTGTATCTCCATTATCTTGTATTTCAAATTCTACTCCCGTGAAACTTTTCAGATTTTTTCCATGAAAAGTTTTCTTTTTTTTATTTCGCATCTTCAATCTATGTCCATTATTTTCCGCTTTTAATGTTTTCTGTAACACACTTAACGGTACATTGTCCTCTGAATCATATTCATCCTGCTGCACTTGTTCATTACTAGTAGAAATTTCAACAATTTCGTCATCTAAACCTTCTATTTGATCATTGTCTTCATCATTCTCTTCTAAAACGTTTTCTTCCTCAATAGCCATCTCAACTATGTCCCCTCTAGCAGTATCTTGTTCCTGAAATACCCCATCATCCAATTCGTCCTCTTCAAGGTCGTAACCTTCTATGTCGGAGTCTACTTCCAATAAATGTAATAATTTATCGTCATTCTCTCCTGGTCTAAGATATTTTTTTCACCGAAAATTGCTAAAAACAAAGTAAAATGATAAACAGGTTCTAAAACAAAATGTCGTCATACAGTCCCAATGTCCAACAGGTTGAACTAGATCCAAGCGTATAATATCGTCATTGGATCCTCACGTCCAACGTATTGGACACGGTAAAAATAGAGCTCTCACGTCACAATTAAATTATTTTAACAAAATTTGTGATTGTAATTATATAAACTAGAGTGTAACCAAGCATTACGTGCAAAAAATATATCATGAAAAACGAAAAAAACAAGAAATCATCATGCAAATAGTGTACTTACCATCATATGTTACTCGTCTGAAAGCCGCCATTACACAAAATAGCCGATTAAAATGTTTACAAGTCGAAAGGTTACTAACGACGCCGGTAGAGAGCGCGCACTACATGTCCAACTAAATGGATCTGGGTATTCTAGGGCGCTAATTTTGTGATTAGTATAGCTGTAGGTAAAATAAAATGTCCAATACATTGGACGGTGGGTTCCAGGAGGATATACCTAATAATTATTGTTAAATAAGTATATCACAGAATTTAATTATTTATTTACCTTCTTTAGTGCACTCTGCAGGAGAAAAATGTAATATTATGTTTTTAATTGACATACACATTTTATATTATCTTATATTTTAGAATGATACCTAGGTACTGTTAATACAATCCAATTTTTTTTAATGAAAGGATTCCTCAGACGAACAAAGTTACAAGTAACTGTACTTCTAGTAACGATAAAAAGTAATTTGTACTGTCGTATACATAAGTAACTGTACTCAGTAACGAATACAAAGTAACGAGTACTCGGTATAAAAGTAACGATTACTCTGAGTACTAAAAAGTAACTGTATTTGGCATCACTAATATATACGATGTGTGTAAATTAACCCCTTGTGGGCAGCAAGTAGAAAAAAACAATTTAAGATGCTGATTTTCGGCATTGTTGCATATAGGTAATTAACTAACAAGAAAAATATATTTTCCAAACTTTTTCAAATTGGTTTTTTCAAAAAAATGTGGTATGTCAGATACACCACTAAGCAATAAATAAACAAAAATTAATTTGTTTTATGAAAATTTTGAAAACATGACTTAGTGTCCGAAAGACATAGAGCCACTCCACATGTTGAGCAGGACCATTTTGACCTTCTCTGGTGGTTTCTTGGCTGCACAAGCTGCATCTTCTATATGTTCCATAAACAGGCATGTGCAACGACTGGTCCACCCTTTGTTCAATTGGGATTATTCTCTTGTAATTGTTGACCGGTTTCTTCGGTTCCAAACTTGCCCTTGTTGTTCTCGTTTCATTAACATTTTTACCAGCACCTATTAATCCCGCAACCACAGCTAAGCGAAAATTTTTCTAGCTCAATCCTGTGCTACCTCCACACCTCTCTTGATAAATAATTGACGCATTGACCACTGCGACATCGATAAAATGCCAGATAATTCGTGGCCACCATTCATCGAGATTTTCTAGATCTGTATATCACCAGCGACTTCTTCCTAAACAGGAAAACAAAATATAATAAAACATCGTAAAACAAGAAAAAACGCATCATTGACGCTTTGTGGTATATTTGATATACCACAAAATAAACATTGTTCAACTACATGCTATCAAATATCTAATAATTTCAGTGCACTTATCACTTACAAATATGATCATTTTATCATAAAATTGTACTTACTCGCCATATTTTTGGGAATTTTTATAATATAACAGTGCACAATTTAGTCACCATAAGTGACAGTCACATGTAAATAGACACCCGCTTAAATCAGCACTGTTGTCGCCAATTGTAAGTTTTACTACTAAGTGCTAGGTGGCACACCAATAATAAAAGTTTGGCACCAGCGCAGCGGTACGCACGACACCCCTAAGCAACTAGGAAAGAATTTTTGAAATTGTGGTACGTTCCATGTACCATAAAGCTCGAAAGGGTTAAGTAATGAGACTGATTTTTTTAATATTTTTCATTCGAATAGAAATACAATTCAGAATTGTCTCCTTTAAAATAATTTCCTTGGTAAGCCATACAGCGCTGGAGACGGGTTTTCAATTCCTCATAGCAGTGCTGGAACCCATATACTGGAATAGCCTTCAGTTGGTCGGTTACAGCCGTTTGTATGTTTTATATGGTCCCCAAATGATGTTCCTTGAGGTAATTTTTCAATCTCGGGAAGAGAAAAAAAAAGAGTCACAAGGACTCAAGTCAGGCGAAGAAGGAGGCTGAGGAGCCACAGGAATGTATGTTTTTACTGGCTAAAAACTCGTTTACTGAAATGGCTGTGTGACAAGGCGCATTTTCGTGATGCAACATCCAGTTGTTCTTCAAGTTTGGTCTCACACGCATGACCCTTTTCGAAGTTTTTCAAGAACCTCTCTGTAAAAGTGTTGGTTTAATGTTTAGCCTGGAGGCACATACTCTTTCTGGACAATTCCTTGGCTATCAAAAAAGCAAATCAGCATGCCACACATAGTCACACTTCAAGCTCTCCAAGACCCAAAAAAGCAAGAACGAGCAAGTCGAAGATCATATGCATGCTGATTTGCTTTTTTGATAGCCAAGGAATTGTCCACATTGAATGTGTCATTACGTTCCATAAAATAGGGATCATTTTCAATCGATTCCAAAAAGTCAAGACACCTTTCTCTCCTGATGTCCTTTTATTCCTGCCAATGGTTTTTTGGAACCATTTTTGCGCAGATTTTCCTCATCTCCAATTCGTTAGTCAAAATATGATGAACAGTGGTGTGAATTTTGGCTCGTGATTTTTTTTTTGGGGGAGGCAAACATATTTTGTAAAAATTGTTGTTTCCTAAATTTTTGTGATGGTAAACATTGTTAGTAATATGCCGCAGAGTTAGGAGACGGACCTCTACTTGGTCAATAAAGTACATTTGTCTAATATAAAGTACCTAATATATTGGAAGGTGTCGAATTTCCCTCAAATTATTATACAATTAGAAGATGCAGTGAAATAAAATACGGATTTTTGCCAAGACTGCGTCAATTTAGATTTGACGGGCTGAATTGATCACATTCATAATATGTTGTTTGCCTAAAAGATGTAATTTACACACAACTAATAGTTCATGTTCAAGCATCTTCTCCACGATTTGAGAATAATACACAGGACCAACAAAATAATTTATATAAAGTTAAGGAACCACTTAGCCATTTGCATTTATCATATCACGTATTAACAAAACTACGAGCCGGACACCCTGATTAATTAAAGTTTTTCTTAGATCAGGCAGTAGTACCTACTCATAAATCTTTAACAAATAATTTATCCTCATAAGACAGGCGACTAAGTTTGTACTTTATATGATACTCAACAGTATCATTGCAGGTTCGAATATTTATTTGGGTGTCATGACAACTCGTATTGTTATTTTTATGAAACAAACTGCTACACTCGCCAGTTACCTCCTGCTAACTCGCTTTCTGCGCTGTCACATGAGAGGTGGGAGGTGGGCGTGTTTGCCTCCACTATGCAGTTTTTTAAATTTGACCTTTTTTTTTTAATTTAACCTAAGGGTTAAATTTGTTAACAACGCAGGTGGTTGCGAAGCACCAAGACTAGGCGCTGGGTTGTTTATGAGAGCTAATATGTTGCAAATAATAGTGCAGGAACTCTTTTATTAATATTAAGGACATATGTTTATTAATATTTTTATTTTTAGAAATTAATTTTTTACCCGATGATTTCGTATTAAAAATGAAAGGTAATTAAAGTATTTTAGTTAGTATATTAAATTTTAATATTATTAAATAAAATTAAAGAATAGTAGGTTTAAAAAAATATTTGTAATTTTCACAGGGGAGGCACTGCCTTCTCTCCTCTGCCTCTGCCTCCTCTGCCTCCTCTGACAAGCCACCACTGGTGGTGTGAATCAAATTTAACTCTTCCCCGACCATTCTTGTCGTCAACGGCAGATCTGAAAGCACAAGATCTCGTACTCTATTGACATTTTCATCGGTTCTTGAAGATTGAAGGCCTTCTCTGCGTGGTTCTTCATCAATCGATCTCAATCTTCCTTCTGAGAATGCCTTAAACCACCGAAAAACCTGGGCACTTGAAAAAACACTGTCTCCGTAGGAGTGTTGACGTCTTGCAAAAGTATCCGTTGCGCTGTGTCCAAGTCTGAAGCAAAACCTGATAGCACGCCGTTGCTCAAAGTTAACGTCACTCATTTTTAAAACGCACTTGGAAAAAACAAGGTTTACGAATAACAGTCACAAAGAACTAACAAATGACTAACAAGTTCAAAGTTGTACTGAAGGTGCACTACATCTCAACCTACCGGCCTTCCAAGTCCCGTCTCCGCAGTGTTGCTAGATCGGGCGCTACGTTGCCAGTCTAATTTACTTAATTACACACCACGTACGTATTTGACAAAAACACGTGTAGGTAGAGAAAAAATGTATCGTTTCCACTTAAAAAATATATTTTCCTCTGATGAAAATTTCGAGTAGTTAGGTACAGTTGGGTCAGGCAAGTGGGGTAATTGGAGTCGAATTGAATATATAAAATAATATACTCGGGAAAATGATGTAATTTATAATAAGCTATGGATAGTTATTCTTTGTTGTCAAGAATAAACATAAAAATTACTGCCTTTTTGTAGTGCAGGTTTTTAAAATATTTTGGGGTGTTTTTGAATTTTTGTGCTCAAAACTAAAAAAATAAAAAATATATTGTAGTAGTAGCAATGAACTGCTTTAAAAATATGATGTTAATAACGACTTACTAGTTGCATTTTGATTCCACAGGTCACTAACCAGCAAAAGATTTTGGACATTACGTCTCAGGCGCCTAATTTTCTATTTTTTTTTTAATAAACTGCATTTTAACTGTTAGTAAAGACAGAAATGCCATCATACAAGCCTGAAACGATCTTTTTCAGGCGAGTGAGATAAACTACAAAATGTTCACTTTACTATTTGAGTACTAAATAAGAAGGTTGTGTCAACTTCCGATTGAACCGGAAGTTGAAAAAAATTACAAATTGTATTCAGCAATCATAAATATAAGATTATATATCTTCTGTTATGATACTGGTTCATTTTTGTGTAACCTTTTTTTCCATTCGTAAGTTCCATTAATTAATTGGATCCTATACATACACATAATACGTATGTGTATGTATGTTATTTTATTATTAATGAAATATGAGCAGTAAATTATTATTCACTTCCGTGACATGTCTGCGTATTGCCGTATAATAAAATAAAATTAATTACTGTTGTCATTGCCTGTAAACAATCTCGCAACAAGTTTAATATAAACATGAAAAAATTACTATTGTAAAAACAACAATACGGGTGATTCTTGGTAAGATATACTGTTTTGATTAAAACTGTAATAAATAACAGTAACGATAAAATCAAAAATAAATATGGCAAAGTACAGACTTGTGGCCTACACGAGGTGTTGCAAGCTTCTAGTATTTTATTCTGCTTCTAGCAATTACGGAAGACAGGGGCGGCTTAGGTTTTCAAGGAACGAATTAAATAATGTATACACTTCTGCAAAAAATATTTAAAAAAAAAAAACAGATGTCCTCTGGTCAGCATTGCTGTGAAATAGTTGTGGCGATTGGAGCAGAAAAAAAAACAGAAAGTGACATACAATACTCTAATATTCGTACAACTCAAAAATTTCTATAACAAAAAATTTGATCATATAAATTAACACAATTGTATGAACATTGTTTGAAAATTATACTAAAATTATATTTTCTTACAGTCCTTTGGTGGTGTTTTTTATGTAAAAATGCAAATTATTAGCGAATTTGTAAATACTACAGATTACTTCCAGCTGTCTGCATTTCAGAATTTTAATTATACAATAGAAAATACAAAAGAACAACGGCAAACACGAAACATACTTTCTCAAGAGATTCTGTTATTTCCTCAGTCAGTGTCAAAATTAATTAAGTTTCTTTTAATATAATCACTGTTCGTGACACATGGAGTAAATACGGTGGGTATAGACATTGCAATGGCACCGAGTAAACGGTTTATGAAATACGTATCGTGGTAATAGAATAAAGCCGTTAAAAGATTTTGTAGGTATCGTCAAACAAGGCAGGAAATCATGTTGTTAGTAAATTTGTATGTTAGTAAAGCCTGTAAGTGAACATTGTTTACAGATAAACATGGCAAATTTGAATTTACTCTACCAGTTTCTTTAATGTACTCTACCATCTTTTTCACGGTAACTGAAACTGTAAAATAATTAAGGAAGGCCAAAAAATTATTTTAACACATCCATATGTATGAAAAATATTTTAAAAAGACTAATATATCGTGGTTGGTTTATTTTGATGATATTTTATATATAATTGCACACAATTTTGTCTTGAATAATATACTGGGTGATAATTGTTTTATGGCGAGATTTTTTTAACGCCATTACATCAGTTGGTAAAAATATGGCGTCTTCTGAAAAGATTCTAGAATGAGTCGTTTAAAAAAAATAGTGTTATCAAGATACAAGTCTGTACGTTAGATCAATTTGCATTGTGGAGAGAACTTTGAACTTAGTAGGCGACGAAAAAATATTTCTGATTACAACTAACATTAACCCATTAACGCCTGAAATTACATATTTCACATACATTTCCAGGAAAATTTGGAGATTCAAAATATGAAACGGTTTCTTTTTTGTGAATTTTTTTGAAAAATAGTTGTAAACATTTTTCCAATTGCCGTCTTTTAGTGAAAGATTTTTCCGCTTCCTGTTTGATATCGCGACCAAAAGTCGGTCATTTTTTTTCGGACGCAGATCTTGATATCTCGATCGTGCGTGTTGTCATTCGCTTTCTTGACATGTTAGATGCTGAAGCATTACTAGATGATTGTTCAGACATTGTAATACTCGTTTTGCGTCAATAAATATGTTAAAAACTAAACTCTGATTCTGTCACTGAAGTTGAAAATTTTCGGACTGAAATTTACTTGTTTCTAGCTGGATACTTATTGCCACAAAAAGGCATTTTTTGTGCGTGCTTTTTGGCACATATTTTGAAATTCTAGCTGATTTTGAAAAGTTTTGGTGACAATATTAACGTTTTATATGAAAAATAAGAAAAACTGACTTTTTTTCAGACTTAAAAAATGGCCGACTTCCGGTTGCGATATCGAACAGGAAGCGGAAAATCCTTGGGGATCGCAATGGATTATTGAAGGTTGATATCTGCCACTAGAAGATGGCAATTGAAACATTTTTGGAGCTCGTTTACAGCCATTTTTCAAAAAGTCAAAAAACAGAAACCATTTTTTATTTTTAATATCCAAAATTTTACAGGAAGAACTGACTGAAATGGACTAAAACCATCAAAATCGCGTAGAGAACCCTCAAAATTAATTGTTTAAAAATTTCTGCAAAATTCTGCAACAAAAATCGCAGTTACTCTAAATTACTCTAAATTTACGCAATTACTCTAAAGTTGCGTATGTGAAATATGTAATTTCAGGCGTTAATGAGTTAAGAAGATCTATTAATAATACCTGATATTGATTTATCTATCTAAAATTTAAGATTAATCTTTTATCACTTCCATATTAACTATACACGTACCCATGCGGGAGAGAATGAGATGAATAAGCATTAGGTAGGAGACAAAAAAATACTTTTATACTTTTTATAAATGTATTTTACTAAGTCTGTTCAAATGTAGGTATCTACTCCATTGCAACGTATAGAGGGTACATGCATAAAATAATTTGAATTAACAAAAATAAAAAAATTCTATAAAAATAACAATCAATAACAGTGATACTTAACAACAATAGTGTTAAATGGTAATGTCTCTGCATTAACTTGACAGCAGATACGTCAGCTGATGTCATCAGAAGAATATATCGCGTACATAGTCAAAGTTCTTAATCCACCCAGTGGATTAATTTAATTACTTTTGGGCAACTGCCAAGGAATTAAAGGTATAAATCATGCAGATGGGATTGATGTGATTAATACATTTCATTCATATTGACGATGAAATTTTCTAATGGCTAGGATCGTTTTAATTAAGGGGATTATAGTTTCCTCATACATAATCTCGAAATCGCTAAATATTAAATTAAATATGTATTATATGTATACAGTGTGGAACAGCCAAGTGGAATAAATTTAGTAGCTCCATTATTATGCATTTTTAAGAAAATTCTGAGATACGTCAATTTCTAATTCTAAGATGACATCTTGCGACGTAAAAATGTCATCCCTAAATTTAACCCCCTTCAATGCAATTCAGAGTTACAGTGACGTCAGTAGTTACAGTGACGTGCTTGTCAATGTAACTGCTGTTACAATGACAAGCACGTCTAGGTAATTTCACTAAAGCTGATAATGGCCAACTTCTTAAATTTCATGTTTGTTTTTTTGCTGCTTGCTCGTTTTTATCGTTCTATTGTCAAGCAAAAAACTGTACGCATTTATTAGTCTTTATCTTATAGTAGGGAATGTCGGCAATTACAGACATTTATTTTTTATTATTAACATTTCAGAACCTAAAATTGACAAATAGTGTTACTTATAAAAGTTTTATTTTAATGTAACGAATTTCCTACGCTGGAGAAACTTATCTTTTTTCTTGTTAATTTCTACAATAAAATTTAAAACCATAGCAGTTTTAATAGTGAATGAAAAGACCTTTCAAATGAAGTTTCACAAGCCTCTACTTCCAATTTGAAAATTTAGGGGTTGTAGCTGTCACCTGAAGGGGTTGAATTTAGAGATGACATTTTTACGTCGCAAGATGTCATTTTAGAATTAGAAATTGACGTATCTCAGAATTTTCTAAAAAAATGCATAATAATGGAGCTACTGAATTTATTCCATTTGGCTGTTCCACACTGTATATATTAGTACAAATATGTTTCGAAACAACTGATTTATGCTGATAATTGTTTTTATTTCTTTACTAATTCTAATTGATTTAGATACACAAACCGGTGCCAAAGAGGATTAGAATAAGGTAATAGAAATAAATTAATGTCTTAATTACTAAATGAAAGCTATGCTTCCTATGTCCTTGAGGCATGTCTCATGATGGATGATGATTGTAAGTTTGGTTATAAAATTAGTGTAGGCTATCTGTAAGTTTCTAATGGAAATTTATTGTATTCAACGATAGAATAACCAGTCCTCGTGCCCAGTCCAGCCCTGCGCCCACAAACGTAAGATAATAGCCGTAATGTTTTTATTTCAACCTGCGGTGCCGCCATAAATACCGTCTTTTAATAAATGCTTATTACTGATTATCATACGGATATAATGCGTTCGCAGAAAAAGGACATTTATCAAACGATTTCATTGCCATCTCGAGAACAAACTAGAAAATTAGCATTTAACGAACAACTAACCTAAACTGCATCTATGTATGTATGTATGTACAGTCAACAGCGAAAGTCAAAGCACACCCACTTTTGAAAGGTTGAGTTTATTGCACGCAAGTTTTGCTGAGATTTTGTGAAATTCTGGTTTGAAGGATGTTTTGTGTGTTTTTTTTTCTTTTTTAACCTTCGATTTTTTTTTTTTTGGTGCAAACGCACAAATCTTTGTCCTAAGTTTATAAATGCTCTAATTTATGTGTAAAATGTAGTACTCTTTTCCTTTTTTTGGGTTCTGTGTCTGGGGTTTTAGGCTTTTAACGCCTAAGGAAATCATTTTTTAATTTTTAAAAAATTTTGCCAGTAGTGCGAAGTTTTGGCTCGGGTAACGCTAAACATGGTGTTGTCAAAATTTGGGCCAAGTGCTCATAACGTGGAAATTCCAATACTTAGGGAAAACCGTTTTGATTTCGGACAAAGTTTGCATCAAGAAGGCGTGGAATCCACGCCGCGGGAAATATGGATGGGAAAGCTGCGGTAACAATCTTACTTTCAAAACTGCAATGCTTGGAAAATACAGTTTTTTGGGAAATTTCCTCAAAATAGTTTCTGAGGCTGAGTCTGACAACGCCATGACAGCGCGCAAAACGTGAAAAATGAAGTCTAGTTAAAGCTGTCAAAGTTCAGCAGTCAGGGCACATTTCAAAAAATTACCGTGGCGCAGGGGTTCCTTTTCAATGATGGACCGGAATCTCAGCGGCCTGGCAAGGAGGGTGACTGAAAAAGAAAAAAACCTATAGTTCTCTGATGCTACGCCCCTAGGCACCCCCCACCCCCTTCCCCCAACCACCCCTCAAAAAACCATCACTTGGAAGAGCATTTTCAAGATGTATGTGTATTTCGATGTTTTTGGGGCGCACGATTGACCTCAAAAATCATTTCAATGCCATGGTCATGAAAAAAGGCGTAAAAAAAGGGGGTCACCAACCCCCGACAATGAAACTTCATAATGGTGCGTTACCGTAATAAATAACCAATCAAAAAAAAAATCTTTCCTGAGACCAGCTGGACATTGTCTCGGCTTTATCGACACCGCAAACGTTTATTATATATTAAACATAAAATATTTATATTATATCGCAATATACAGGGTGACTAAACTCCAAATATTAAAACCTATATTTAAAAACAAATAGTAAACTCTTGGATTTAAATAAAATTTGAAAGGAAAAATTTATTAAGGTGAACCTCTCGCCCCCTATACCACGGTTAAGGCTAAGACCTCGGCGGAGAGGACCGACATTGCCATGTAACATTATCATAACGGGTTAAAAAAACATTGTAAACACAACGATCATGGCAAGTGCTGAACTGCACCAGTGGCAGCCCGCCTACGTCTAGGGAAGCCCGAACTCGACCAAAGACAGTTGGACTCGCTAGTTTCGCACCCGTATTCGCGCGTTAACTCCTCGTAGAATTCACTGGTTCACTGTACACTAGTTGCTTCATTGTCCCCATAAATAAAAATCGCACGGAGTTAAGTCCGGAGATCTGGCAGGCCAATGAATCGGTCCATTTCTGCCTACCTCTCGGACTCCACGTTAGGAAGTCTCTCACTTGCCGAGCGAAGCGGTGGAGCACCATCGTGAAATACCACATTTGTCTTAAAATGCCTAAAGGCACTTCTTCTAATAAATTTGGCAACGTGTTGCAGAAAATTTAAATATCCGTTACCGGTCAGCCTGTCAGGTAAAATGTGGGGTCCTTTAAAACATCACCAACAAGCACGCCCACCATTCCCCCCCAAATCTTTGCCCCCCAAGATACGCATGTAGATTTTCATCGCACCCGGTGTTGTGCTTAAAAACCCCGTTTTGGTAAAACCCTCGTCCGAGAAAAGTACGGTAAGTAAAAGGGTTGGTTTTTTTCCCACTTTTCCAGTACAAACACCACACGTTGAACGTCTAATGCTGTCCTGGACCGAAAAGCCCACGCAGCCCATTCCCAGCGGGGATCCCCCCCCCCCTCCAATAAGTTTTTTTCCCCCTCCCCCCCCCTCTTACCACTAGAGCACGTGGGGACCATAGTTGACTGTAAAATGTCGAACGTCTGATGGCGTTTGGAAAAATTGTTGTATTCTTTGGGCCGTAAGGTTATTTCCATGACCATAACAAAAAATGTCTGTTAACTCTTGATTAGTAAGTTCGGCATGGTTAAAATTTAAAACTCGGTAAACAATAATACGATTTTTCGTTGTCGCAGGTCGCGGCGGCAAGCCACTAGAGAAAGATTCTGTCGTTCGGCATCACCAACCCGAACCTAACCCCCCCCGAACCATGACCACACCGCTCAAACTGGGGCGAATTACTCTTGAGAATTTTTTTTTTTCAAACGGGTTTTGGTGTTTTCTTGTAGTGACGGACGGACAAGTTTCCAAGGTGGGGTTTACCCGGCTGTCGGTGGCAACACCAACAAAAGGACGGGACAGGAGCCGGCCGTCGTTTTCTAGACACCAAAAGGGAATATAAACGGCCTGGATGGTTGGAATGTTGGCTTTGTGCCCATGGGCTGGTCTCTTTTTTTTTCTAAGAGGGAGGCTACCGAAAAACCCATATAATCTTGCTGGGTTCTTCTAATGATGTGAGGGAAATGTTAGGGGGAGAGAGGGGTGTATTATTTGGTCTTTTGAGAACTTGGAAGAAGGGGGGGGCAGGGAAATGGGCATGTGGTCACATTCGGAATTAGGAGGGGAAGAGAGGGGTGGGTGGGGTGGTTAGGGTGGAATTCTTAGTTCATCGTAAACTACAGGGATGTTTTCAATTTTTTTCTCTAAATAAAATAAAAAAACCTTACTAGTTTTCGTAAAACTGTTGGATTACAGTGTTTAGGTTATGTGGAGTTTAGTATGTTTGGTTCAATTTAGAAAATTTCATGAAGATTTTTTTCCAAATGCTCTTAGTCATCTGTTCCCTTTAAGTCCGGGCATGCCTTTTTGATTGGGTTTTTAAAGAGATCATAAGATACTGTTGTGTAAATTAAAAAAATTTCCATTTTCGGAAAGCTTTATAGAATTTATTCACTCTTATCTTGTCAATAGGAAATTGTATGTTGTAGTAAATAATTCTGCATCAGATTATTACACACCTTGCTCGGGAGTTCCACAAGGTTCAAACTTGGGTCCCCTTTTGTTTCTTTTGTTCATAACTGCATAACATAACTGACGCTATTTGTAATAGTCAAATACTTCTTTTCGCGGACGATTTAAAAAATCTTTAAAACTATTACTTGCCTACCGGATTGCATAAAGTTACAAGAGGATATTGAAAATGTATACAATTGGTCGTTAGAAAATAATTTGCCATTCAACATAAAGAAAGGAATGTAAAGCTATGAGTTACTACTATTGTAAGGAGAATTTTCAATATCAGATAATATGAATTGAATTAACCTAACAAGAATAAGTAGAGTTATGGATCTAGGAGTACTGTTTGATACGAACTTAACATTTAATGATCATGTAGAATTAATAACAAAAAACCATTTAAAAACCTAGGGTTTGTAATTAGAAACAGTCGTGAGTTTAGAACGAAAAGCACGTTAATTACATTGTATACATCTTTAGTCAGAACAAAATTAGAATACTGTTCCATAGTATGGTCTCCATTTTATTTAAAATATATTAATCTTATAGAAAATATTCAAAAAAAAGTTCATTAAATACTCGTACTTTATATTGAATGGTAGTTATTCTACATATGAATATGATTATCATTTAACAGATTATTCTCTACTTTCATTATATAATATACTTACTTATTTTACCATATTGTACTTATTTAAAATTGTAAATAATTTATTATATGATTGCAATACATTAAAAAACGTTAATATCAACGTCCCGTGCCTAAAAACTAGACATGCCAATAATTTAACTTTCATATATACGACACCTAGCAAAAATTATCAGATACGATCTCCTATTTCTTAGAATGATGCGAAGTTATAATACTGTTCAGCAATCTTGAGATATTTTTGGTGATATTATAATAAAATTTACGAAAAGTCTTAATAATGAATTAGCAAACAGAAACGCAAATATTGTTAGGTTTATATCTTAATTAAGCTACCCTGTTACGTCACTCATTTCTGTAGAATTAAGTATTTATGTGTATATACTACATGTTGTATGTGAGAAAGTAATGTGTGAATGTAGGAGTGGGAAATATGTGGTGGATGACAATAGTTTTAAGTTTAGAATAAGTTTACTATATGTACTAGATACAATCTATAAATGGGTTATATAGTGATTGTCAAAAAAATAAATAAATAAATAAATAAATATCTTTCACTCACACAATCGACATATCACCTTCAATTTGGGCTTATTAGATGCAGCATTTTACAAGCTGCAATCCTATCAGAGAAGCAAAATAAAAATGAACACGAAAATGTAGTACAACAATTACACAGGCCCACAAAAAAAAAAGCATCTGGTTCTGGGATGGAGACTAACTTTTTTTTTTCCTTATGTAAAACTACCAAAAACGACGTGTTTCGGTTTTAAAAGCTTGAGAAGATCAAAAAAAATGCCCACAAAAAAAGTATCTTGTTCTGGGATGGAGACTGGAGGAACTTTTTCTTATGTATTTTGTGCCGCTTAATCCGAATTCATCATAAAAAATAGGGGTTCCGCAGCTAATTTTGAAGATAACCTCAAAACTGTCGAAAACGATGTGTTTCGGTGGTAAAAGCTTGAGAACAAAAAAAAGATTTGCTTCACATCAAAAACACTTTGTTTCTACGTATTTTGGCCTGCTGAATCAAAATTTGCGAATTTGCTCAACCTCAAAAAACTGCTGAAAACGTTTTTTTGTAATAAAAGCTTGAAAGAAATGGTAATATGATTCGCGTCACATATAAAATACCGTATTCCTATGTATCTTAATGTCTTAAACCCGAATGTGTTATGAAAAAATTTGTTGTGTGAATTTGAAAGTGAATTTCAAAGATCATCCTCAAGAATATGTAAAAATTGCGTTTTTAACGGTAAAATCTTGAATAACGTGGATTGAATCAGTCTAAAATGAAGACTAAGTGGAAACTCTTTAGTAATCACATGAACATATTTGCATTTGACTTTCTGGAATTCAGATTACGAAAATAACTTGAAACAACAGCAAGCTGAAGACAAATCTGAAGATTGTTTTATCTCTGAGAGCGGAAATCTGGGAATACTCTGGGATTCAGCGGCACAAAATACATAAGAAAATGCCAACCCAACCAGATTTTTAAAAGTTAGTCTCCATCCCAGAACCAGACACTTTTTTTGTGGGCCTGTGTTATCAGAATTTAAGCATCCTTCGAAAGTGGGTGTATGATGACTTTCATTACTGACTGTACGTATTTCCTCGAACGCGACATGGATTTATTCGTTTGCGTTGGTCGAATCTCTCGACTGCCGACTCGATACAGATCGTTCCGGGCAGATAGCGGACTGGTTGCTCTCGAGCGGCAATTAATTTGAGGAAAATTGACAAACAGCGGGATATTCAAACTAAAGTCAACTATCGAATAATTTATTGGACGTATCGGAATATTTCTGCCGGCATTAAACGAGGCCTTCCAAACGTTAATTATTTGTGTGGTCCTCGATGTTTCGATGGCATGGCGGCCTGTGTACCCAAATTAGATTTGCATCCTTAGACGGATGAAGTTATGTATTTCGCTTTGCTTGTCCTATCTCTATACCCATGTGTCCCTAAAATATCATTACAGCACTCTACTACACATTCCTTGTATCAAAATAAGCCGATTTATATTTTGAATTACTCCAAAAATTGCTTAGTTTGGGCGATACAGGGCCCCAAAGTTTCACTTTTTAAATTGTTCTGTTATAAATTTAAAACGACTGTAATGTTAGTACTCAAAATTTGGTACGTTAACGTGGTTTTATGGTATAAAAAAACTAATAATGAAATTACGATTGATGTCGATACCGCATTCCAAAGGTGTAGTTTTGTAAAGTAGTCCTAATAAGAGTTTTTCATAAGGGTGGGCCAAGGGAACATGACGTTTTTGAAAGTTACAGAAAAAATTCAGTATTTGTGTTAAAAATGTTTTATTCACATGAGAATGTAGCTCAATATATGCCATTTTATGTATGAAAAATTACATCCGTCATATGCTGACCGTTCTGTGCAATACATGTATTCAAACGGTTTACAAAGTTTTGATAGACTTTTACCAATACGTTCTGGTTAATAGCTTCAATTTGCTGACGAATTGATGTTTTCAATTTTTCAAGGGTTCTCGGCTTGCATGCATAGACTTTTGACTTGAGATATCCCCACAGAAAAAAGTCACATGAAGTGAGATCGGGCGATGTAGGTGGCCATGGCATATCGCCAAAACGAGAAATTACGTGGTCTGGAAACATTTCTCGAACCACCCGCATAGAGTTACGCGAAGTGTGAGCAGTGGCGCCATCTTGTTGGAACCACAACATTGCTGGAGGATATGTTCTTCTTAGTCTGAGCCAATTGGGTCTTAAAATTCTGTAACATTTGGACATAGCGATCTGAATTGACCGTAACAGTGTGTCCGCCGTCTTCAAAAAAATAGCCGGGGCCGATGACTCCAACTCTTGAAACAGCACACCAGACTGCGACTCTTGGGGAGTGTAATGGTCGTTCGTGAAAAGATTTTGGGTTCTCTGTAGCCCAATACCGCTGTTGTTTTCGCTGTTCTCTGTAGCTCAATTGCTTCTGTAGCACAAAACCGTTCAAGTGGAAGTGAGCTTCGTCGGTCATAAGAATAATTGCATCTTCATTTCCTGCGAGTAACTCTAGCATAGCCTGCGAGAAAGCGCTCCTTTTGGGCAGGGTCGTTGGGTTGCAACTCCTGAACTAGTGGAAATTTATAGGGATGGAAATGTAAATCGCTGTGCAAAATACGCCTGACTGTAGTTCGAGGAATGCGTAGTGTTTGTGCTATATGACGAGTTGAACGGTGAGGACTTCTTAACCCATTAACGCCCAAACGGACACAATTCTTCGTCCTTTTTGGAGCGTCAATCTCGAAGGGAAATTAATGAATTCACTCAATAAAAACCACTTATCCTAATGTTTTCGGATGTGATTTTTCGATTTCCGGGGTAACTGCCACTGCGCCATCGCGTATACTAAATGAAATTCCTTTACGCTTACATCGCGACTGCTCGCAGCATCTTACCCCTTCTACCTGCAGAGTACTTTTTGAAAAAACGTTATGTTCCCTTGGCCGACCCTGTATTTAAACATCTCAAGTTTCTATGCCCCTGAAAAAAGGGGGACCCCTCTCCCCGAAAAAAGAAAAAAACAGACCTCGTCAACCCCCGTCTGATCGAAGTTGAGGGTTCCATCTCTGGCTGGATGTAGCTGCACCCTTCCCACGTACATGGGCTACCAACCAGATGTAACCGTATTAGAGCTGTATAGTTATTAACCGTATTAGAGCTGTATAGGCTTGTATCGGCACTTGAACAGTATAATCGTAACGAATCTGCTTGAGATTTCGCTGCTTTCTTGAAAAGACAGCCGTAGAAGATAGATGCACATATTAAATTGCTTCAAACGGTCGTCCAGGAGGAAGCATTAAGTTGTATCCAAGATTTTGAACGGTTTTCAGGTTTCAAAAGAGAAGAAATGGGCAATTCAAGGTTGTTGTTCTGGGCGTTCTGGGCGCCCTCCATCAAGAAATGTTGAAAAAGTTCGACAAAAAAATCCTCCATATTGGCGCCCCTGAATTATTGTACGGTGATTTGGGTAGTTTAAAGGTGTCAGTTGGAGTTCATGCCATCACATTTTGTTTATAGATTTAAACATGAGATGAGCTTCGACATTAGACGCGATTAGACCCTATAAATTCGTGAGAAGTGCGTCCTTCTTTAACCATTGTGCATATGAGAATATGTATTGGCCAATACAAATTTTGTTTTTACTATCTCCTAAAAGTTCTGTATAGAGGATTGGAGCCGCGGATAGAAACATGACAAAAAAGTAGTCGAAAACTTTTGGTCAAAAAATCCATTTCTGATCCAAGTCATCCGATGACTGCTCTTGAGCAACTGTAACAGGAATGTAACTCTCAAAACATTTTTTCAATTTGCTTAAACTGCTCTGAAACACATTTAAAGAACTCTCGTATAACTAGCAAGGAAAGTCGGAATAAAAATAATATGAGCCACAAAAACTCTCAACTATACATGCCACAGAGATTAATTGACAATTTTGCAAATTCTAGGAACGATAACTGGTTGAAAGAACGTGTAAGAAAAATGAAAAGGAACCTTTGTCGTCATCAGAAAGCAATTCGATATATATATTTTTAAATGATCAATATCTGGGTGGAAATTCTTCTATAACATTAAAAATGATGAATGTGAGAAAAAGGTACCTCCAAAAAAGAAAAAAAACAAAGAAGGCAGATTACAGTGATGTACACATTCAAACTAGTTGCACGTAAGAAGACAAAGAACTGTATTTGTTCCAGTGTTTTATTCCATACAATAAATATGCCTTCTTGTCTTTTTATGTAAAATAAATCCCGTGTAAAATGATGCTTTTGTGCAAACCCGTCTTTTTTTTATTATTTATAGCTAGACTATCTTCATTATCGGCCAATAACAATAATTTTCATAAGGATTTAGTTGAATAAAATATCACTATGCTCATTCAGGGGAAGTTGGAGTTTTCCTTTTAACATGACATAGGACTTAAGAAAGTAAGCGAATTTTTCAAATAACAATTTCTCGAAATCTCAAAAATAAAGGACATAATGGTCATTTAAAATTAATATCGAAAATTAAATACGTGTGCAAAACCTTTATTTAAATCTAATACGAAAAAAGAGTAACTCAACTAAACTCTAATAAAAAGGGTAGAAATGCATTCCAGTAAAGCGTACAAATCGGCAACAGAAATGATTAGGTCTTTTTTGTCTTTACCGATAACGCACGCACAACAATACTCTATTTCGGTTTTTACAATGGGCCATATTAACAGTAGGGGAGAGGGAGGCACAGTGATACAATTTTTGTCGTGATTATGATTTTGTCCAAGACAAAATACTTGTCGCCATCTTCTTATTTTAGGCTTACAGGTTATGTATTTATCTTTCATATGATACGCTATTTAAAGGAAAAATAAAAACAAGTTTGCAGTTTTTGCAACTTTTTTTTAATGTCTACATTTGCATCAAACTACCTCTCTGGTGGGGTTAATTGGTACAGTGTTGGGGAACATTGATACACATACAATACACTAGAGAAAAAAGTAATATTGTAGTACAATATTTACTGAATTTTAAGATTAGGAACTGTTGGAAAATAAAAAGATATATTTTAGCGAAGTGTACCACCAGCAGCAATGGATTTGGGCAGTTTGAATACGACATCTCCTCGAAGCACTAAACTGATGTCCTCAACGTTAGGAAAAACAAAAGTCTTATGCCAGTTTTTCTTTTCCGTAAAAAATTGTCCTCTTTTCATGGTGATGTATAAATACGTGACTTTGTCCAACAAAGTGTACGGCGGTTTTCCTTGTGAAAAATTTGACGATAACAAAATCGCCTACATTTACTTCTCATCACACTACTAATTGTAGTTCTTCATCACTTGACATCGTAGTTAAAGTAAGTAATTAAAACTACTTTCTCAGCAGCTGAAACTCAAACTTGACACATGTAATTTTTAATCACATCGGTTTTTGCAGCTATACTAAATTCTTTATGACAAGTTATGTGACAGTGGTACCATTTTGAGGTATAGGTTGAAACAAATGGACTTCGTTAACTTACTGAAATTGTTTATACGTATACAATGTGCATCGTGTATCAAGGTACCTTGATACCCTAATACCGAATTGGTATACTGCATCAATGTATCAGCATATGAAAAGTTTGGTGTATAAGCACTTGAAGAAATAATCACTAGTGAAAAAATTAACCTAACAGTGCAAACGCCTAGGAAGTAAACAATGTCTAAAAATTACTTACGCTTTTCAGGAATGGTGACACAAGCAGCAGTCGTGGATACGCCGAGCGCACGTTGGTAAACACATACACATGGTAAAAATTACGAACAATTTATTCACGCCAAAAAAGACTGCACAATTTAAAATGTTACTGTTTTGAATTAAAATTTTTTGACAAGTAACCATTACTGGTGAGACTGTCGCAAACGATTGTTATTTGAAAAATGGGCTTAGTTTTTTGAGTTCTTAGTTGTGTTAAAAGGAGAACTTCAACTTAAAAAACGGTATAAATGAAAATTTCCCGACCTAAATTTGATTTGGGTACTTTCGAAAACTGCCTATTTGTATTGCTTGTTCATTCAGATCACCGGCCGCATAGCACTGGAGCGGCAATTAATATGAGGAAGATTGACAAACAGCGGGATATTTAAACCGAAATCAACTGTCTAATACCTACTCATAATTCATTAAGCATACAGAACTATTTCTGTCGGTATTAACGAGCCTTCCAACGTTGATTGTTTGTATGGTCCTTGATGTTCTGATAGCGGCTCGTGTATCTGAATTATATACGGATCGTTAGATCAGAAAAAGTATATTATATTATTTACATCGAAACAAACCTTAAGGTTGTTTAAATTTCGTGGTATCGTGTCATATGTTTAAGATTTACATTGTGGTCCACATTGTTTTCAATATTTTCGTGGTGCCTTTATTTACCGTCAGGGGCATTTTTGTTTAAAAAAAAAATTTTTTTCCAATTAATATTTCAACAACAAATATCTCTTCAACACTCATTGCCGTCTTACTATTATTCTTATAGCCTTGTACACTCGTCACGTAAACGTGTTTTCTGGTTATGAATGATGTCTTAAGGCAAAAAATATAGGTACCTATAAATAAATGTAATATTCGATTTATCGTGTCAAACCGCAATTGCGCTTGCAAAAAGTCTTAATTTATTTATTTAATTTTATTTCTTTTTTCGTTGACATCTGTTTCATCAAAATGCCATTTATATTTTCTGACAAAGAGTTGGTGGATATTCATGTCATTTATGGGTTTCCAAATGGAAGTCAGCAGAAACAGCCCGGGAATATACGAGGTGTGTACATTAAGTAATGAGACTGATTATTTTATTTTTTTCTATTGGAATAGAATTACAATTCAGTATAGTCTTCTTCAAAATAACTTCCTTGGGAAGCCCTGGAGACGGTTCTTCCATTCCTCATGGAATCTCATCCTTCTGGAACTCATATACTGAAATAGCCTTTAGCTGGTCGGTTACAGACGTTTGAATGTTTTCTATGGTCCCAAAATGATGTCCCTTGAGGTGATTTTTCAATTTCGGGAAGTGAAAAAGAGTCACAAAGAGTCAAGTCAGATGAATAAGGAGGCTGAGGAGCCACAGGAATGTTTTTTCGGGATGCAACATTCAGGTGTTCTTGATGTTTGGTCTCATACGCATGACCCTTTTTTGAAGTTCTTCAGGAACCTCTCTGTAAAAGTATTGATTTACTGTTTGGCTTGAAGACACAAAGTCTTTGTGGACAATTCCCTGGCTATGCATTTGACCTTCGACTTGCTCATTCTTACTTTTTTGGAGAACTTGAACTGTGCCATTCCATGCTTTGGCGCTTGGTTTCCGGGTAGTACTCAAATACCCAAGTTTCATCACCAGTAATGACACGTTCCATAAAATGGGAATCATTTTCAATCAATCCCAAAAAGTCAAGACACCTTTTTTTCGCTGATGTCCTTTCAGTCCCTAAAGGTTTTTTATAACACCATTTTTTGCTTTTTCATCCCCAATCCGTTAGTTAAAATATGAACAGTGGTGTGATTTAAATTTAACTCTTCCCTATTCTATCGACATTTTCATCGGTTCTTGAGGATGAAGGCCTTCCGCTGCGTGGTTCATCTTCAATCGACTCTCTTCCTTCTGAAAATGCCTTAAACCACCGAAAAACCTGGGCGTTTGAAAAAACACTGTCACTGTAGGCGTATTGAAGTTTTGCCAAAGTATCCGTTGCGCTGTGTCCAAGTCTGAAGCAAAACCGATGTTGATAGTACCGTGTATTTGTAAGAATGAATTGCCAAATAACTGACCAGGGGCTAGGTAATGTACTACAGGAGGAAAAAATAATAAAAATGTCCGACCACAGGGAAACTTTTACACGATGAATTTTAAGTGAGTTGGACAGTATTAGAGTTTCCGTTAACTTTGGAATTTCAGTTTCCCGTGTTTACCCGTGTTTGTATGAAAATTTTTTACGGATTTTGGCGGATTTTGACAAGTGCACATTTTTTTATTTAGAAATGTGCGTAAAATAAGATTTTTGAAGAACAAAGCGATTAAGTGAAGTAAGAAAAAAATGATGGTGATTTTGATCCGTAAAGAGTACAATGCAGAGTTTCATGGTAGGTTTTCTCATACCAATAAACCCTCGAATACCAACTTTACATGCAATACTTTGGAAAATATTTATGATGTTTTAAAAAATCTGTTTTTAAAATGTAATTATATAAGAATACCTTATGTCTCGAAACTTAAGCCTTAGAAGGCCTATGTTTACATAAGCTTTTTGCACTGATTTTAAAAGTTCTGTCAGGTGTTAAAGTCCTGCTACAAAAACTGAAACACTCTCTATGCTTTACTTTTTTACAAAACATCTATTTAAACATCTTAATTTCATACTGTCTACGATATGACAAAACAATTATATACATAACACTGCCCAGTTTTCACGAGTTTAAACGAATTTTTGACTTTCAACTTTTCGGAGTTGCCGCCTGTTTCTTAGATCGACTGTAATTTCCATTCCTTCGGTCTCTAATCATCGGAAACTCGCAAAGTTCGGCGATGTGCGAGCAATCGACCGAGGAATGCGCGCGTACCCGTTACCCGAAGAAGAGGAGAGCGAGAGAGGAGGGGGCCGAACGGCGATCCCTGCGGGACACCTCTGTCGCCCCGCTGGGCGCCATTGTGTACCCGTCAAGAGGTTCAAAAAGGACGGCACTCGTAAACCATCTTTATTATTATTATTCACGGCGACAATTGAAACTTGACGCAATGTTTGGTTTACTACCGGCCACGGCACCTGCGGAGAGCTCGGGAGGCCGTGCGCCACCGCTTTCTTATTTTCACGTCGATGATCGTGTTTGGGCTCCTCTTGTGCGTATGTATAGGAAACGCGTTAAAGGGCCCTACCGTAAATCACCGTAAGTGGCCACTCTCGCTTTTTGTTCGTCGGATAAATAGGTAGCCGTAAAGTTATTTGTGTGTGTGTGTTGTGTTGGTGCGCTTACCTACTTGAAGTAACTAACCACTGTCGACCGGATTTATGGAGATAAAATAGAGAGGAGAACGTGTGGAGATATTTTAATTTTATCGGTATTAGGTCCATTTTCGTCACTTTTGTTAGTTAAATTGGACCCCGTCCAATTCTTATGGAATGCGCTTCTCGGTGAAATTGACTTATTTTTGATATTTTGCACTCCATGACCAACCGATAGAAAATTAAAGAAATAATAAATGTTGAAATGAAACATTTCTGACATTGTTCCCCATTAATAACACTAGGTACCATGCAAGATTTTTCCACAATGAATAGTTTTTCCGAAGTAATTTTTCCCGCTGAAAATAAATGGGGCTCAGAATGGCTCACGTCAGGTTTTTGGGATATTCGAACCAAAAAGTCAAAAAAACCTGTTTTTTGAAATATTTGAGGTTATGTAGCACCGACAGTTTTTGTCTTAAAGTACAAGTCTTCCAATTTGAAATGCTCAAATATCTTTTTTTTTTCACCGAGATATCGCATTTTGAAATTTTCGTGTTTGTGATTTTCACTATACCTGAAAACTCATAATTATTATTACTCTTTATTTTTATTTTTATGTTACTATACATTTCCAGAATACAAAATAATGTAAGTAAAGACCCGTTCATTAAAAAAAAAAGTTCATGAAAGTTCCATATACGCTATTATAACTTTAGTCAACTCAGGTCGGCCATATTGTATTTTCTTCGAAAAATTTTGAAAATCTTTTTGGATTCTGAACGAGCAGATCTTTTGACATAAGAAAATAGTGACGTGTTATTGGTTTTTTAATATTTTTTACGTTTCTTAATAAAAAAAGAACAATCTTGATATACACGTGTCTAATGGGTTTTCAGGTATAGGAAAAATCACAAACATGAAAATTTCAAAAAGCTATATGTCGGCAAAAACAAAAGATATTTGAGCAAACTCGACGGCATTTGAAAGAGGACGACTTGTACTTTAATAACCCACACATGGTTTTTTGAGAAAACAAAATCGCGATGCTACATAACCTCAAATATGTCATAAAACAGTGTTTTTTGCACTTTTAGGTAATTCTTTTATTTCCAAAGGGGCACAACGTGAGAATGTCCAAACGAATTTTTAAATCTAAAAATAAAATTATCGATGGATAATAATTTATTGAAAGGGCCTCCACTTTCTTCATTGCCCCCCGGCCCCGACACCCGTGATCCGGCCCTGAGAACAAACCACTAAAAATTCAGATAATTTCACTGAGGGACACTTCCCATAAGAATTTTGCGGGGCCTTTTAAAAACTCTTGGAGCGTCACAGACCCCACCACGCCAATTAGGGATTAATAATGCTGTTATCGTCGCCCTTCCAAGTTTGGAAGGTCAAAAAATAATGGGAACGTTCAATTTTCTTGGATCTTAGATCAATAAAATCGTCAATAGTTGCCTCACTTTTAGAGTTGTGATGGGGTGAGTGTGAGTAATAGATGTCAGTATTATTCGATTGATTCATTAGTATCGAACCATTCCCACGAAGTGCTTGGAATTTTCTAGACAAGTCTGGAGAGTAATGTGGAGCGAAACTTGACGTGAGGTCCGATATGCTTTATTATATGAATGTCCTTTGGGCCATAGTACAACCAAAGTACACCAAAATCTAGTGGCCGCGACAACGCCCCTAGTTTAGTAACATGCAAAAGATGGTCCGCACGCTTCCAATCTGGCGATTACAGCATCGACGATAAACCACGATCTGGTTGTCCACCTCAACTGGATATCGAGCGCTTGCGTACAATTGTCAAAGCAAATCCGTATGGAACCACACAAGAGATGGCACTAGAACTCATTTACAGCCAGGCTACGGTAGTACATGGACTCGAAACGCTATGAAAAGTCTAAAAGTTGGGCAAGTGGATAACGCGTTTATTAAGCGACGCTGATCGCCAGCGTTGGAGTAACATTTGCACCCAACTTCTCTCCCGCAGTCGTCGTTTTCACTGGTTGAACAATCTTGTTACGGGGGATGAAAACTGGGTACTTTATGTAAATAATAGCCGTATGCACCAGTCCGTAGACGCAGATGCACAATCGGTATCTAAACCTGACCTGAGAATTCTTGAAGGACAATATCATCGTCACCGCCGCTGTCTATTGTGCTCAACTCTTGCGTCCGCGGCTGGACAGTTATACTACTGAACTCTTACATTTAGGTTTTAAAGTTCTGCTCCATCCACTGTATTCACCAGACCTTTACCACATTGACTATCATTTGCTTTGTGTCCTTAGCAAACATTTAATAAATAAATAATTTGACGATGGTCACCATCTGCAAATAGCCATGCACAACTTTTTTACTTCACAACCGCGTGATTTTCACTCACATACTATTATATTTTTCTAAAACTTTGAAGCTTCACCCCTTTGAGGCGTGGGTTTATATTGATCAAATTAAAAAAAGACTTTGGGTGAGTTTTCATATGTATATTTTGGAACAGTTTTAGGGAGAGGTACCACAACATTTCAGAACAAAAATAACGACCACTCTAACATGCAGTCATAAATTACCGAAACTATTATGTTGTTACGCAAACACGAGTAAAATACGTATTACAGCGCATTCAAAATAGACAACATATTATTTAATTACTTTGATTTTAAATATGGTCAGTCTGTTATTGTTAAAAAACCTTTATTATCCTACTACAAATTCCGGTGTCGTACCTGGTGTTAGAGTGTTTTATCCAGTCTCCAGTTGTAGCCGATAAGTAGTATAAGAGTATATTTAGAAATTGTAATGCATGTACAATAAATGTCTTTGCCTATTGTTATTGTTATCAATTACTTGTTTGTTTAGCAACTAAGCATTATTTATAGAAGATCACAGGTCTTGTAATATTGGGAGTGTCCAGCAAAATATGGATTTAATATAGAAACCTTAGAAGCAAAGGTTTTTATTTTATTCCTCAATTAATCACAGATCTTATATCATTGGCAGTACCAGAATAGAGAAATATTGTAAAACCCTGGGAAGCAAAAGTTTTTATTCTATTCCTCAGTTAATCTAAAAGCGTACGATTCAATGATTTATGTAGTTGGTACAAGATGTGACGTGTAACTGTTTCAAGATTTCACACCATGCAATAAACCAAAATATGCGAGAAAAGGAGTCTTCAATTTACACCTATGTTTTCAGGGCATATTTTGTTGTTCTAAATAACATACTGTCACCGCTGGCGTTCAATCTCATAACGTATTAAGAACGCGTCTAGTTAATAAAACTTAAACGTTAAATTATCTTTTATTACCGTTGACATGAACAGGAATTTCAATTTAAATCAAAAATATTGTAATATCGCGTAACATACTAGTAATTGTGTAGTGTAAATAAGGATATTCTATTATTAATGATGACCTTTTTATTATTGTAACTTGTACGAGTACGCTAAAGGTACACTTTTTTATGATAAACAAAAAAAATCCACCTTATTAAAATATGACATGAGCGTTATGCAGTCTTTTTTATATTTGCAGACAGAAGATGATTTTTAAATTTTTTTCCAGTTGTTATGTACAAATACACGATCGCATTGTAAAATATACATATTAATATTGCAATATTTGGTCCTATTTGTGTGTAAAGATAACTGATACAGTAGGTGCAAGTGACAAAAATATCAACAATGTAATCTAACAAAAGGATTTACGAGTTGTGTAAATTAAGTAATGAGACTGATTTCTTTTTTAATCCGTTTAATTCGAATAGAATTACAATACTGAATTGTAATTCTAAGTTCTAATGAAGTTATTTTGAAGGAGACAATACTGTTGTCTCCTTCAAAATAACTTCCATATACAACATATACTGGAATAGCCTTCAGCTTGTCGCTTACAGCCACTTACAATGTTTTCTATGGTCCCAAAATGATGTCCCTTGGGGTGATTTTTAAATTTTGGGAAGAGAAAAAAGTCACACGGACTCAAGTCAGGCGAATAAGACTGAGGAGCCACAGAAATGTTTTTAGTGGCTAAAAACTCGTTTACTGAAATGGCTGTGTGACAAGGCGCATTGTCGTGATGCAACATCCAGTTGTTTTTTATGTTTGGTCTCACACGCATGACCCCTTTTCGAAGTTTTTCAAGAACCTCTCTGTAAAAGTGTTGATTTACTGTTTGGCCTGGAGGCACAAACTCTTTGTGGACAATTCCCTGGCTATCTAGCTAAAAAGCAAATCAGTATGCATTTGATCTTCGACTTGCTCATTCTTGCTTTTTTGGGTCTTGGAGATCCTTGAAGTGTGCCATTCCATACTTTGGCGCTTGGTTTCCAGGTCGTACTCAAACACCCAAGTCTCATCACCAGTAACGACACGTTCCATAAAATGGGGATCATTTTCAATCTATTAAGGGTGATCCAAATTGAACTTTAGGATTTGCTTTCTTAATAAAAATCAAAATATTGAAAAAAATCTGAATTTTATAGCTATAAGTAGAAAGTACAAACTTAGCAGTTAGGTATGAAATATGATGTCAGCCAAATGCCCTCCACGACTCCGCTACATGATACCATTCTTTTAGCGTAGTTTTTCATAACGCTTTCGCGTAAATGCCGCTCTATTTCAGCAATTCCACGTCTGATGTTCTCTTTTAGCTCTGGAATCGTAGCAGGTTTGTTGACATAAACTCTTTCCTTCAAATAGCCCCACAGAAAAAAGTCTAATGAGGTTAGATTGCAAGACCTCGGTGGCCAATCGATGTCACCCCTTTGAGAGATAACACGACCAGGAAATTTGGTTTGAAGTAAAGTGAGTGTTTCACGTGCTGTGTGACATGTGGCTCCATCCTGTTGAAACCACATGTCATTCAAGTTCAAATCGTTGGTTTCATTAAAAACAACGTTTAACATCTCCCGATAACGTACACCATTAGACCATTAGACAGTAACAGCGTTGCCACCTGCGTCGTCAAAAAAGTATGGGCCAATGATTCCTCCAGCCCATAGTGCACACCAGACAGTGCATTTTTGTGGATGCATTGATTTTTCTTGAATAGCTTGGGAATTTTCACTACCCCAGATGCGACAATTTTGGCGATTCACAAAGCCATTTAAATGAAAATGGGCTTCATCGGACAATATGATTTTTTTTACAAAAATCAGCATCAACTGCTGTGTTCTGTAAAACCCAGTTCACAAATGTACGGCGTTTCTGGTGGTCCGTTTCTTTAAGTTCTTGTGTCAATTGCATTTTATAAGCCTTTAAATGCAAATCTTTTTGTTAAAATGCGTTGAGTAGTGACGTATGACGCTGCGAACGGCGATGAATTGACGTGGTTGGTTCTTCACGCACAATATCATTTACGCGACTAATATTTTCACGTGAACGACCTCTGCGTTGATGCCGGACCCTTGGTTTGTCAATAAGCATACCACTTGTTTCAAACTTTTGCATTAGATCACAAATTGCACGCTCACTTGGCACATTATTGCATCCAAAAAGTGGTCGAAGTTTTCTTAATGTAATCGTAACTGATCGCCTGTTTTCATAATAAATCTGTATGATATTTATGCCTTGCTGCACAGTATACGGCACCATGATGAATTTGCCACGTGTTTCGATACCAACTGTAAAAATGCAAACTCCCAACGTTCACACAACGCAAATGGCGCGTAATTTAAATCCTAAAGTTCAATTTGGATCAGCCTTTATAAACAATCTCTATTCACTGTCCGACTTTGTCCGTAATATCTTAGTGTCATCTACAAAACGCGAACCGCACGTATTTATTTTAAAGAATGCATGTTACCGCTGCTACTGCGGATTTTATACGAGGCGCGTTCATAAAGTAAGGGCCGTTTGGTCACAGAAAAAAATGTACTCATAAGAAACAAATTTTATTGTCATATTTAGTTAGGTACAATCTTACTTTACTTCTCTACATAATCGCCGTTCACTTTTCTAAGCATTTTTCGTACCGCTGCACCAGCTTCTTTAACCCCTCTGCATAGAAGCTTGCCGCCTGAGAGTTGAACCAGTTGACAACGGCGTTTTTGAGTCCCTCTTCGGTTTCAAAACGTTGTCCACCGAGCCACTGTTTAAAATGCAAGAAGAGGAAGTAGTCGCTAGGTGCAAGGTCGGGACTGTACGGTGGGTGGTCAAAAAGTTCCAAACGAAATTCTTGAATTTTCTCATTGATTTTGGCAGCAGTGTGAGGACGCGCGTTATCGTGGAGGAGGATTATGCCAGATGACAGTTTCCCGCGGCGTTTGTTTTAGATCGCACGTCTCAATTTTTTGAGCGTTTCGCAGTACACGTCAGCTGTAATTGTTGTCCCACGTTCCATGAAATCAACCAAAAGAACACCGTCTTTGTCCCAAAAAACTGTAGCCATCAATTTTCGACTTGTGTACTGAGTTTGCTTAAACTTTTTCGGTTTTGGTGAAGATGAGTGTCGCCACTGCATCGATTGCAGTTTTGTTTCTGGGTTGGCGTAGGATACCCACGTCTCGTCCCCAGTAACAATGTGAGAAAACAAATCATCTCCATCTTGTTGATAACGGGCCAAAAACTTTCGTCCACTAGACATTCTTTGCTCTTTGTGGTGGTCGGTGAGCATTTTTGGTACCCACCTTGCACACAATTTGCGGTATGCGAGGTTTTCTGTGACAATATTGTAAACAGTAGTGCGTCCAAGTTGAGGAAATTTGTTATCCAGGCCACTAATCGTCAATCGACGATCAGATCGCAGTGTTTGGTCCACTTGTGAAACGATTTCATCGGTCTGGATACTGGGCCTGCCACTCCGCTCTTCGTCATGGACATTTGTTCGGCCATTTTTAAAATCACGGCACCATTCTCTAACCTTTCCTTCACTCATAACTGTAGGTCCGTAAACCAGGCATAACTCCCGATGAATTTCAGCAGCCGACGATCCTTTTGCACATAAGAAACGAATCACAGAACGCACTTCACAGTTGGCGGGATCAACGATTTTCGCGGCCATTGTTCTTTTGCATACACGGACAACAATACGACTTCAGAATCAAAACAGATGATGCTGTAGCTTCGCAATGAGTCAGTAGATGGCGCTGCAGTAGTAAAACTGTGCTTCGAAGCGCCAATATTTATATATAAGCAAACGGCCCTTAGTTTATGAACGCGCCTCGTATTTCTCGCCGGTGACTCCAGAAGGCGCTAGTTGAAATCTGGGGCACACTAGTTCGCCTAGGTTTTTTTCGAATTCCCCATGCGAAGGGGAATTGAAAAAGAGTCACTTGTCGTTGTCGTCTCGCTATAATACTAAAAACGGACATATACTCCATGCACTTCGTGGACGCGAGGGGTTGTTGAAATGAGCGCGCGAAACGGCGAGTTCAAGGTTCGCGTCTGTTGGATGCCTAACGGCCATCATGATTTCAATTGAACGGCCAACTATGAGTACATTAGAGGCATAATCGCGCATCTGTCTGGCGTTTAAGTCACTGTTGTATAATTGATACCGCGGGAAGCCTGGCCGAGACCCACGCAGTCAATCAAGATCCCCGCTGCGGGACAACATCCGTGCGCGCCACGCTCTTTGTCTTAACTTCGGGCATTATGATTCACAGAGTGTTCGGGACCGAGAGCGGGTATCCATCATCCTAGGTACGGGACCCATGTTAGCATTCCTCTCAGTCCTATCGTCGTCGTTCCCCACCTTGCGGAGGAGAGCGACAACGTTACAGCGTTCTCCACTAGGGCTTATCTGTGATTAATATTGCTTTGACAGTTTTTTTCAGGTTGTTTTTTATCGATACGTGGAATAATGGCAAGGATTCTTTCTGAAAACGGGCGTTGAAACGGGTGATTATTTGTTGGTCGATTTTTATTCGTCGTTTAGATCTCATTAAATATACAGGACTAAATTATTAATTATTATATATCTTATATATATAAGATTAATTATTATATATATTATTAAATATCAAGGAAATATACAGCGATTCTGCGTGGAATACCACCTATACTTCATTAAAAATAAAAATCGATGTACGCTATCAAACACGTGTTTAACTTTTAGAGCGCACTGAAGCCAGATTGTTATAAAAGTATTCATTACTTAGAAATAACTTTAACTAGCATATGGATGGATTTGCGGTAAGAACAAAAAAAGAGCAGGAAAAACTGGCATTAAAAGTTAGTAAAGATATTTTTTTATGGAAGGAAACATTAGTAGAAAAAGGCACATGCAGATTTTGAAATTTTTAAAAAAATGCATAAAAAACTTAAAGATTTTCTCACATATTCCTATAATTCCCATTCGGTTACAAGTAGTGCAGTGCTGTTTGTTGTACATAAATATCAATTATTATAAATGTTACGAACAGAAATTGTATTCAATGTTGTAGTATTTGTACCCTCTTGGTAGGATTACGGATTCTAAATTTTAAAATTTCATTCTTTTTTGATTTTCGTGAAATAGAATTAACCGTAGAAACATTCAAGTTTAGGCCTGCTGCTACAATGCTACAAGCTAAAACAATATATTAGACTGTAGTTTTCATTAATATTTTAATTTTATATTTAAATTACCTTTCTAACAACTATTAAGGGTACCAATGGATGAATATTGTTTCGTTCTTTTTCAAAATAGCATATCAAAGGTTCTAGTAACTCTTGGCATATGTATGTTTAACTGTTTGGCATTTCGCAAAGGCATTTCTAACAACTGTTACACTTTTATTGTTCTGAAAATTTTTTCAATGCAAGATAAAAGTTTGAAACTCAAAAATGTCACAAACAATATTAAGCCAATATAAGGTTCATATAATTTCAAACAGTCGAGAAACTGGCGAAAATAAAAATTGAATAAAACAGTCAGTTTTTATTTCAATATAATTGAGTGGTGGTATCACTGCACACATTTAATTACGTCATCGGTATCATGCATCGGTTTTTAACAAATTATCCTAAAAAAACGTCATCAAAGTTGGCCGAGCAAAAAGACGTTTTTCTATTCTCTTAAATCTATAAACTTAAATAATCTTAAATGTATAAACTTATTTAATTGGCAAAGAGCTTACATTATGTGACAGCTATTATTTATTTTACAATTGTGACAGCCACTTGTCAAAAGTTTGACAACGACAAAGTTTTGAACTTCGACATAACCGCTATTTCCATCTCTCTCGTTCATAGCCAGATTTGATGACGTTTTTTTTGGATGACTCTTTATTTTGTACAAAGTATACTTCATCAGTGTACAGCTTTTACAAAGAAAAATGTACAGGGTGTATCAGAAAAGTGCTATGTGCATCAACTTTATTTTTTATGAAACACATTATACATTCTACAACCAATCCTAGATATTTTTATAGAGCATACCTACCTAAAAATATTTGCGAAATATTAATGTTTCTAGATTTTAAAACAAAGTATGAAAAAACTGGTATTTATTTTTTATTATTGTAATATGTTGAAAATGTTGTCCGCCAACTGACTCGCAATAGATCAAATGGTCTAAAAATCTCTGGTTTACATTTTGTAAAACTTATGGAGAAATTTCTCTTAGTACTAGGTGAATTAACTTAAGCGTATCTACCCAGTTGGTTTCAGATTTATAACCTAAATTTTTGACGAATTTTTGCCCGACAAAAAAGTACAGCAGGTTAAGATCGGACGATATGGTTGGCGACTCTATTGCCCGACACCTTCATTTCATTTTAGCAAATGCTAAAATTGAGTGAACCATTTCTCACGGCCTTCTCGAAGGTGGCCATTGCCTAACATTACGTGATTATTATTAATAATAACTACACCTCTCACTATATTGCTAACTGCTAACTTCAACGGACGCATACCGTATATGGATTGTAATCTCCAAAGAGATTGGACCTAGAAAGGGTAGGTATTCATCTCCTTGGATAAGAGACCTGTTTGACTCATGTTTGATTCATTAATCTACGATCTGTCGACAGTCATTATTACTTAACTTACAGAGGCTACTAACAATCTTAACAAGGGTCTTTGGTGAGGCCGGGTCGGTGGTTGATATTGCTTCATTATTACAGATTTTGGATTTATTTGATATATGGAATAACGGCAATTATTCTTTCAAAAGGCTTCATAACTATTTTAGTAGATTTTTGAAGATGTTGAAAGATAGTAACAATGACATGAACAGAAATCCTCATGGTGAGAACACTGCAATTTTGGTAACAATATTTACCTAAAGTTTAAACGTGACAAGAATAATTTCAAACATGAAAATGACGAACATGTTAAACGGACAGAGGAATGTAATGTCGTCATTCTCACTGTATTCAGTGTATTTGTATGTAACCGTATAGGTATATATCAGCAATTTGAATAATCGGTTTACAAAACTTTACCACATCGTCAGTAACCCTATTCTACTGTTCCATAATTACTAACAAATTAAACAGTGACGTTGATGAAACCTCATTCTTCATGTCAGCTACTCAGGACTTACTGAACCTAATTTCTTGTAAATGGCCATACGGCAATAATGCTTTGTAGCTGCCACAGAGCTCGTTGGTTTTGTTTTTTAATATGTAATAGAAAAACATTTTTTTGTGAATATGTAGAGCATTGTCTATACATAAACGAATTGGATTTTGATGCTTTTAGTTCAAATGCTAATATGCAGCTGTTTACATAAACACTGGTGTTTACACACCTTGTTTACATAAACAAGGTGTGGTTGTATATAAATATAAAAATTTTTACGTATACAATCTGTAAATATAAAAAGTCACCAATGCTGTAATGAAAAGTGAAGCCGTCAAAACAAAAAATTATATACTGTATATATGTATATCCTTTATAACTGCGTTGAAGGGACCGGCGAAATTCGGTCGTTATAACCGGAGGTCGCTATATCCAAACACCATGTACTTACTCAAAAACGATCTTTATTCATAATAGAAAAGAGTACACTTCAATATAAATGGGTACAAAAAGCTGAAACAACAATAATATATTTTAATATATAGGTAGGTACTTACTTTTACAAACAAATTAACACAGCTAATTTTAATTAAATTTTTATCAAAGAATCTATTTTAGTTCGTTTTTGTAATTTTTTTGTTTTATAAAATGTTTCGATAACTTTTTCCAAATATGTATAACAAAGCAAAATCTGTTTTAGATTCTTCTAGATTTTAATTAAATATAAAAAAATGCATCGTTTATTGGAGGTGGTTGAAAATCAATTATTTCGTCCATTTCTATATCATCGTTAAGTTTTGACTCCATATTTAAATCTGAGCCAGCTAAAATTTCATATTCTGTTATATGCTCTACCGTTTCGAGTTCTTCATCAATATTTGAAAAGTGTTCCCAACATTCTTGAGTTGCTAGGTTAACTACAGGTAAAAGTGCGTACCCAGCTAGATTAGATTAGTTAGATTGTCATCCTTATCTTTTTTGTAGTCGAAGTCATTCTTCTAGTGGTAGTAAATCATCTTTATCATAAGAGCTTTCTGTTTCGTTTAATTTCATTGTTTTACACATGCTGAATTCAAATTAAACGAAACAGAAAACTCTTTTGACGAAGATGATTTACTACCACTAGCAGAATGACTTCGCTATTGTGCTTTGAGAAACACGATCCCGAGCTTTTAAAATTAGAGAAATGGTTTCAGGGATATCTACCTTTTTCTTCAACGTCTTTTAAAGTTTCATGATTTGAAGTTTTCTAAAATGTGTTTTTAGAGATTATTACTCGTACGCCCTGGTCCATTGGTTGAAGAACTGACGTGGTATTTGGTAGAAGGAAATATTAGGGTAAGCTGGACAGTTATCTAAAAGCAATACAATTCTATTTTTTTGTCTAATAAGTTTATTACACGATGGGACATGGTTTAATATTTTTTTTCAAATAATGCTGATGTCCTCCAAGCTCTTGGATTATTTTCATATTCAACAGGTAGGGTTTTAACATTTTTAAAACATCGAGGCTGCTTAGATTTTCCAACAACTATACAAGTTTTACTTTCTCCGATCCAGTCATATTTGCTGCAACAAGAACAGTCAATCTTTCCTTGGAAAGTTTGACTTCAACATACTTTTCTCCTTTAAATTTCAGTGTTTTGTATCTGGCAGCATTCTAAAAAATAAGCTGGTTTCATCTGTGTTGAAAGTTTCTTTTCAGTGTTGAAGAGAAAAGTGTGATGAAGTTACATACCCCATTCGGTACATCTACTTTTCCAGCGTTTTCTTGCTGCGCGTAGCGTAGCAGCGATAATCTGACTCAACATTTCACTACATATTTCGTCGTTATATTAGTTTCGTCGTAATATCTGATGTTATAAACGATAGGTTTCACATATAAAGTGGATTATTTATGAAAAGTGAAGAGAATGCCTAACTGGTTGATTTCTGTTTGAGGGTTTTCTCCCTGTGCAATCTTTTTATTCAAATTTTGAATAGGACAATAAAAACGAGTTTATTTTTTTCCTTGATGATCGTTGCGTATTCCAAAAAATAGAAAGAGAAAAAATAGTTTTCAAAAAAAAAAACAGATTTATATCATGGACATGACACAAAAATGCATAGGGGTTACTTGTTTCAACGTCATGTGGATGCAGAGGGAAAAAATTACCCCAAGATGTCCTTTTAAATATAAGAAAATACACACACAAAATCTCAAATTCTTGCGTTATTCCGTTATTGAGAAAACAATTAAAAATGTATCCATTAATAAAAATTAACTGCAGAAAGGACTCGAAAATCGAAACGAAAAAGTTTGAATTAAAGACCCCCTTTAAAATAACCTGTAGAACACATTTTTTGAAAGTGTTCAATAATTGTGGAACACCCTGTGTAAACAAAAAATAATTAATTTTTTCATAGTCATATTCATATTTTGCTACATGAAGCTTACTTTATATATATTAACCCAAAAAATACGCAACTGTAGCAATATATAGATACTGATATTTCTATTCAAAATACTTAACAATTACCTCGATTCGCCTTCCATCTTGCGTCAAATTATGTTTAATGTGCCCACATTTGCGACTAGGCATACTAATATGTTTTACCTGTCAACCCCAAGGACCAACTTACTAAAAATCTCTCCATTATTTAATATATGTAATATTTATCATATTAATCAAAATAAGTTGGATATTTTACACTGTAAATCTGTTCAATAAAAAAGCTGTATGAAGATAATTAGTTACTTTTTACCCTCTGTTTTATAAGTATGTAGGTATACATTTTGCTTTTCTTTTTCTATTTTTTTTTTTTAGTATTATATAAGTATATTTAGTATTATTGTTATTGTTATTATGATTGTCTTTAAACTGTTGTGATTTTAAAACATCTGTTGGCCCCATCCTATAAATCGATTTATCTGTTGGATGGTGTATCCAAATAAATAAAAAAAAAATATATGTAACTCTACCAGTTTCACTTTTAGATTTTTACTGTACCTGTCCGTGTGCATTCATCAACAAGACATATATTAAAGTGGCATATTCAGCGATGAGACTAACACAACACGATCTCTTATTCGAAAATAGAACCGAACAACAGGCCAAGCCTAATTGTCGCTGACAGGGTATTTATTGTGGTACAACCTTTATTTACTAGTTCTAGTTCCAGTCGAATACCACAAAGCAACCGATTTTGATAGAGACACCGGCACTTGTTAAGTAACTTATCATGTTTTCGTGGTTTCACCGTTCACAATTTGAATGTTGTTAGAAGTCCTTGCCAGATTCAGTCGTTTCCAATTTCTTGGTAAAATTCACATATGCAACGGCTTGTATTTTACTTTCTATTTAGAGGAACACGATTATTTAGCGGATGTATTGGGTGTGTCTGTCGCCCAGATTATATTTAAAGTAATTTTTGAAATATAATAATTAATTACTTATTTCCGAATTTTAAAATAAATAAATATAGTAACATAAAAATGACCTCAATATATGCCGTCAAATTGATGCCGCATCTATTGAATTATTACTCTTAGAACTACCAAGTTCTGAAGTTTTTATTATTAAGAATATTAAATATGGTAGGGGAGAGTCTGGAACAGTGGCCACGTTTTAAAAAAAAAATGTAATAAAAGCCAGAATTGTAATAAAAGCCATTCTAAGAAGTCCTCTTTCTAATGGTGGTACAGCAGTCATCCCTTATTAATATGATAAATTACGGCCACTGTAACTACTTTTAACCTGACCACTGTACTATCAACTACATGCTTTTTGAAACAATGGATAATTACAAAAGCTATTTAACCCATTAACGCCCAAACAGACACAATTTTTTTTTTGGAGCGTCAATCTCGAAGGGAAATGAATTCACTCACTTTATTTGAGGTGAATTCACTCAATAAAAAACCACTTATCCTAATGTTTTCGGATGTGATCTTTCGATTTCCGAGGTCAGAATGGTGATTAAGTGAGCTAGAAAAAAAATATGGCGGACTTTATGGAGAAAAGTACTGAAAATTTGGGGATTCTTTTTTTTATATATATATTTTTTAGTCCAAAAAGTACTCTAACCTACTCCGGTTTGTGGAGGGAGGTGGAGGCAATAGTTGGAGTTGATGATAGGATTTTTTTTGCCGACCTCAACTGACTCTAATCTTTTCAAAATGGCGGACATTGCATAAAATCTCATGAAATATGAATTTCTCTCTAGTATTAACGAGAAAATAATGTTATTGTGAGGTTATCTTAATCCACAGTCATTTTATATATTTCATTCACATATTTCATTCTAACCTCAAAACGATGCAGATTCAAAATATCGCCCGGATTTTTCAAAAAAAGGGGCCCCTTTCTTTTTAAAAATTTTTTAGGTTTTTTTAATTAAACTTTCCCTTTTTTTTTTTTTTTTCGTCTTTTTTTTTCCGGTGTTGAGGTGCTCATGATAAATCATGAGAATTATATATTATGCACTTACAATTAGGGATGTAATACGGCCGCCATTTTGAATCCGCCATCATTGAAAATTTAGTCAAATATATTCGTCGTATATAAGTCGTATTGTTGTGATTGACGAAAATTACTGTGGATCAAGAAAAACTCACAATAACATTATTTTCTCGTTAATACTAGAAAAAAAAATTAATATTTCATGAGATTTTATGCAATGTCCGCCATTTTAAAAAGATTAGAGTCAGTTGAGGTCGGTTAGAGTACTCTTTTGGCAATAAAAAAAAATATGTATAAAAAAATGAATCCCCAAATTTTCAGTACTTTTCTCCATAAAGTCAGCCATTTTTTTTCTAGCTCATTTAATAACCATTGTGACCTCGGAAATCGAAAGATCACATCCGAAAACATTCCAATTTCCCAACATTCATTAATTTCCCTTCGAGATTGATGCTCCAAAAAGGACGAAAAATTGTGTCTGTTTGGGCGTTAATGGGTTAATATAATCAAAATGTTATATCAATAAACGCTTACATGTATGAAGTATAAATCGTCACTATTAGTTCACTTCGATATGTAGGTATTTATTCGCTACGCATAATTTTCACCGCTCGTTGTATTTTACTACATGTGGTCAATTTAAAGTTAAGTTCATAAAAAAAAAAGAAACTTTTCAATACAAATACAAAAAGAAGATGAAAGAAAAAGCTCAAGGATACTACCCGTTAATATTCTTAGGATATTACTTGGACCCCTCTACAGTGGGTGGCAGCCACTACTCTTTATAAATAAAAATATATCACGAAAGAGGCCACTGGTCCTGTTGCAGATTCTGCCCTAATCACGGCAGAATAAAAAGCTTTTATGATCAAAAGTTACTTTAGAAGTGGTAGAAAGAATGATGATCATCAACTCTTCCTGAAAAGCGTCCCGTGTTGAAGAGACCCAATGGTTTGTTCAACAGGATTTTCGAACAGAGTTTCCGCACGGTTCATGCATTTCGATTAGTTTCGCAAAGTTTTGACTACATTTGTGGCTTTCCTTAAAGAAACAGGAACTGTGAATAGAAATAGGCAGTGAGGACCTAAATTTCGCACTCCACAAAAAATTTGAAGTGAGGCAAACTGTTAACAAACCGATATTCGACGTTTAAGTCAGCAATCAAATGTATTCTACGGAACCTGCAATACTATCTTGAAATGTAACAGGCATATCACGATTATCGTCCAAGCGCTCACTCCAAGAATTGTTACCAAACGACTTCAGCGAATGCAATGTTCACAAGTCAAATTTTAATTAAACCAAACTGTCGAAAATTTTGTGTATCATAAATTAACGAGTCAAACGTTAACAAATCATAAATTAACGAGCCATTAAAAAAAGTCATCAAATCTGGCTATGAACAAGAGATATGGAAGTAGTGGTTATGTCAAAGCTTAACCGAAACTTTGCTGTTGTCAAACTTTTGAAGTGGCTGTTACAATTGTAAAATAAATTTTTAGTGAAGAACAGAGGAGTACTTCATTTGAAATTTATTTTAGAAATGGCAGTAGAATCAATATTCATCACTGGATATATTCAATGAGAACTGCATATGAGGACTTTAGGGAAGTTTTCTCAGACAGTTATTCATTTCGCCCATTTTATCCAGTCATAAAAACGTTTCCTTTTGTACCGGCAAACTGGAAGCGTCGGAAACTAGGAAGTGGCAGACCCTGAGTAAGGACAAATGAAATCGTTTAAGTGGTTAGGCACGATGATAATCCAAGAACGTCAATTAGCCATCTGAGCCAACAAGTGAATTTGCCCTGTACAACGTGTCAAAGAATTTTGAAAATGATTTTGAACCATCCATATTGTCTGCCATCCACACATGAAATTCTCAGAGAGAACGAACCTCTAAGAGTACAGTCCTACCAATGGTTTATTAACCATTTTGACAATAACGTCGGTGTCCTCAATTTTTTTTTACCGATGAGTCTTGGTTCCATCTTTCGGGCTATGTTAACTCCCAGAATATAACACTTTGGAGTGCAGAACCCTTACTATTATATTGAAGCTCCACTACACCCACAAAAAATTGGAGCGGAAGTGAGCAGAAGGAGGATTATTGGTCCAATTTTTTTTTTATGGAGAGAGGTACCGTTTGGAAATCTAATACGTACCTTGTACAAATTTTGTACACAGTTTGTACAAATGTTGCATGACGACGAATTGCAAGAAGGTTACATTCAACAAGGTGGGGGTCGTGCGTATACTATTAGAGAAACAATTAATTATATAGGCGAATTTTTCAAAAATCGTATAATTAGTCTAAATACGCAGACCGTACTGCCCTGCTAAGAAGACCAGTCCTATCTACATAGCTCATCCTATGTAGATAGGACTTTTATTGTTAGCAGGGCAGCATATTTCCCCCAAGATCTTGTCATTTGATTCCTTGTGTTTTTTTTTTCTTGCTTTATCTAAAAAAATCAAATTTTTGAAACTCCAGTTGGCGGTATGGAAGACCTGCAGCAACACATTGTCAATAAATGTGAAAAAAGTAATGAAACACCGTGGACCCAGTTAAAATAAGGGCTCAAGTGTGTTTAAGTATAGGTGTGTATAGTATATCGTCATTTTCTTTAATAGTGTCTTTTTTTTTCAAAAATATAGTTTCTTTTTAATGGACTGTCTTTTCATATTCTCAGTAACAGTACCCAGTAACAGTACATAATATGACAGACTTGACGTACGTCTTAAATACATTTTATTTTTTTGCTCGTTTAACGTTGATGACTTTTTTTTAATGGGTCGTTATTATAAATTTTGTTTACATCGTTTACAGCGTCTCTGAGTATGAAGTTATTTTAGCGTTACCAAAAAAAAAGTAAATGATAATATATCAACCGTCCGATAACTCTCTTTTTCTTTTATTCATCAAAAAATCCTCGATCCCCACGAAAAAATAAAAAAAGGAGAGAATGCCACCGGCAAAAAGCCGCGGAACAAACCGGTAAATGGAGACGCTCTCTCCGCCAACAACACATCTCGAGGGACGGCATGAACGCTATTTCGCTGCATTTCTTATCGTCCCCGCAGAAACAATGGCCTGTTTTATGCAACAAACAAAACCGACGAAAACGAAAAACAAAAACGCAACATTCGCCAGCGCATACTGAGGAGCCCCGAGAACGCTCCGCTCTAAGACAACACTCTGGTTTGCGATATAAATTATGGAGAAGTTGAAGAACGAGTCCTCGCATGGGCACCACGTTGCCACGTTTGCGTTCGTTTATTTGGGTCCTTTTCATGCTTTCCTTTGACGCGATGATAAAATAGTGGTTTCCATCGAATTCACGCAATAGGTCACAGTGGTCTTGAGAAGACAAAAAATGCGATGAAAGTGGATCCAAAATTGGGTTGCAAGGGATATTTCTAGATCATTTGTAGTTTAAAAATCTCGAAAAATCAAAATCCTAGCTGCTCCCCCTCTCCGAGATATCGATATTTTTATATTTTTAAATGTATGTAAATTCAGGATATATACATTAATTTAGTTTTGATCAAATAATTATACTCTCAAAGTTTTATCTAAATTTAGATAAAGAGATTTGTCCCGAAATCTATAGCTGTACAGAAAAATTGGTTACAAATATTTTGTTTAATTTTATATTAATTTTATAGGTCGTGCACGGGAAATCTGAACCTTGGGAACTGTTCATAACCTATCGTTCGTTGATCGATTTACTTCGACGTGTAGTCGAACGGGCTGAAGGTTTATTAAGTTTAATTACATATTGACTAAAATGGATGACAGAGCGTATTATATCTGTTACTATTGCATCGGTTGACTGTTCTGAGGTTATGTTAGCTTTGGATCAGTATAATCAGTAGGTATAAGTACGTTCGAACGAATGTTTGAGCAACTAGTCGTTTTGCCGAAGCAACTTGGATCGAACAAGAGGTACACTACATGTACACTTTAAAAAACACAGTCATTATTTAGTAATCTACATAGCCATTATTTACTTGTTTTTTTGTACTGTGTGGAAGATTTGAGTTTGTTTCTTCTGTTCTACTGAGTAGATGTTTATTATGTTTATTTTCTATTACTATTGTTACATAATTATTTTATTTTATAGAATTTCATTTTTCATAGAAAATATTCATAGAAAATATATAAAAATTACGCTGTTTGCCATAGATTGAAAAAAGGATTTAACAACCTCAATGCCAACATCAGTTCTGAAGTTGAAGGACTGAGTGAGTTTTATGGAAAATGAGTGAATTTTTCTTTTTTAGCTCTCTTGTAGCACGTGCCCAAAATTGCCTTTCCGTCCAGCTTCTTGTGAACTTCCTAAAATTTCTCCCATGTCAGACATTGTTTTTATTTCTGTTTTTAAATGCATTAGTTTGCATTTGCATCAGACTTCACTTGCCAAAACTCCCAGAAATGGCACTCGTGATTTATTATTTAGAATAGTAGCCATAACAATAATAAAAAAAACAATAATTATCAAATATAAGGGACTCCACTAACCCCTTAAGCCGAAATGCTTAATACTTTTCACCTTCGTTGACAACACAGGCACAACATTATGCTTCAGAGATGCCAACAGAGAACAGAGATGCCATCATTAGACTTCACCTGTGTAGTAGTTTGATTTCAGTGTCCACTTCCAACTTTCATCCCACCCACAAACTATGAACATCATGAACATTGTAACATTGACGGCTTGTTTGACAACTAAATTGCTTGTCTGTAGGCCGCTTTAGAATCACATACTTGTCTTAAAAAAAAAAAACTGGACGTTTTCCACAACACCGAACTACTACACTTTTCTCGACGGCGTTTCGCTACAGTTGGCTCTCAAGATTAAAATCGTTTTATCTCCGAAATGGTAGGAGAAGATTAAAACTAGTTTTAATTTAATGCACGTTAGGGAGGTTCGTTTTTTGTTTCTACGCCGAAGGTTCCAGTACCTACCAGCACTATATATTTATCATATATATGTTCAATGTGGTCTAAAATAACAAGGCGTAGAGAAAAATGGTGTGTTAATTCCAAGACATCTATTTTGAATAGGGTATGTTTTTGTTGAACCCCGAGTTCGTCGTTTTTATTTTTTTCGTCCACATGAGTAGGCAACATACATTTTACTTCGCACTTCGTTCCAGTCTTGACAAAATGTTTCGACAACCAATTAGAACATTTCCTGCCACCATTAGGATTATCGAGTCCCTGTATACGTCTTGTTTAAAAACTGTCAATCGTTGAAACCTATTAAATGTGTCATAAATGTATTAAAAATAGGTGTCAAGGATGTTTTTAACTTACTTGAAAAAACTACACGCAATATTTTCGCAACGTTCCGTGGAAAGGCAATTTCAATTCTGAAAAATGTAATTTATGTCCTGATATTTTAAACTGGTCTGGATCTATTCAGTGAAGAAAGAAATCCATTATACAGAGTGTCCAGGAATTTATGCCCAAAAGAAATATATTTGGACCAATTTGCATATAGCCAAAGTTGCTTCGTTTAGTCACTAGAGGGCGTCAACATTTCGGAAATTTTTTTTGTTTGTGTGTGTGATTGTGGCTTTAATGGTCCACACCCCAAAAAACAACCCCATGTCGAAATTTGAATTCGCAAGATTTTGAAGGCAATTTCAGAAACCTACAGGATGGACTAAAAAGGACGCTGTCTGATAAAAATACCATCCCGACACACATTAAGACCTCCTCAATAAGTTCTGTGTATTTGGTCGCTGTCCCATCTCTTCAACCCATTTCCAGACCCCGTAAGCCACCCCTTTGCATTTACTCTGGATTTTTCCCTGATTTGACCTCTGTTTAGCGAATCCATTGATTCCAATGCTGCCAACGTAGGTGTGGTTTGGATGGGTGCTTGGATTGTCAAACGGTGAAATCGAGTAGTGGCACCACACACCAATTTATTTGGCAGCATTTTAGCAGCATAACTGTGGATTTATAAACTCGTCGTTCACGCTGGCGTGGCGTCCAAAGTTAAAACAGTCGTTTATAAACGGCGCTGGCGTTCGCCGGCGTTCGAGATAAGTCAATTTTATGTTTCGGCGTTGGGCGTTCGTAGCAAACTCGTAGCACGCACACCGCGACCAATCACAACGCATGAATGTAGTCACGTTATTATGACGTTTTATTAAATGACATTAAGCATATGGTTTTAGTCAGTTTCCACGTTTTAACATAATTGTGGAGCAAGATTTTATATATAAACATAATGTAACAGACAAAAATCCCGTCAATTTGGTATTATTGTTAGTCAAATCCATGTTTACAAAATGAAAAACACAAACAAAATAGATTAGGTTAACATAACCTTAATTTATGAAACAAAAGAAAACGCGAGCGCCAACGACGGTTTATAAATGGAATTTTTGAGATGCTACAGCGACAACGTCATGGTCGCTATGCCGACGCCAACGCCTGAGCCGATGAAGAGTTTATAAATCCAGCGTAAGAGATTTTACCCGATAGCGTTCTTTTTAGTCCATCCTGTAGGTCTCTGAAATTGCCGTCAAAATCTTGCGAATTAAAATTTCGACATGGGGCTGGTCTTTGGGGTGTAGACGGCTAACCGTTTAAGCCACGGCGTTCGGTATATTAAAACCAACCCTATACGCTACCAAAAAATTAAAAACAGCAATTATCTAACTCGAATAGAACGCAAATGGCGCTAATCTAAAAAGTGTTACGCTAATTTTGACGAGCAGTTTAGTTTTCAAATGACTATGTGTTCAGAGAGCTAGTACATATAGTAACCAGAAATAGTAGGAGACCCTGCTTTTGTCATTTAATGCAGCTGTCGTTTAAAAAAATTAAAATTTGTTTTCTATCCTGAAAATTTCCTCAGATAATCGAACGCCCTCTAACGGCTAAACGCAGCAGCTGTATATGCAAGTTGGCCTAAATCGTGTTCTTTTGGGTGAATAGTAAATCACTGATATTACTTTGTACAGTCAATTCCGGGACACCCCGTAGAATTATATTGATTATGTTTAAAATCTTGTTTGCTTTGATGCTTTAAATGTTTTACTATGCCCACTGATTTGAGTTGTGCCTAACGTTAATTTTAGAATGTCGTGTCTCATCGATACTTAATTATTTTATGTTTTACTTAAAATCTGTTCAGTAGCGTAATTTTCCATTAAAATAATTCTAATTTATTTGGAAATGTTCATACCAAATGTTTACGAATTAGGATCATGTAATTATTTAAAATTCTGTTTTTTGAAGACTTAAATTCCTATTATAATTATAAGAATATATTGATAGGAGTTTTTACGCGTGTAACAATTTGTAACAGTTTTTAAAATTTGAGAACTTTTTATTTTGGCGACAACCTGTAACTGAAAAAGGCAAAGGGGAATACTGAAATGATGAGTCCAATATACGGCATATGGAATAAAAATATAATAACTAATAACATCTTATAACCTGTTAACCAATGAGGATTACTGTAGCTGGTATTTGTTTCTGTGTATGCATGCGTTAGCAAGTTAGGTTAACCTGCATATTTACTTTTTTTTTATAATTTCCATACCACACCATAAAATAAAAGAAGAGGCAAATTCGTCTACATAGTATATTACTAGTTTTTCTTACTATTGATTACACATACCATGATTACTTTTATGAATAGTTACGAGATGTGTAAGTAATTAAGTAATGGGACTGATTTTTTTATTTTTTTTATTCGAATAGAATTACTATTCAGTATTGTCTTCTTCAAAATAACTTCCTAGGGAAGCCACACAGCGCTGGAGACGGTTCTTCCATTCCTCATAGCAGTGCTGGAACTCATATACTGGAATAGCCTTTAGCTGGTCGGTTACAGCCGTTTGAATGTTTTTTATGGTCTCAAAATGACGTCCCTTGAGGTGATTTTTCAATCTCGGAATCGACTCTCTCCCTTCTGAGAATGCCTTAAACCACCGAAAAACAGTCTCCGTAGGCATGTTGAAATTTTGCAAAAGTATCCGTTGCGCTGTGTCTAAGTCTGAAGCAAAACCTAACAGCACATCGTTGCTCAAAATTAATGTCACTGATTTTTAAAATGCACTATAAAAAAAACGGTTTACGAAAACAGTTACAAAGAACAAATAAATGACTAGCAAGTTCAAAGTTGTACTGAAGGTGCATTACATGTTAACCTACCGCCCTTCCAAGTCCCGTCTCCGCAGTGTTGCTAGATCGGGCGCTACGTTGTCAGTCTCAGTACTCAATTTACACACCTCGTATATAGAGTCCGGCACAATGGTCATCAACGAGCCATTGTTCTCGAGTTGTTTGTTAAAAATATTTTTTTCGTTTTTTTTTTTTTTCTTGTCTTAACCTTTATGCATTATTTTCATTAAAGCCTCAAGAATCTATAAGCATATGATATGGATCGTTTGATTTTATTAATCAGCATAAAAAAATACAAGTAAGTACATTACCTCACCAACGAAATCACTTGTTTTGTAAAAATCGTCATACATTAGCGCGCTCTGCAAACGGTCAAATAGCGACTGAGCGACACAGAACTAATTCATTAGAGTTCCTACACCCCCGAATATAATCCCGGTAAAACTAGTCAATTTTGAGGATTGTAACGTTACACGGCTTGCATACTTTGCAGGTAGACTTTTACTAGTTTTAACCGAGTTTTAAATAATGTGCTTTTCATAAATTATTTTTTGTATTCACTGTCCGACTCTGTCTTTAATATTTTAGTGCTATGTCTACACTGTATATGAAGTGACATAATAACAGAATTTCCGCGGACATCGGCAACAGCGCCGCGAAATGCGCACTGGGTCTGGTGGCACAGAGTCCGTTATTAACACCGACGCAGGAGACACGTTGATTTAATTGTGGTGTTCTCACATTGGAATTTCGTCAGGTGCAATGTGGTACGCCTGAGAATCTCTGCCCGGGTAATGCGATTTTTACACACAGCTCCTACAGTCCTGACAGTTTTATTATAGTACCGGTATTCGATTGTCCTTTTTTTTTTATTTTCTTTTAGCTTTTACTACATTTAATTGGACGGAACCTTGGGGTATTTCTTCTGCGCCATTACCTGAGTTCTTTGCGGAAGACGTGACCCGACATGCTAACGAAGCCTGCTGGATCGTTTGCGATGCTCGAAATAGATAAAATATCGTTTGGGATGTAACGATCGTTCCGAATTTATATTATTCCATCAGATATTTGATTGCAGCGTACGAATATAATCAATTTTCGTTATTATATGGCATTACTTTGAGCTGTATAAAACAGATTCGCAAGAATTGGTACTCTATTTCCTTCGTTATTGTTAAAGTACAGTTACAAAAAAATGTACAGGGATACCGTATGTTTTCTGAAATTTCGGAATATGCTGCCAGAAGAACAATTTAAACAAAATTAAGCAGCTGTTTAATTAACACTTTCTTTTTTTTAAACGGAACAGCCTAGGTGTATATACTTTTTTAAATTGAAAAACATGTAATATTTGAGGGGTATAGATTATCCACTTTTTAAAATTATTCAGGAAGAAGGAATAACTGATTTCTCAGTTTTCAAGTGACTTGACGCTCTGAAATTTTTTTGGTATTTGTATTAGAACTGTACTTTTGCTTCTCAATTGGTGAAATGACAGCACAACAATATTTGACTCCAAGAAAGTGAATTAAAATTTGGATAATGTGAGTTTTGATACAACTTTTTGGACAATGGTCGTTTTTCTCCAAATTATTCTACATAATATTATTTTTTACACTAAAATTCATGAAGTTAAGCTAAGAAAAGGAACTTGGAAACAAACTCAATGGTATATCAATAAAAAAATTGTATGTAATATGGTAGTTCATAATCAAAATAAAAAGCTGAACAAAATACTTAGAATACGGTTTTATTGTCATCATTGACTGATGAAGTGAAATATTTTTATAGTGACCCTAAAATTGTAAAGTACAAGAGTTTTGAAACAATTCACAGATTCCACAATTTAAAATAAATACGAAAATGTGAGTTTTATACCACTTTTAAAATTTAAAATGATGTAGTTCAACACTATGAACAAGATAGCGCCACTCTCTATTTAGAAAAATTATGGATAATGTGAGTTTTGCATCTGGACCCCTCATTTATCTAGGGCTAATATTCGTCATTATTTACAAAAATATAGTACGTAAGACAAAAAATGTCGTCTAAAAAAAGCAGTGGAATCGATCTGCAAGTCTTGAAATATTACTCTTAGTACTTTGAAGTTCAGAAATTTCTATTATAAAAATTACATTACTGTCATTGTCACTGCATAATATTACACATAATTTAAAAAAAATGTCAACAAAATCATGTACAAAAAAGAACTTAACTATTCTTATTCCAGTATATGAGTTCCTACACTGCTATGAGGAATGAAAGAACCGTCTACAGCGCTGTGCGGCAAGTTATTTTGAAGGAGACAATATTGAATTATAATTCTATTCGAATACAAATATTTAAAAAATCAGTCTCATTACTTAATTTACACACCTCGTATGTCTACAGCACTCATATCTGAGGAAGCAACGTGGGGCGAAGCAATTGTCATCTTGGCAAAATAAAACGAACATTTAAAGTTTATTTTTTAAGTGTAGTTTGTAAACAATAACTTTTACTATATGAAACAAACTCTTTTCACTTCGATCTCGGTGTGGGGACAGGGTCTAGATTTTTGTTCCTACACCGAAGGTTTCAGGTCTGCTTCAAAATCTAGTTAGTTATTAAACAATTTGCCATTTGATATTCAGTATCGGCAATAATCATTCCCAGTTATTAATCGATAAATAAATCTATTAAGATTTGAAAGTGGTGACAATTAGATGATAGTAAATTGACGAAATTTCTACATCACGATTAAAAAATATTAGTCTCAAACTTTACAAATAAAAAAAATGCACTTTCGATTTGAAAAGCAGAAAACACTCGAGATTTGAAAAGAAGAATAAATATAAGGGGGATACATATTTATAGTTCATATTGTATATTGTATTTGATATATTTAGTCGAAACTATTCAAAAAAAAAAAAACATTTTTACGTTACCACCCTATTTCGCTGGGTGTATTCCTTTGTAAAGAGATGCTGTTACATAAACGGGTGGGATGATCCCTTTGAGAGAGATCAGACACCGCGTTTCCATTTCCACTCTGTTGAACTAAAAGGATGGAAGGTACCCACGTTGTCTCTATTGTTCGATCATGCTCCAAATGGAATACGCCAAAGGTATATCTCCGGTATAATCTCCGGACAAAAGGCCCACTCACGGGTGGCAGATACATCTCGAATTTTTTAAATGGACCAATTATAAATCTCCCCATGATAAAGTACACATTTGAAAGTAAGATATACCTATTGCGGTTGTGTTGTACACGAACGCTAACATTAAATATGGTGGGGTTTAATTTAAAAGGAAAAACAAATAGCCATCATTACATGTACGAGTATATGAAAAGAAAGGTTGTTTTCCTTAGATGTAGCCGACTTTGTAATTAACATTACACCTTTAAAGGAAATTTAGTATAGTTTCATATAACTTTAAAAAAATACCTTGTATAAAATAACTGATAACAAGAATAACATATTTAAGATATTTTTATACAAATGGATTTGCAAATAGAAATTAATTAGCAATATAGTCACGTCACTAATGTATTATTTTCTGTTTCAGGTAAGTGACTTCCTAATATGATGGTGAGTGCCTATTTTTTTTATAAAAAAAATATTTAAATATACGTGAGATTGGTAAATGTAACTGTAAAATTAAAGATACCTATAGTATTAAAAGATAACTAGAGCCCGTAGGTTAATAATAGATTCCAGAACCGGTTTTAACGCGACTGGAATATTGTTATAACGAGCCATCCAAAAAAATGTCATCAAATCTGGATATGAACGAGAGAACTATGTACAAATAGCGGTTATGTTGAAGCTCGAAACGAAACATTGTTGTTATCAAACTTTTGCCAAATAACTGTCACAATTATAAAATTAATAATGGCTGTCACATAATGTAACAGCCTTGACAATTAAATAAGATTATAAATTTAAGATCAATAATAGAAATACGTCTTTCTATGATCGGCCAACTGTTATGACGTATTTTTTTTAGTATTCGTTAACCTGCACTGATCAATTCATCATTCGTGTGCATGAAACGTAGAATAAGTTTGTAAAAATGTCGGGACAGCGTCCGTCACATGTTACGGTGGAGGGTTGGATAAACAATTTTACGTAACTGACCTTTAATGGCAGTGAACTGCGTTGTACTGTGTGTGACAGTGTACTGACGTGGCATGTAAAAACATATGTTTTTTAGCATGTTGTTACAGACAAACATAAAGCTCGTGTAAGTGGTGGTGTGAGTACGCGAGACAGACAAAGACAATTTAACTTGGATTTAGTTAAAATCACGGTAGCGTGTAATATTCATTTCAAGTTCAATTCAGTTCAAGTTGACCAGAACGCTGTGAGTGGAAAGTACGCGAAGTTAGTTTACCTGTAGAAACAACTGTTAGACGATTTTTCACAGCACCACTATGTGAGGACAAAAAAACGTATCGTCTCGGAATTGCATGATAAACTTATATGACTTAGCATTGACGAAACAACGGATGTAAGGACAAAACATACCTAGCGTAGTGGTTGAAGGACTGAATGAGTAAAAAGCCATGAAGGTGCATTTGAAAGGTTGTTCAAAGGCAAATATCTACTGATTTACAGTCAGTTAACTAAGAGCGTGTACAGCATTACTCGACGTCGGTAAGTGATACAAACCTATTTTTTTTATAAGTAAAGGGAACCTCTGTCTTTGGCGCATTGATGAAAACATTTTAGTCGATGTTGATCTTTTTTTCAGAAAAGCACGTGATCTGCAATGAGTGCCGCGTACGTGAAGCGCTTCGAAGCAGTCTTCCTCTGCACGCACCCAAAAGGATAAAAAATGTCATATTCAGCCGCGGCTATGTATATTAAAAAGTCGAGAGCGTTTGTCGAGAAGTGGGTGAAACGCTTCAAAGAAACTAAAAACGTCGACGACCTTCCAGATCGTGGTTCAACAGGGAAAGTGACTAAAAAGTCCCTAAAAATGATCCTGGCCTTGTTTTCGAAGAATCCCAACTTTGCAAGGACAAGCAAAATTGAAGCAGAAAGGCCTAGACATATCACACGTAACTATTCGAGAACATCTGCGCGCGAATAATTTGAAATGGCGAAGTACATTGAAGAAACCACTGTTATCCGAAATGCACATTGCTAGACGACTCGCTTGGGCATTGGACATTGGTCGGGACTGGAGTAACGTAGTTTTTTCTGACGAAGCTTCTGTTTGGGGCTTTGTGATCATACCACGGGCCTGATGTTCCTCCCCAAACCAGTTCGTCCAGCGCACCGTAAAACATCCAATCAAGGTTCAACTTTGGGGTTGCTTCTCAAAAAAGGGTTTAGGTGTTTTGCATCTCTTCACTGACAATCTAAATGCTTCAAAGATGGTCAAAATTTACGAGAAAGCCTTATTACCGACTGCCAAACGTCAATTCGTCACAAAAAATGATGACTGGATCTTGCAGGAAGACAATGATGACAAACACCGCAGCCGGCTCTGCACTGACTGGAAACGGGAAAATGGTATCGTCACACTAGATTGGCCTTCACAATCGCCTGATGCGAATCCAATCGAAAACGTTTGGGCCATCATTAAGCATAAGCTTCGAGGAAAACGTGTCTTCAATTTGAAGCAACATTCCCGAGAAATTCGACGCATTTGGAAGGTGCTTCCCCTCGAATACGCCAACAATTTGGTAGAAAGTATGCCTCGCAGATGCCAAGCGATTATTGATGCCGGTGGTGATTGGACTCATTACTATTAAGAGAATTGCGTATTGCCTCGGAACATGACTAATATTTATATATGTGTAAAAAAAAATTTTAATACATTTTTAACAAATTACGCTGTACACTCTCTTACTTAAACTGATTTAATCCACGTCGCAAGTTTGGAACACTGGCTTCACCGAATTGCCGAAACTGTTACTCTAGTGTTGACAGCCTTAATGTGATACAAGTGAATGTGATACAGTTATTTGTGAAAGCAACATCCAGAAGAAAAGCGTAAAAAAATATTCAAAGTACGTGTGAAATTAAGATGTTCTCGTGATGTTTATGTCATAACAGATGTAATTTTTGTTTTTCTGTATTTGAAAATTTTCAGTTGAGTTGTCATATTCTTGTAATATCTTGAAACTTTTCTTATCTATAACTACAAATTATACTCAATAAAACAGTTCAAACCGGTTTTTGTTGTATCGATTAAATTCGCCCGAAAAAAAAAACTTAATAACGCCACTTCGGACCTATGTCTTGCCAGGAGATTTTACTCAGAGGCAGAGAGGGGGGGGGGGGTAAGCGGGATATTTAAACTCTGTAATTTTAAAAAGTGTAAAAAGCTGACATAAGTTTGTTTGATGCAATGGTTTTTCCTGTTTTTTTTTATGATTCTCTCTATTTGAATGTTCCTTAACTGCTTTTTCACCATCATGTTTGACTGTAAATGTAACACTATATTTCGTGCATGATCCCGTAATATTGTCAGTTTTGGTTAACCACGACTTATTATTAGGATCCTGTAACCATCTGTCATGAAAACTACAGAGGTAGGATTTTTCTTCTTTGCAGACGGTTCCATTGAAAAAAGGTATACTGCACTTTCAGTAAAATATTTTAACGTCAGCAATTGTGATTTCAAAAAAACGAATATTGTTAAACCGTTGAGTCCTCAAACGGCCAAAAGTCAAAGAAATGAAGTTTTGATTCCAATGGATCGTTTATCAAGTTTACAGTTCTATGTGCTTAGTCAAAATGAGTATTCCGGTCTTTTATTAACATATCTTTTATTAACAGATCCTCTATTTGTATTTCTACAATACCGGCATCCATTTGACAAAAACTGGAACATTTTTCATTTGTCCCTGTCCAACAAAAATCTTGCAAGAAAAAGACAGAACAAACGGTTCAAACACAAGTCCCGGATGTTTTTAAATGTGGTTCAACACACTGGAAAAATAACGTCACCGGTTAACAAGAAAATGCAATGTTTTGGAACGTGTTTGAACTGTTTTAACAAGAAAATTTTTTTGTTCAAAACTGTTCCATAATCATTTTTTTATTCAAAAGTTTTTATTATAAGTAAATAAAAAATTATAAATCATATCATTTGTATTATCATTCCATATCCGTCCAATCCATATACAATTTCCTTTTTGTTTGTCAAATACATTCGCCAAATATTCGCATCGTTTCTTGCGAATGCGAATGGCAAAAAATATGCGAATATTCGGGAATGCGAATGCGAATGCGGACATTCGTTACATCACTAATATAAACATGTAAACCTGTGTTTAAATAAATAATTTAAAATTTAAAAAACATCTGTAAATTCCCTTGGCCCGGAGAAATTTGCGTAAGGCCGGAGACCCGAAGATCGTCTCCAAGGCCGGGAAACTCCGGGCGAGGCCCGGAGAGGTGGCAACCCTAGCCATACCTCCTTAATAGCCCGAAGTGTGGCTATTATGTCCCTAAATAAACTAATAAATTCGACGAAAAAAATTGCCGCGTTTAGTTACAAAAAGTTAATTTATCGCCAAACGGCCTCGTAAAACGGCGATTTGGAAAAGTCAAACGCGGAGGCCGAAACGCCGGTAGTGCTCGGATTGAGGGCCGCAGCCGAAACGAGCCCGAATCCCGGGCCCGCGGGGCCCGCCTCCCGGCGGCCGACATCAAGGGGGCCGCGACGGCCGGGCCGCCCCTCCGCCGCCCCCTAATCGCATTCGCGGCTCATTAACGGTCGTAAAGGTGATCACAGGCGATCGCGTGCCCGCTCGCCGATTCCTTTAGCGCGATCCTTGGGCGGTGCGGCGCACAGTGATTCAGAATCAACGTAAAGCGGCCGAAAATCGTGAGTTAAGCCAATTTTTGGCTTAAAAAAAGAATTAAAAATTGGGTTTTGTTCGTCTTGGACTATATTTTCAGGATCCGTTTTAATCCAGGCAATATAGCAGAAAAGTGCTCAGTTTTTTAAAAAGAGTCCTGAATAAGGTTTCTCGGCGCGATAATTTGGTAATGAATAGTAGAAATGGATTGTGTATGTTTTGGATAAAATCGGTATGTAGGAACCTTAGTAAAAAATATCGATAAAAGCGCTGAAAACCGTTTTTTTTTTGCGGATTAAGGGACGAAAAATGATTTTTTTTCGTAAAATGAAAAATAGCACGTTGTAGCGCTTGAGAAAACGAAAAAAATGAGTTTTTGGTCATCAAAATCGGTTCAGAAGTTTTTGCACAAAAAAATAAATACCAATGAAAAATTCCCCTTTTTTTTCAAATCGAATTACAAGGGTTCTAATGGTCGCAGAAACTTCTGCTTAAATGACTTAAATGGTAGCTTTTGGTCGTGCCCACCTGCTTAACCGAAAAAACTTCTTAACCGATTTTGATCACCAAAAACTCATTTTTTTCGTTTTTTCAAACGCTACAACGTGCTATTTTTTGTTGTAAGAAAAACATTATTTTTCGTTCCTTAATCCGCAAAAAAACGGTTTTTGGCGCTTTTATCGATTTTTTTACTAAGGTTGCTACATACCGATTTTATCCAAAGCATACACAATCCATTTCTGCTATTTTTTACTTAATTATCGCGCCGAGAAACGTTATTCAGGACTCTTTTCAAAAAATAAACTATCTAGCCTGGACTATTTCCCCTTTTAATTTATTCCTTTTTTTTTTCTTCTCTCTTATTAAAATAAAAAACTGATATTTTTCCCGGATTCTACGGGAAAAAATACATTAAAAACATGTGTCGCACTTGAACATTTTTTTTTAAATTTTGTTTATTGAATTGAATTATAAAACCTACACAGCCCCACAAAAAAAATGTCTGTGCAACGGACTGGACTACTATATCCATATATTTTCGAGGTCGCTGAATCCGAATCCGGGGTCGGTTTGACCCCATCAGGTCAGGGTCAGGGTCATTTCAAGGTCAAAGTGAGTAAAAATAAGTAAATCGGAGAAGGATATAATAACTTGCGGATTTCGGGTCGCTGAGTTCGAATCCGAGGTCCGTTTGATCAATCAATTTAGATTCAAGGTCATTTCAAGTTCAAAATCTGTAAAAATGAGTAAATCGCGGAGAAATATCGTCGGTGCACAAGAAAATGACAACTAAAAATGTTAGTTTTTCAATTTAATATTAATTATAAGTATAGTGTTAAAGAAAAAATCTATGGAATTATCAGATTTATTTTGATGGTGGCGATTTATAATACTCTGGAGGTTAAAATGTTATTAATATTTTCAAAAAAGTTAAACAAACTACCCTTTAATATTCCACCCTTATTTGAGTTGTGACCTTTTCTTGGATGATTTATGATATTAATGAGATTATTCAATAAATATAATAAAACTACTCCTTTTGGCTCTCAGATCTAGTTTTTTTTATTTTTAGTTACAAACTTTTATTAAAGAAAATCTTAAATATTTTATTATAAAGAAAAATGTATGCTTCTTAAATTTTTGTAATAATGAAAGTAATATTGCGGAAAACACTTTTTCTGTTTTGAGTAAATAAGCTCAATATGCTAGCTTTCTTTTTTCACTTATTCCAGGTTTGTTATTATATAGCTTTTTTAATTCTGGGATGCCAGTGTCTTAGAAGAGTGGTCGAACTTCTGGTTTTAGTTGACTTTATTGGTGGCTTTACCTGAATGGTCTGAAACTGTTGTTCGCAGACGTTTTGTAGAAATTTTCTGGGTTTTCCTTCTCTGTTTAATAACTTAAAGTAGCTCGTATTGTTTTTTGAGTAATTCCTGCCAATGGTGGATGCAAGTTCCTTTATGTTGAAAAAGTTTTCATGATTTAATTCATGAACTTCATAAGGTTTCCCCGTGATTTTGGCCGTTCGGATTAAGGTCATATACTGGTCTGGTACAAAAATTGGGCCTGATCTTAGGGCACGTTTTATATAACGCTCAATAACAGAGTGATTGCCTGTTGGGTGTGACCCTTTATTAAAAATTTGTGTGTTATGAGTTTATATACTTGTACTTCTGGACACATAAATTTCCGACATGAAATGATTTTTTTGCTGACCACAGTTGTCAGAATAGAATATAACTCAGTTTTCCATTCTCTGTCGTCTTTGCCTTATCTTCTAGAGATTCCAAATAAGTCAGGACACAGGTTCCAATTTCGCAAACCCCTCTATACCTTCCGACTATCCCACATAAAACATTTCACGTCTTTCGATTTTAGTTCATAAACAGTTAAGTTAAAAAATTCAGTTTGGAGGTATAATAAAAACTGGATAATCTCCCCTGGGACACTGCAGAACTGCCTGCAGATCATACACAGAAACGACAATACTGTCGCTATTATTTTCTTTATCTTTAAGTTTTCCTTCTTCGCGAGAGATCCTTTTCTATTAAATGTATGTCATAATCTTCCTTCAACTTCTCCTTTTCTTCATTTGAAGCAATGTCATAAGATACGCAGTCCCCACATTGGTCTTTTTTGGCATAAAAAAAGATATTTTAAATTCGTTATTAAAAATTCTATTATAATCAAATAGTTTGCGTACGATTTGTTGCCTGCTTTGACATTTCTATAATTCTGTGGAGTTGCGCCACTGTCTTTCCACCTTCGATGTACTCTCTACTGGAATCCTTTCTACAGTAGTGGCTATTGATTCGCGGTATAGAATTAATGTGGTTCCGAATATCATTTTTTACATCGTTGTTAATATGACAATACGGCCTGTCTGCCTCGTAGATCAGGGGTTATAAGTCCTTTCGTAGTGAACGTCTGCTTATTAATAACAGTTCTGATAGGTCGGTCTGTTATTCCTAACTAGACCTAAAGAACAATTTACAAACTCTAAATTTGGCGTCTCTAATTGAGAAATAGAATGCGTGATTGCTCTTTCGATTACTGTTTACCCGTTTATATTGGTATCTTGGAGCAACGGTTTCTATATTTTTTAACAGAAAATCGCGTTGCTTTGCAAATCTGCTAAATTCAATATTCCCAAATCTTTTTCTGTATCTTTGGAATTTTTTCATGATTGAGTCTGCATTTTGGACCACATGGTGGTCCCATAGTTCTAGCCTCCATCACTTTTTTACTTTTTGAACTTGATGTATACTCCAAGCCTGCGTTTCTTCTACGTTTTGCAATTGCTTTTTTCCACATTTCCGGTTTTGCTTTCCTTTTTTTGCCTTTATTTGGGGTCTCTTCTTCATTTCCATCTTCTATGGCTGGTCTATTCAGAGGCAATTCTTCTTCAGAGTCTTCGCTAGACGAAGATGTAGAGCTAGAACTCGAGCTGTAGTTCGGGTCCGCATCCGAATGTCAAACGGGAATAGTTGTCACTGTCTGATTGAACTGGAAACTAACCTAGTTTCCGGAAGTACAGAGTCTGACCTACAACAAAGAAAGGTCAGTCAAGTCCGCTTATATAAAATTTGAAATTCTACAGTTATTCATTCCTTTAAATACCAATACCTTCATCATTAGCTGTTGGTCTTTTGACTATCTGCTTCAGTTCCAGATTTTGGGTGTCTTCTATCATGGGGTTAGCTCCGTTAGCTTCAGTGTCAGTCAAGCTAACAGATGTATCTTCACGATTGGTCAAGGAAGTCTCAGTTTTAGTACCCTTTGTGGCTAAGTTTGCGTGGTTTATTACATTATTTTCATTAATTAGGGGGATTGGAACCATTGCGCATTATTTTCTACAAGAATACCATTATCTACCAGATTGGCATTTCTCTTGATAATTTCAGCAACAATTTAGTGCGAGAACTGCATGGTGCCACTAGTTTGTTCTCCTTATTTTCCATCCCTATTCAATACCTACATATATTTATCTTTAAAGTAACACACACAATAAAATATTTTTTCGCATTGTGCTGATAATGTACTTTTACTCAATACAAAATCGTTCATTAAAGTGGCACTTTACCCATAGAAATGTCAGTTTACTATATATACAAAATCGTTTATTAAAGTGACACTTTACCGAACAAATTTACTTTACTAAATATAACTTTACTAAGATAAATAACGGAATTCTATAAACTGTCAATAAATAAGATAAACATATTTTCTTATTAATCGTAGAAAAATCGAGAAAAGTGACACAATTAAAAAAGGACACTTTTATTCCTTGTATTATTATTTAGACGAAGTTTATGATTCAAGAAAAATGTCCTAAACTTACAACAGATCAGTATATACGGTACATTGGACTTACCTTATCAAAAAAATGACACAACACAAAATGTGACGCTTTTCTTGAAAATAACTTGCGTAAAAAGCTTATTTATACACCGTTAATTCCAAATGTGTCGTTTTTCTCGACGGCTCCGATGCGCCCTCCACGAATTACCGACCAACTGAAGTTGTGTCATTTATCACGAGAAAGTCATGTAAATCCTGCGCAGTAGAAAAGTGACACTTGGCTCTCTACCGCTCAGTTTATGAATTAACTTTGTGACTCTTATTCTCATAAAAGTAAAGTGGTTTTTTGTACACATTGTATCAATTATCCCAAAAACTAGATTTTTGAGTTGTGTCACTTTTCTTGTGCACCGACGATATGATAACTACATTTTTGGATCAAAAGTCTATTCAATGGTAAATATTACACTGAAACGATTTTTTTAAAAACTACTATTATGATTAGGTATGAGAGCTTTCTGACTTTGACGAGGACAGTGTTAACTCGTCGTCAGACACACTACGGTTTCATTCTCACACCTTAGAGCCCTCCTGCAAGGCAGCGCGCCATCGCTGACTTCGTTACCATAGTGGACTGGAAAGCGAATAATTCTACACATCTTCTTTAGAAGCAGTTGTCATCGTTCCCAATATCCATCATGGCAGCAGGTTTTAAAGGAGTCCATAAAAATTAAGCTGGTGCTTAGAAAATGGATGCAAACTTATCAGCAATGCTACGGTATTTTCCTTAATGCCGAGAAGTTCGGGCTTTCACTATAAAAAATTCACTAAAAGTGAACTCAGATATTTTGAGACATAGAATATACTAACACAAAGGGTTTTGTGTGCCATACGATTCTAATACGAATTTCATCGTAGTGCAGTTGAATGTGCAATGGGGTTTGGAGCATATACATTAGTGTTGTGAAGTAATACTGCCTTTAAACTTAGAGGTCTACGAATTTTTTTATTGCAATATTGATCACTAATACTTCAGTTCCTTATTTTTACTTACTTATGACCTTGAAATGATCTTGACCCTGACCAGTTGGGGTCAAACCGACCCCGGATTCAGATTCAGCGACCTTGTATAAATATAAGGATATAGTAGTTCAATCCGTTGCACACATTTTTTTTTTGTGGAGCTGTGTAGGTTTTATAATTCAATAAACTTACAAAATTGAAAAAAAAAAAATTTTTTTTCAAGTGCGACACGTTTTTAACGTATTTTTCCCCGTAGAATCCGGGAAAAATATCATTTTTTTTTTAAATAAAAGAGCACGAAAAAAATAGCGAAAACTGAAACACTTTTTCAACAATTACGCAAATAGCGATGTTTGAGCGATGTTCCTGAAAATACTCACGACTTTAACTCACGACTTTTGGCCGCTTTACGTGGATTCTGAATCACTGTATATGCGCCCGGACGTTTGGGCACGTCGAATTTCGAAAAAAAGGCGCCGCCGATTGTTTTTTTTTTTATTTATAAAAGGTTACTTACAGGATGGTTAAAAAAAAGTGCTAGAAGGCATTTTGACCCGCTGAACACGAATCCGATGTCCGTTTTGCCCGATGGGCTTTTACATTTGATCTAACCTCAAAAAACCCTTTAAGAATGCCCGAAAAATCTCAAACAAGTAAATAAAAAGCTTAAATAACCTGACCGCCATTTCCATCCTACGTATTGTGGGACGTTGAGGCCGAATCTGAGGTCAGAATTGGTCGATCAGTTAGAAATTATGACATAGCCTCAAAAAATACCTTAAAAATGCCCGAAAATCCGAAACAAGTAAATAATCGGACAAAAGTTGTTCAAGGCAGGGGGGGGTTACCTTTCTGTACTACTGACCTTGACCTCAAGGTCGACCTTCAAGGTCATTTGAAGGTCATGATATTTTTTTTAATAGAAAACCCCTAGTTTTGAGTGCAGATTTTGAAAGAGAGGAAAATTTTACGCCCAGATGGGTCCTCACATCCTATGTCAATATGACCTTTATTAAAGATCATTTGAAGGTCAAATCACATTTTGGTGCGGAAAAAGCAATAAACCGCCGTCTTGATGAGCAGCGACCTCCACAAAAGTTGTTGAATTTCAATAATCTAATGATGACCTTGACCACGATTTTGACCGCACCAAAATGTGACTTTTTCCGCGACTTTTTCCGCACCGATCACGATCTTCAGAGAAGAGAAAAAATTCGTGCAGTGAGAGCTATTGGCGGAAACTTGTGACTGAAATTTACTGCAGAGGCGATTTCATCGACGATGAAAAGCTGGTCATTCTCCAATGGCTGTCTCACGGCACTTATGGTTTCTTCTGTGATGGAAGTTCGAGACGCCGATCATGACATTGAATGAACGCTTTTCCGTCTTTCAGAATAAAAGGGCCACTCACGCCTACTGGATTTAAATAGAGCTTCATTCTCGAAATGTGCTGCAAACGAGTTAAAAGTTCCAAAGGTCGCACTCCTTCTCTCGTGACAAACATTACTATAATCCGTGCGCAGCGGGAGACGAAACTTCTTGCTCACTCAACGTAACAAACATTTTGGCATTACTTTCGGTTTCACTGGAAATGTGTATAAAAGTTGATTTTCAAATGAAACACTCTATAAGTGACATTTAAATTGTAAATTTTTGCTTCTATTTTAATTTCTCAAATTTAGGAGGCCATGACCCTCCAAATTAATTATAATGTATCTACTTGAGTTGTATTTGTTCATTGAATTGTAACTAGAGATGGACGACATCGACAATTGTATTGTCAATGTGTTGACTTTGATGTCGAGGTCGACAATTTTTAATACGTTGAGAATGTAAACAATGTCGACAATATCAACAATATAGTAAACTACTTAAAAATATTTCCAGAACACATAGAAAGAGAACAAAGTGGTAATACTACTAATAAACCTATCCACCTAATAGCCAATAATTATAAAATGCCCAAATTCCATTAATTTGCAAAAAAATATATATACCTATCACAAGAACTGAACCCACAACCTTCATATCAGTAGTGTAATACTTACATCACTGCGTGAAGCTAGCTCGTAACCACGGAACGTTGGACCAGAATGTCTATGGTCCAGAGCCGTTATATGCCAAGGGACAACCGAAATCCGAAGCAAGGAATGGCAAAACGTTGAGCACTAGATTCTAAGTAAATATGTCATATAAATAAAAATATTCGTTTAGTTATCTGTGACGCCTGCAACCTTGCTGATCTAGTCTTTTTTAAACGGCCTTGCAAAAATTGCACTTAGCAGATAAATTGCACATTCGAAATTGCAAACTTTCGATAAAGGGATGATAAGAAGTAAGAAATACGACAAGCAACGTAAGAAATACATTGTCTACATTCTCGACATATTGTTGACGTGTCGAGGTCGACAATATAAGTCAACACGATGACGCCCATCTCTGATTTTGCCCATCTGACTTTGTTATTTTAAATGGTTACACCATTTAAAATAACAAAGTTAGTATTGACTTCCGATGTATTCGGAAATGACAGCAGGTCGCCATTATTTGACATGAGTAAATTGTCAGCCTCATATTATTTGGTGATTTTTCCGAAGATTTAGACCGCTCATTATGGAATACTCTGTATATGTGTATGTATCAAATAATTAATATTTGATTTAATTTTATATAAGTGTTGGATGAATTATGGTTGCCACCGCCCCCCTTGCGAGTTGCCAGTCAAATTAATGACCCTTTATGGACGTGTAATGATAATAAAAAAGTGCAATAAGAAAAAGCGAGGTGGCGCGTCGGATGTAGTCATTTCACGCGCCACTAGAGCGTCGCATCCCGTCGCGACGCCGGCCAAACGGGCCGGCGGCGTCCCCCATACATAATTTATCGTATGGACGAGATGCAGGATCATTACGCTCCGATGGGTTCTGATTACTTCTTGATTCAACATGTGGCGGAATAAACTCGACTCAAAACCGTGAGGGAGCACCGAATGATTTGACAAGTCCATTACATTACGGAGTCAGATTATTACCATAATGACTGTGCGGGGTCGTCATCGTCAATGTTGACTGCTAGAGTGAAATAATTGCTTTTCTTCTCTAAAACACAGTTTGAAAAATGATTTGCCGGTTGATCATGCATATTTCAATACATATTTTTTAAAATCTGTGGGGAATTTTATGAGGGGAGTAGGGTCAGGGAGTAAACAACAACTATATGATTGTTTCCAACGTTTCAGAGATTTATTTCTCCTTCTTCAGAGCTTAATCAATGTTATTTGAATTAATAACAACATTGATTAAAATGCCAATTATTGTATCAAATATTTATAGTTTTCCAGTTTAACATAATGATATAGACCTACTGGGCAGACCAAATATGTAATCTCATGGAAAAAACTATAGATACCTACCATTTTTGTAGAGAATTCTCTAAGCGACAAATAGTGCTGTATTTTTTTTCATTTTTTTTCGGAAAAGGTTATATAATATCTGTTTTTGAGATATTCACGAAAAAACTATTTTCGTAACCTTTTGACCGTCCATAACTGACCTAGCGGCACTCAGATCAATGTCTATTTTTCTTGGATTATTATATTGTATTTGTAATGAACGGTAACAAATACGAGTACATACCTACTCGTATTTAATTTATATACATACGTTTAAAAATAACACAGTTTAGACAGTTACTAACCCATTTTTTTAGTGAATAAATAATTTTTTAATAATATTAAATTCTAGCTAATCAAAAGGTGACACCAAACAAAAAAAATTGAAATTTGCTATTGACTAATACGTATGTAGAATATGTCGGAAACATTATTCAAATACTTTACAATTTCTGCTAGCAAAGCAAAAATATACCTACAATAGACAGTCACACGGGTTTACATGAAAAATATCTTATTGATAAATGCATCATGTCTTTCGTAGCATATGCATACGAACGGATAAATTATGCCAATGTGAGTGTATTAACATAATTGGCTATCATAACTAATACTTTTTGGATGTTTTGAATGCAATCCAACACAGCTAGGCAGAATGCATATAAAATGGTTGGTGATATGCACGTGTGCAAGCCAAACCATGCATATTTAAGCGATGCATGCGATATAGTAAACTGTGTCATGCATTCATATGGTCGTTAAGGTAATATCTTCATTCTGTTTTGAATCGCAGTTCATAGATACTCTCATTGGCTTCAAGGCACATACTCCTTCATGTAGAGGGTGACTGATCGACACTATTCTTTAAAAGTATTGGGACTTTAAGAAATGACTGAATTTTGCAAATTTGGATTGAAGCTAATAAACCTATAGCGGAATTGATGAAAATATTTTCAAGGTGGCTGCACTCCCGGTTATATCAAAAGTCGGCATCAACTTCCTTATTTTAAATAGAGTGGTACATTTTTAATTCCGGATTTCGGGTCTACATGTTATTTTAATTACAATATAATTTCATGAGATTTTCCTATAACTATATTTTACCAATCTTGAGTTATTTCCGGTTTTTTGAAATTTTGGCGCCATAACTATCTGTAGTGGTCATTTATAAAATTAAGTATTGGTATTAGCACTGTCGTTAGTAGAATACTAAAGTCATGCAACAATGCTTTTATTAATTCCCAATTATGTACAGATAGTTTAAAATGGAACTGCCATTTAGCCCAATTTTAAATCATCCAAATTAATTTTTTTTAAACCCGATATTAAAAAATGACTATACCCCATATTTTATTTTACATTTTAATGTAGAATTAAATTATCAGCCACTCTATATTTGCATTATATATACTTACATTTAATAATTATTTAGTTATGTAAGCGCTCTTTAAAAATCTGCTATAACTTCTTACAAATCGTTTGATTTTTTCATTAGAATGTCATGGAAATGACACTATTAATAATGCTAATGCAGTCCACTTGCCAGGGATTTTTCTCATGTATTTTTTGGCGGAGCCTTAATTCATTATTATTGAATCCTATGTATTTTTTCCCATAAAATACAATGGCGGGGGTCCGTACAGTCAAAAATGTGAGCTTCATTAGTTATTTAACAATTTATGCGAAGAAAACGTGTTTTTTCACGTTTTAGCTTATACGTCAGTTCCCTGGCACTTTTTGTATAGCACATACATTTAGAAAGTTGTTCTATATTTAATTATCTAAATTTTAAGCCCAACCGGATGTCGCTAGAGATTTTTTTTATTATTGCAATTAGCGTTGAAAGTTGGAAAACTCCTATTATTTTGACATGTTTTTTCTTAACGAATAAAATTCTTAGAGGGCTGAAAATTCTCGGAGAATTTGCTCTTAATATCCTAAATAAGTGCTATAAATTACTAACAAACTAAACTTTTCGAGTAATTAACGATCGATTGTTTTACAATTCTTAATTAACAATGGTGCCATTTCTTACAGGAAGCTTCGATTTTGACCGGATAGGGCTAGAAAGATCACAAATCTCTTCAAGTTTATGATGCTTATTGAAGTATTGAAAAATATTAATTACGGCCGAAAAAAATTTGAAATTTCGCAAAAATGTCAATTTTCAAGGCTTTTTTTCTGTAAAAAAAATAAAAATAAACACGATATTCGATCGATTTGAAAAGCCCGAGGTCGGTTTCGGTAGTGTCGCGCCCGACAGCCAGTCTCTCCCCTACTCCGTCCCGCCAGGCGTCCGAGCACATACCGCAGCCGCGTCAACTTCAACCAGTGCTTTTTAACAGTTAAAGTCGGCCAATCGATTTTCAGTATTTTTTTATCGAAAGTATAACTCTTTAACTGTAAACCCTATAAATTTCAGCCCTCTACGTATTATACAACGGGCTTGGGAATTTAAAAAAAAATCTCCGCTCCCTGAAGTCGTAGCGGGATATATTTTTTTAAAATATGCGTCTTGAAACGCACTTTAAAGATATTTTGGTAAGGAACTTCTTAATTTCAATACCTCAATGCTACAACTTCATATACGTCGCGTATAAAAAATGGTCGCGTATAAAATTATAAAATGGCTATAATTAATATTTTTCAAAATTTTAATAAGGTCCTAAACTTGAAGAGATTTGTGATCTTTCTACCCTATCCGTCAAATGAAGGTACCTGTAAGAAATGGCGCCATTGTTAATTAAGAGTTGTAAAAAATAATCGTTAATTACTACTCGAAAAAACCGATCACCGTGAAACTTGTAGCACTTGTTTAAAATACTGAAAGAAATTCTCCGAGAATTTTCAGCCCTTTAAAATTTTATTCGTTAAGAAAAAACATGTCAAAATAAAAGGAGTTTTGTAACTTTCAACGCTTATTGCAATAATAAAAAAAAAAACTCTAGCGACTTCCGATTGGCCTAAAATTTAAGTAATTTAATATAGAACAACTTTCTAAATCTATGTGCTATAAAAAAGTGCCAGGGAATGAGGTATAAGCAAAAAGTGAAAAATACACTTTTTGCATAAATTATTAAATAACTAATGAAGTCACAGACTAGACCCCGCCATTGTATTCTACGGGAAAAAATACATAGGATTCAATAATAATTAAAAATATTGCCAAGCCAAAATACAAATTTTAAATAAGCCAAAAAATACAAATTTTTGACGCTTTTTAATCCTTGGCAACTGGACTGATGTTACGTTACTACTATTAACGCTGATAATTATTGTTTTTCATACTTTTTTTATTTTCAATCGTTATTATTAAAAAAATACTGATAAATGTATTTAAAAAAATTACTAAACAAAACTATTAAATTTAAGTATAGGGATTGTTAATATAGATCGATGCAGAATTTAATTTGTCGTCTTGAAAATATTTTCATCAAATCCGCCATAAGCTCAAGTCCCTAAATTCAGTTATTTATACAAGCTCTAATACTTTTAACGAATGGTTTCGATCAATCACCCTATATAATTTTCTCAGTTTTCCGTGGACAAGGTTTCATATATTTTTGCTTAGCAGATTTTAGAATTCATGCAATTTCTTGTACTGGAAGTAGTTATCATTTGAATATTGATTTTTACTATAGATTGAAAAATAAAATCTGATATTAAAAAAATCTGATAAAAGACCCCACACTACTTGTCCTTATATAAAAGGGAATTTCAAAGGGTTTCAATGAAATTCAGTGAAACTGGAGTACATTGTAGTCCACATCGTAGTGGTCGAAAGCCTCCATAAACCCAAGCTTCTAAAGTTAACGTGTATATTCAACTACGAAGTGGAAAATTGCAATTTATACGCACATAGTATACTACATGTATCCCACGGTATACAAATAGATCTATTTGTATACCGTGACTGTATCCATATCATGTATGTACTGGGTGTCCCAATTATATTTTACACAATTATTAGACACGTATTACCTGGGAAACGGTTTGACATAAAAAAAAGAATGATAAATGTATTAAGGTCATTCTATCCTAGTCATTCGGTTTAAAAAGGTGCGTTTCACCTTTTAATTTTTGTATGTACATGGTGCATAAAAACGCAACAGATTATGCAACTTTAGTTTTTCAAATGGAACATCCTGTATATTTTGCGAATTTTAGACGCCCATTATGAATTAAAAATTAAGTACAAAAAAAAGAAGAATTGAAAAATACTTTTCGAAATTTCGATTTTAAACTCAATCCTCAAAATAAGGGTGAAAACTACCCCCAATAATTTTGAAAATATTTTTATCGTATTCTACGCAAAAAAAAAACACATCGAAAACCATTGCAACCTTCTTTTTAATTTTTTTCATTTTTTTATTGAGATTGAAATTTTAGAGTAGAAACAAAATTTTGTATTTTCTCACCCTCACCATCCCTCTCCTTGTGGCTCAAAAAATCTAAAATTTTAGGGAAGTTTAGGTTTTTTAGCAAGTACTATCGATTGTGATATGTTTCAAACACAAATTTCTTATTTGACCTCACTTAGTTGGCGTGAAATGCCCCATATGTATAAGTAGTAATATTGAATCATTTACGTTATATTTTACTTATTTGATTTTGGATGCAATCACACAATGTTATCTCAAATTTTTCAAACACTGCGAATCCATTGTTTTTGAGGCTACCGATTTCAAAGATATACTCGATATGTACTGGTACGTTACTGACTATTATGTAGACACAGTACTAAACAGTTCTGAAAGCGTTGTTGATTTACACAGTCGGAATGAAAAACATGCGCACCGACTGCGATTACCATCGATATGAATGCAATATTCGCATTATGGCGTTAAGTAAACGTTCATACTTAAAATTTAGCAATAAATTAAACAAGGTGCAGTCAGACACGATCGGCTAATAACTTGAACTCAAGTTCAGTAAACCTCGCAAACACTCATTAGTAATGTTCGTTTCCTCCATGTTACACACGGCCAGCCTGTAGGCATCCACGTTGGCGCACGTCGGAAAAAAATTACCGTTTTAAGCGTATGCAGGCAATTCGGGATATTTGTGTTCGCTGTACGCCGGATTCGTGGCTTCAGCCTTCGTATTTCATTTAGATTGTAAACATGATTAAGTCCGACCACGGCGTCGCCTCATATAGTGAATAATAATAAGATTGCCCGGTAATAAACTTGTATCCGAACGGTTTTGCTATCTCGCTAAATAATTACCTTAATAATTGCGCTTCGTGTGCGCTCAGTTAATGTCCTGTTCGATTTTATTAGAGTGCTTCACGTCACGGAATCGTAACGAACTCGCTATCACGTGGGCACGTTTCGGTCACATAAAAGAGTTTACGGTAATGACATGGGTCCGGGAAGTATACTGTCACGCAGAGCCGGCACTATACAACTCTATAATAATTAAAGTATAAATCGTATTTTTTAAGCGCATATTTCTTGCCCCTTGATACCCACGCCACTGTCCGTGTGTAGAATGCATTCTCGAATGAAGTCCTCGTGGGAACACGGAACCTCGTAATACACTTTCTCCGTAAGACAGCAAGCCACCCCGATAGCGACCTGCCGGCCGGCGCGGCGTATAAACAGGTGGACCGCCACATTGAAAACCGTTTATTAGAGTTACCTAGTCACTCGTGAAATCGTGCACTGTATTTACATATTATTACCTGATTTTTTTGTGGATTTCTGCAATAATGGCACAGTCGGTACCATTTGTGAATAAACTTGAAAAAAGGTGATTGAAAATTACAAGGATTTTACAATAGACGGATCACATATTTTATGCATTCCTTGCAATCGTCGATATATATTTCGTGATTGCCGAGAGCGTAAAAGATATTTAAATTCGAATATCCATCAACAAAGATTTTGCGGTAAAAATATCGTGAATGCCCCCAATATTGATAGCTAATAAACGGGTTTTGCAAACAGCGGCTAAAAGTATTGAAATAGTAATAACACCTGCCACATTGTCGTCTGTAGATGTAAAAATTAATAATGTACTGATGTTAGTGACAACAAAAAAACTGTTAGTAATACAAACAACTGTGCGAAATTCGTGAAAATAATGTGTGTTTTGTCGTCCTCTGTCCACGTAAGCTATTTGGAGTTTGTACATTTAACTTCAGTAGATGTGGAACGATCATTTTCCCTCTACAAACATATACATATATACTCCAAGTCGCTCACGTTTAACGAGAATAAATGCAGAAAGACTACTAGTCGTGGCAATGTACTAGTGGCGTCTGTGCATCGGACGAACATTGATCTCGATTTACCCGGATCGAGAGTACCTCCCCCACCCCCGTTTTCGAGGATGCTGAACACAATGCCGGTGTCATAATGTCTCTTTGGGATTGCGCAACCCCCCAAAACGGCCAAAAATCACCCCCTACATCATTTCCTTGTAAAAAAACGTATTTTCCCCCATTTTCGAGGATGCTGAGCACGGTGATGATGTTGAAGATGACTTCCGACCCTCACCAACCCCTTTACCGGTCAAAACACCCCCAGCACCAATCTCTCTACCAGCCAAAACTCACCCCCGAAAGGGGTGATTTATTTATTGATTTGGGGATTGAAGGGATTTGAAAAAAACAGCATCCACCACCATCGTGTTCAGCATCCTCGAAAGCGGGAGGGACAGACGTTTTGCCGCTGACATAAAAAAATACCCCTTTTGGGGGTGAGTTTTGACCGGTGGAGGGATTGGTGGGGGTCGTAAATAATCTTCAACACCACCACCGTGCTCAGCATCCTCGAAACGGGGGGGGGGGACAGACATTTTGCTGCTGATATAAAAAAATACCCCTTTCGGGGGTGAGTTTTGGCTGGTGGAGGGTCGCAAGGGCTATTGAACACCACCACCGTGTTCAGCATCCTCGAAAACGGGGAGACAGACGTTTTGTCGCTGATTTAAAAAAAAATAAAAAACCACCCCTCCTGGGGGTAAGTTTTGACCGGTGGAGGGGTTGGTGAGAGTCGGAAGTCATCTTCAACACCACCACCGTGCTCAACATCCTCGAAAACGGGGGAAGAGAAGTTTTTTTACAAGGAAATGATGTAGGGGGGTGGTTTTTAGCCGTTTTGGGGGGTTGCGCAATCCCAGAGACATTCTGACACCGGCATCGTGTTCAGCATCCTCGAAAACGGGGGAGGGAGGTACTCTCGATCCGGGTAAATCGAGATTCATTTTCATGTATAACAAATTCTAGTCCTAGATGACAGGTTATAAAAAAAAGTGACTTTTTTTGGGGGGAGGCAAACAAATTTTATAAAAAAATTTTGTTTCCTAAATTTTTGTTATGGTAAACCTTGTTAGTAGCATGCAGCATTTTTAGGAGAAGGACCTTTACTTGGTCAATAAAATATATTAACTAAATTTGTCATAACGTACCTACCATATTTTATTGGTTCAGCAAAACTATCGGGAAGGTGTAGAGTTTCCTTAAAATTATTTTACAATTAAAAGATGCAGTGAAATAAAATACGGGTTTTTGCCAGAACTGCGTCAATTTAGATTTGACGGACTGAATTGACCACTTTCATAATATTTTTTTTGCCTAATAGATGTAATTTACAAACACAACTAATATGTTTCTGACTTTTTGGATGTGTCAACTGAACGAGACAAAGATTTAAGATTTTATCAGATCCAGACTTTGTCCAAGCATCTTCTCCACGATTTGAAAATAATACATACGGCCAACACAATAATTTATTTAAAGTTAAAGAACCACTTAACCATTTGCATTTATCATATTAACATTTTTAATATTAACAAAACTATGAGCCGGCTTATCCAGATTAATTAAAGTTTTATTTAGGCCGTAGTATTCTTAATCTTATCATACTCGTATATGGCCGTGGTATTCTTAAATCTTTAACAAATAATTTATCCTCGTAAGACAGGCGACTAAATTTGTACTTTATAAGAAGCTCAACAATATCATTGCAGGTTCGAATATTTATTTTAGTGTCATTACAACTCGTATTATTACTATCATGAAACAAACTGCTACACTCGCCAGTTACCTCCATTATAATTTTGTATAATTAATTAAATAAAACGTTCAAATTATTACTTACGTAAGTAATATGGTACACTTTTAGTAATTATTATTACCCTCCTATACCACTCAAAGCACTCAGAAAACCCGACAAGAATAACGGCACTTTCAACGAAAATTTCCAAAACACGCAACAATGACAGATGAATATTAAATTTTGTAGGTTAGGTTGTTAGATTCATGAAATCAAATAACTCGTTTTCTGCGCTGTCACGTGTGAGAGGTGGGAGGTGGGCGTGTTTGCCTCCGCTATGCAGTTTTTAAATGACCTTTAATGCCACTGAAGTTAAGGGTTAAATTTGTTAGCAGACACAGATGGTTGCGAAGCGCGAAGTCCGCTATTCCGTGTATATACAATGTAAAAACATTGGCATGGGAGGCTTGCCACCACGGCGATAGACTAGGCGCTTGGTCGTTTATGAGGGCTAATATGTTATGCAAATAATAGTGCAGGCATTCCTTTGACATATTTATATTTATTACTATTTGTATTTTTAGAAATTAATTTTTTAACCGATATATGAATTTAAAAATGGATGGTAAGTATTACAGGTAGGTAGGTTTATAAAAAAAAACTTATTTGGAATTTTCACAGGGAGGCACTGCCTCCTATGCCTCCCCTGACGAGTCGCCACTGCTCGTCCTTTCCTTCTGTTTGTCCTTTTTCATAACTCGCCGATGTCGGTTTTACACACACGGTATAATACAATGGAGTGGTCAAGATAAAATAGACTCTAGAACAAATAATTTATTTCATTCAATGAAATAAATTAATTGTTAATTAGGAACTAGGGAAGAGTGATATCGTGTTGTTATTAATAAATTTAACGAAAAATACCCGGAAGTGAGCATTTCTAATGTCGGAGCGAAGAAGTTGGTTACCAAGTTCTTAGAAACAGGCTCTGTTTTAGACATAAAAAAATCAAAAAAATGGTGAATGAAGATGATGCTGCTTCAGTTCTTGCCCTCCATTCCGTGAGAGAAGCTCCAAGATTATCACTTAGAAGAAGGGCAATTGAAACTGAAATAAGTAAATCGCATTTACAGAGAATTTTCAAGCAGAACCGGATTTTACCATTTAAACCAAAATTCAGGCATACCTTAGAGGAGGGCGATGAAGCCAAACGTTTGGATTTTTGTTTGGAGATGGGCAACAGAGTTTTAAATGACATAGGATTTCATAAGCGAATTTTGTTCTCCGATGAATCTACTTTTTCAACAAACGGCGTCGTTTCCTCTCAGTATTGCCGGTATCGGAGTGAAACAAATCCCCACTTTACTATTTCTTGTCTAAGACAATATTTCAAAAAAGTTAATGTGTGGTGTGCGGTTTTATATACAACAGGCATTATTGGTCTATATTTTTCAAAGAAAATTTCAATCGTAATACATACATATTTGGAGATGCTACAAAATTTTTTAACAGATAAACTTGATGAACTTCCTTTAAGTTATCGAACGAGAATGTTTCTTCAACAAGATGGGTGCCCTGCTCATCATGGCGTTACTGTCCGTAATTAGCTCAATTCCGAATTTAATGAACACTGGATAGGAAGAGATAGTCCCATTTTATGGCCGCCAAGACGCCCGGATCTGATGATATTGGACTTCTATCTATGGGAACGTTTAAAGCAAATTGTTTATCGTGAACCACTATAAAATGATGACGAGCAATTAAAAACAAGGATTCAAAATGCAGTCAAGTCCTTGTCAATTGAGGAAATTAGAAATAGTTTTAACGAATTTAGAGCTCGAATTGAAATTTGTGCAGAAAAAGGACGAGCATTATTTGAATAAAAAATTCTTGTTTAGTTTTGATTTCATTTTATAATCAGTTGTTTAATTCAATGATTAAAACACGAGACTAAGTAATTCGAATATTTTTTTTAGTAACTAATTAATTGAGTTTCTATAGCATATAGTATCCTAGACAACGAAATTATTGGGTTAAATCCGCCAACTAGAATTACTTATAAAATTTTGTGAAAGTCGAAATTATGAAGAAAAATGGTATTACCTCGAGAACCGTTTGAGTTATATAAAAAGTAATTTGCGTTTTGGGGGTTTGAAATTAAGCAGGGCAAATCATCAAGAGTGACTTTTTTCTGAGAAATCAAAAAAACAAAAATTGTTTCCTCTTTTAAACTCGATCCGGGGACATACTGTATAATTATGTAACCCTATAGGTTTTCATATTTATCATTTTATGATAAAACATGACATTAAAACATAAATTATATTTACCTCTGACGCATTTACGTCACACCGGAGAGGAATACATGCTATATTCAGGAATTTAAGAAATGCAATAAATAAATTTGTCAGTTAGGTGTGCTGCATTTGCACAACAATGCGAAGGCCTATGCACGCAAACTAAAAACCTCATTATGAAAGTAACTACACACAGATACGTGACTAAAGAAGCTATTATAAATTTACGGGAGTTAAATGCCTTTATATGCTTTTAAAACAGTTGAAATTATTTATTCACCTTTACGGCAGTTATCAGCTAGACGATCTTATTGTTCTATGAGCGACGCAGGTGACGTAATTCAGAAAATATTACCGTTTAACTTTTTATCCATAAAAATGTGTATGCACGTCGAGTTACCAAATAGTAATGGTAAGGTTTCACCACGCTGTTGCGTCACCACGGTCGGTAATGTGTCTTAAATCTCCAACTTTATTTAATGAAATGGCATGTACTCGTATATATTGTGTATTCTGTTACTACAAATACATATAGGTGGATATGAATATTCTTTAAAAAATAACGTTTCTATTTGTCCTTTTAGAGGCTGGTTTATTAAAATTTTATAACAGGTTTTGTTTGTTGGTGTAGAAATATTTTTTATGGAATTTAATTGAACTCAACCAAATTTAATTAAATTGAATTGATTTGGATAAACTAAATTACTACAATATACGAAAAATATGTCCTATGGTTCATAAAACTAATCCATATCCTACTGTCTCAGTCATCGTTAAAAATGGGGAGTAGTTTGAAACGCGCGATAGTTGTTATTACAAATATCATAAATATCTTTAAAGTAGTCATGTTAACAAAATGAAACTAACGTATATTGATGGAAACGTATTTCCTTCAATCTTATCTAGTCGACTGGAATTCAACACCTGAAATAAAAACAAAAAACATACTCTAATGTCTATAGACACATTGAATGAATCGTCAATCGAATCGTCAATCGTCGAATCCATCGTCAGAATTTGACAAGCACGGCTCAGTTTTCCAAATCAACACACAAATCGCGTATTTTTGTGGATCTTATCTACTCCATTCAACTAATTTTTGGCAATGAAATTAAGTCTAGTTTTATGATTCTGATAATAGCTGCCTATTTAGTGAAGTCACTAAATCTGTCACTAACTGTTTAGTGAAGTACTTTATTATAAACTAAAGTCTAGTGCAAATTTAAGAACATGTTTTGTCAAATATTCAAATTGTGGGCTTATTGTTTGACCTATTGATTTCGAATCCATTCAATTTGACAAGCGCGGCACATTTTCCGAAGATGTGGAATAACTGCTGAAATCAAAAGAAATCGCGTATTTTTGTGGACCTTATCTACTCCATTCAACTCATTTTTAACACTGAAATTAAGTCTAGTTTTATGATTGAGTTGATGAAGTCAAAAACCATAAAATTCGTGTGACGTAATTTACGGATGGCCCCTATTCTGATTATTTCGAGTAGCTACAAAAACAATCAATCAAACTCAAGATTCAATTTCAGGGCTAAAAATGTTATATAAAAATTAATTTTGATCATGGATTCGGCTTTTTGTTCCAGACGACAATATTTAGCTGTATTCATTTTATCTGTTTTCCGTTATTTCTAAAAATTATAACAAGTTTAAAGGGTCAAAATACATAAAGGGTGTCTAAATTGTAAACTAAAATTTGAAGTTCTGTCTGTTTTCTGTCTACTGAAGTAAGGTGAACTGCGATAATTGCAACATATAATTTGCATAGTGTAGTTATAGACATCTGCAAAATTTTAATGTAGAAGTCAAAAAATCTAAAGAAATTCATATAAAACGTTGAAACCATTTACTTTATATTACTGGCAAAAATTTTTTGATTTAAATGTTTTTAAAGAAAAAATACATATTTTTAAAAAGGATGCAATATATTATATTTGCCTGGTAAAGTGGGGGCAAAAAATAGCTCAGTTTCTGGGTTATATGTGTACCCAGAAACTGGGTTATATGTGTACCATGACAAAAGCAATAAATGAATTACTTTTAGCAGTCTAGGAGTAGTTTAAATACTTTTCGGGGTGAAATTGACATTAACTTAGTCACTTGATATTTTAAAAACTTGTTATTTTATTTTTTAAATCATCCCGAATCTAATTTTTTCTAGTTTATAGGTATTTTCAGGCAGAAGGCAAACATGAGCTATTTTTAGCAGTTTAAGTTGCTTTTATTTTTTTAGGGGTGAAAAGAGATAATTTTCCAGTCAGATTGATGTACTGAATACTTCTTTTACTATTTTTGAACCAGTTTTAATCATTTACCTTGGTCAAAAAGTCCTTCTATTAAAGTCAAAAGATACACCCGAGATCAGCAATTTTTAGGAATCGGAAATAAGACATTTTGGGGTAGTTTTTATATTTTTTTAAGGGTGAAAGCGACATTTCCTCATCGATTTCATATTTTGAAGACTTAATGTTATTATTTTTAAACCATCCCCAACTGTTATAGTGGTTTATATTATGGTTTATTTATTATTATATTTTAGTTTATCTGACCAAAACTGAAAATTATCTGTTTTTAGAGGTTTTGGGGTGGCTTTTACAGTGTTAGGGGTGAAGTTGACATTTCCCCAGCCATTTCGAGTATTCAGGGGTCATATTTCATGTTTTTTGACAGCAATCAATCATTTTTTCTGGATTACATGCGTTCCCCCCGAGCAGCCAAAAATCGGCCATTTTTAACATTGTCCTTTGCAATTTCACACTGCATCTCATTAACTTAAAGGGCTATGAAAATTATGTTTACTGTATCTTTCGTTTGACAAAGAAGTACGAAAGGAATGTGTAAACCACAACCCTCTTCTTAAATCTTTAAAGACAAATGAGTAATCCCTCAAAAGTGCCGAAAATTTGACACAGTGTACTTCAAATCTCAAGGTCATGACACTCTTTTTTTGTGTGTGGCTGTGTTGCGAACGGTACTGACCAGTAGGGATGGGCACATTTTTAAAAACATCGATGTTCAACATCGGTACCTACTATCGATGGTAGTAAAAACATCGGCTAGAAAACATCGATGTTGTGAAACATCGATGTTTCAAAATAATATTTACCGGGTGTAACAGGATCATGGTACACCCCCTTTTCTCCTTTAGTTTTCAAGATAATTGACTGAAATTTGGGATATTCTATATACGAGTACATAATAAGCGGCACTATCTGACATACAAGTAATTTTTTTTTCCTCTTCCGGTTTCGCCGGAAGTGACACTAACTTTCGATTTATAAATAGAATACCCTGTATATTATTGCATACATGAATTCTGCATAATTTTCTGAATCCAACGATACTAAATAAGTGACATTTAAAACGTCAATATTTTTTACAATTATAATTTTTAGTTTTCCATTTAAGTGGGCCATGACGGTTCCGATTTAGTATAAATGACCCATGTAATGCTACAAAAAACAAAATCCCGTCAAAAATACTAAATTATGTGATTTATGAGCAAATTAAGTTCATCAAAATTGTTTTTTTGGAGCAGAACTCAATTTTTTTCAAATGGAATATTGGTACTGTAGTACCATTTATTATTACTATTAATAATTAATTATTTATTCTTATGTCGTATTAATATGTGCGATAAATACAAACAAAATTACAGCTAAGAGAAATTATTTGATGAACTTTATTTGCTCATAAATCACATAATTTAGTATTTTTGACGGGACTTTGATTTTTGTAGCATTACATGGGTCATTTAGAATAAATCGGAACCGTCATGGCCCACTTAAATGGAAAACTAAAAATTATAATTGTAAAAAATATTGACGTTTGAAATATCACTTATTTGGTATCGTTGGATTCAGAAAATTATGCAGAATTCAAAAAATGCAATAATATAAAGGGAGTTCCATTTAAAAATCGAAAGTTAGTGTCACTTCCGGCGAAACCGGAAGTGGAAAAATAATCACTTTTATGTCAGACAGTGCCGCTTATTATGTATATAGGATATCCCAAATTTCAATTAACTATCTTGAAAACTAAAGGAGAAAAGGGGGGCGTACCGTGATCATGTTACACCCAGTATAAAGTGACTTTAATTTTTATGTTCTCTGAAAAAAAGTGTATAGTTTTGTAGAAGTAGAAACTAGAAAATGTGCCTACAGATATCGGCTTACTGTCGTTTAATAAATGAGATCTTTGCTGGAATTTAATACTTTCTGCTTTGACGGATATACATATGTCGCGTAAGCCACAATGTACAAAAGAGTAAAACGAATCAATTAGAAATTATTTAGTTTTTTTTTTTAGCAACTTAAAAATGTTCGTACTGAAATATTAAATGATATTTGTGGGATATTTGTGAGGGATTAAATGTATCGATGTTTCGATGTTTACAAGTAACATCGATGTTGAAAATATAACATCGAAATTAAAACATCGATGTTTTAAACATCGATGTTCAGTGGAAAACATCGATATTTCGAAAACATCGATGTTAGGTGCCCATCCCTACTGACCAGACAGCGACGTTTCCGTGCCACTCGGTAGGAGGATACGAAGAAGGCATTATTAGCAATTTGCCATTCCATTTGGGCGATATCGTTACGAAGGCTCGCAGGAATTGCGGGATAGCCGTTCCGATATCACGCGATCCTCCGCTCCGAGTCGTTATATGTATGTGGGTATACGCGGCGCGGTACCTTTTGCAGCCCGGGTTGCCCACAGAGAGATTTATGTGCCCTTTCGAAATAATAGGCCGATATTACTTTATGTTCCCGTCGAACGCCGACGGCTAAAGACTCTTGTTTACATCTGCCCTCATTACCCCGCCGGATTCCGTGGCGTGCCCGCGAGCACGGGCAGCGAATATTCGGTGGAGTTGCGTAACGTGCCTACCCAGGAGACGGCCAACCCCTTTCCAACATGGAAATATTAAGGCCACCGGGGTGCATTAGAATCTTACACCGAAAATATTTAAAACGTGGGTCAGTATACGAGGTGTGGCTATTAACCCATTAACGCCCAAACGGACACAATTCTTCGTCCTTTTTGGAGCGTCAATCTCGAAGAGGAAATTAATGAATTCACTCAATAAAAACCACTTATCCTAATGTTTTCGGATGTGATCTTTCGATTTCTGGGGTCAGAATTGTGATTAAATGCTCTAGAAAAAAAATATGGCTGACTTTATGGAGAAAAGTACTGAAAATTTGGGGATTATTTTTTTTATATAATTTTTTTTAATCCAAAAGTACTCTAACCTACTCCGGATTGTGGAGGGAGGTGGAGGCAATAGTTGGAGTTGATGATAGAATTTTTTTGCCGACCTCAAATGACTCTAATCTTTTCAAAATGGCGGATATTGCATAAAATCTCATGAAATATGAATTTTTCTCTAGTATTAATCCGCCATACTGAATCCGCCATCTTGGATTTCAGACTTTTTTCACCAGGAATAACTCAAAATGTTACTAAAACATGAAATGACATAGAAAAAGTATAATTACAAACTCCTATTTACTTTTTATAATGAAAAACGCGCCATTTCTTGAGAAATCCGGCCGCCATTTTGAATCTGCCATCATTTAAAATTGAAAATTTTGTCAAATATATTCTGTAGTATTATTTGATTGAGGAAAATGACTGTAGATCAAGAAAAACTCACAACAACATTATTTTCTCGTTAATACTAGAGAAAAATTCATATTTCATGAGATTTTATGCAATATCCGCCATTTTGAAAAGATTAGAGTCATTTGAGGTCGGCAAAAAAAATTCTATCATCAACTCCAACTATTGCCTCCACCTCCCTCCACAATCCGGAGTAGGTTAGAGTACTTTTTGGACTTAAAAAAATTATATAAAAAAAAGAATCCCCAAATTTTCAGTACTTTTCTCCATAAAGTCAGCTATATTTTTTTTCTAGAGCATTTAATCACAATCCCGGAAATCGAAAGATCACATCCGAAAACATTAGGATAAGTGGTTTTTATTGAGTGAATTAATTAATTTCCCTTCGAGATTGACGCTCCAAAAAGGACGAAGAATTGTGTCCGTTTGGGCGTTAATGGGTTAAATAACCGAACTGATGCTGCAACCAGCTCGTTGCGAGCGTGTTTGAACAGAACTGTGTTTGGTCATACCTTACCCATCCTGAGATCGCTGGACAAGCCAGTGTGTCGTTCAGTTTGACGGTAGCAGTCGTTTGAATTAGTCTACGCACCACTGACGCGTCAAAAAAATGTTAAATGTTCAGATGGAGCAACGGGTTAATCTCAAGTTTCTTGTTAAACTGGTTAAAACTTTTACAAAACCTTATGCAATGTTCAAAGAAGTGTACGGGAATGAATGTTTATCCCGTACACAAGTTTTTGAATGGTTTAAACGGTTTAAAGAAGGACGTGAAACGACCGACGACAATCCGCGCCCCAGACGGCCGTTAACGACAAAAACGGACGAAAACTTTGAAAAAATTGGTAAATTAATCAGCGAAGATCGTCGTCTAACCATCCGAGGGCTTGCTGAAATAACAGATATCGACAAAGAATATGTTCGCCAGATTTTGCATGAGTCGTTCAACATGCGCAAAGTTTGCGCAAAATGGTGCGAAAACTCCTCACTTCTGAGCAAAAGGAATCAAGAATGAACATTTGCGCTGACATTATAAACAACATTGACACTGATCCAGGCTTATTAAACAAGGTGACACTGATGGGAACAAGGTTCGAAAGTGTGGAAGCGGTTAAAGCAAAAGCGACGGAGATTCTGAACCAGCTGATAGAAGCGGACTTCTAGCACTGCTTTCAACAATGGAAAAGTCGTATGGAGCGTTGTAGAGATTGCCAAGGGAGTACATTGAAGGCGAAAAATTTGCTGCTGTAATTAGTAACGAATAAAAAGTGTCATGACAGCAGTTCGGTTATTTAATAGCCACACCTCGTAGTAGCAAGTATTGTGACACATGGTGCCGGTCTGCGGCAAGTCTGGGAGACAACAGAGCAGATAAAAGAAAGATTACTGGCAGTGGAAATGGGATACTGGTGAAGGTGCTGCAGAGTAACTTTAAATGATGGTCAGAAATGAACAAATAATAGATAGGATGAACATTGAGATAACAATAATAGATACAGCAGAAACAAAAATATTAAAATAATATGGATATGTATGTCGCATCGGATATGGCCAAAAATAGGGTAAGAGGTTCGGTTGTGGACATCCCTGCGTATCTTTTGACAGAGAGCAGGTTAGGTTTTTCTGACAAATGTAATTTGTGTATTATGGCAGCACGTTCTTTTTTGTGCCGAATACCGAAGCGAAGAGACGCGTCTTTTCAATAGTGTTATAAATCTAAGTGAATTAATCGAGAAATTCGGTTGTGGGCACCGAAATTAGTTCGGTTGTGGGCACCCGTTTTTTTTTTTTGGTAATTTTCTAGTTTATTTCCCGTAACTAAAGTGATTTAAAAAAAAAGTGTTCTGGGTTAAGGTTAAATATAAAAAACTGTCCGGGTCCCCTTGGGGCCCAGGCAACGTTCGCAAAATGTAAATTTTGATCTTTTTCTAAGTTTAATAAATTATAAACGCTTTTTTTTAAATGGTGAAATATCGTCGTTGATGGTGTTTTTATGCTGAAGCCGTCGGACAAGCACTATTAACTCCAGAGCCGTTAACTCCAGAGGCATCAACTCCAGAGCCATCTACCTCGGTTTCTCACGCCACGTCAGTGAGCAGTTTTTCCATTTTGGGTGAAGTTGGTCCAGTGAGCGGTGTGAGGCCGAAGAAGTCATCGAATCGCGGCCGCAAACCAATGGAGAGCTGGGTGCTGACTTCTCCGAACGTTCTTTCCGGTTTGAAGAAGAAAGTAGCTGAGCGGGATGCTAAGAAAGCGGTTAAGGTAGTCAAGGAAGCGACACCAGCTAAGTGCGCCAATCCAAGTCCCGCCAAACCATCGGCTAAGCGTGCCAATCCAACTCGAGCCAAGCGCGCCAAGACAAAAGAGTCTCCGAAATCTGACGATGATGTGCATTTCTGCCTGATTTGTTTGGAGCTCTTGCGACGCAAATTGAGCGCCGCCAACTCAATCAATTGCAACGAATGCGATCGGCCCGTCCATCTAAAGTGTGCTGGCATGCGCGACAGCTACTTCACATGCGAACATTGTGCTTCAGACGATGAACAATGCCAATGAAGGTTTACAAAATAAATAAACCTTCATTTTTTCTACATTCGTGGTGAATTTTCTTCATATTTTCCCATTTCCAGCAGATTTTCCAAGGGTGCCCACAACCGAAGCCAAAAAAAAAATTTGGCCAAAATTGACCACTTCACAAAATTAAAAAAAAAATTCTATTTGACGGAATCAGTTTAGTTCCTTCATTAGTAGTAAGCTAAGGTCTCTAGCTTTCCATAGATACCCATATATCCGAATAATATGCACTTGATCAAAAGTTACGAGCCAAAAACAAAAGGGTGCCCACAACCGAAGCCCTTTCCCCCTACTATTAAACTGGTACCCTCCAGAAGGACGGAGAAGAGAAATACCTAGAACAAAATGGAAAAACGGAGTTAGAAGTTGTGTGTAGGGAAGCAATTAAACGATAATGATCGGAGGGCCGACGACGATAGAACTTAGATGCGAGAAACGACTATGAAGTTGTAAAAAGTCGCAAAAAAATACACATATATTTTCGTCGTTCGAGATTATAATGAACTTTTATGGTTTTCATGGCAGACGTTTTGTGTAACAAACGAAACATATTAAACCGCGAATGAAGAAGTTAAAACCATGTGTTAAACACGGTGTCGATTCGTTGATAACCAAAACTTGTATGGCAAGGAGTGGTGTCGAAAACCTTGTTCTTAATGATGAAATAATGAACAAACTGGTCCATTTAAGTATTCTATATAAAAATCCAAGCGCCGCGCCGCAAAATTAAAGCTGCAAGGAAATCATTATTTTCAACGTGACAAAGAGCTGAAACAACGATCCATTGAACAATAGTTGTCGTATAACAGTCCACAGCAGCTCCGTATACCACCTCAAAGCTCCCACGTTAGTCTTATTGAACATTTTGTGGTCTGAAAATGAATCACGGCTACGCAAATTTTATATTTCCAGTACCGGGTGGGCAAATTTCGATGTTTTTATAGGGTATCTCGGTAACTGTAAGGGCTATGGAAAAATTAACCCACCTTTCCCGACCTCTTTTTTCGAGATAAATTCATTGGTGAAAACCAGAATTTGCTATATCTTTTCGTTTTCGAGTTGTAAACGAAAATTGATTTTTTTGAGTTTTCGATTGGTGTCGATAACTCGGTTGTTTGTAAAATTAGAAGAAATCTGTTTGCACGTTCTACAGGCACTTTTTTTAAGTAGAATAGGATTTCCTTAACAGATTTTTTATATCTTGTGTAGTTTTCGAGTTATGGCATAAACTTCTATTTTTTTAAATGGAAACCATAGTTGGCTATGATTTAGCTAAAAAGAGGATTTTTTTCTCTTTACAACGATATATAGTTTGTGGGGTCTATGATGAGTGTTGATGCGGAAACAGTTAAAAACATATGTTTTCTAATAAAGGACAGTATAGTAATTTCAATGATTTTGCACAGTAGGCGCCTGTCATTTTGAAAACAGAACAGTTGGATATTGGGATGTAAATACACAGTTACACATTACTGTTTGATTAATTGTTTATGTTTGGTTTTTGCTTGCATTATAGTTTTAAAGTTTCGATTAAAGAAATTGACAAGGCGCGATGGCGTATCAAAATTACGAAAAGTTTAATATGCTAGAGTGTTTTATTCAAAATGGATATAATTCTGAAGCTGCATCGGAAGCATATTTTAATCGCTACCCTGAAAGGAGACAACCTAATATGTCCATCTTTGGTAGACTAAAAGAAAACCTCGTTGAATACGGAGGATTTAATAAACCAAGACCAAAAAATTATCGTATTCAAGATGCTGAGGATGTTGCCATAAATGTTGTTGGTATGGTAGTCATAAATCCTTCAATTTCAAGTAGGCAAATTGAAGCAGAGTCTGGTATATCGCGACGAAGAGCACTTTCAGTTTTAAAAAAACACAAATTTAGACCTTATACAATAAGGAAACAACAACAGCTCCTTCCAACTGATCCTGAACGCCGACTGGATTTCTGCAATTGGTACCTACAACAAATTGAGCAAGACCAATTATTTTTTAAAAATATCATTTGGACAGATGAAAGTTACGTAAGTAGTGCCGGAATTTTCAACCGACACAACAAACATTATTGGTCTGAAGATAATCCTCATCAGACTGTTGATGTTCAAAATCAAGGACGTTTCGGTTTTAGTGTATGGTGTGCCCTATATAATAACCGCATTTTAGCTTACCAACTTTATGATGACAATTTAAATGGTCAACGGTATTACAATATGATAAACTACCACATAGTAGAAGAATTTTTAGACAACTTGCCACTTAACGAAAGACGACATGTATTTTTTCAACAAGACGGGGCACCACCCCATAATACTAATTTAATCTCGGAATTATTAAATACTAATTTTGGGGAGAAATGGATAGGGAACAATGGGCCAGTAAAGTGGCCTCCTCGGTCGCCAGATCTCTCACCGTTAGATTTCTTTTTTGGGGAACCATTAAAGACAATTTATACAAAAAAGACAAATAATACACTGGTTCAACTGAGAGAAAATCTTAGAGACTGTCTGAATTCCGTTTCAAATATTCACATCTATAATGCAACAAAAAGTGTTTCAAAGCGATGTGAACTGTGCATCGCAAACAACGGACGACAATTTGAAAACTTTAGGTAAATAATCATGCTCGTATTTTTTTTTAATCTGTCTAGTTTTGTTTTTGTAAAATATATTGTATCGTATTTTTTACATACATTATTTGTTACAAATTTGATTGTTAAGTGTGTTAAACTTTCTTGTTATGAATATGTTATAATTAATTATTAATTAGTCACTAATATGTCATAATTAGTTATTTAAGTTTAATATACCATTCATTATATACGACTGTTACTATGTATTTATGTTACTTTTCGCAGGAGTACATTTCCATAGCAACAGTTATTATTATTAAAACATTGTTGTAACAATGTGTTACTATAGAAACTTACTCTTCCTGCAAAGAAAAAACAAAGTAAGTATACCTATACAAAAAATTAAAATTTTTAACTGTTTCCGCATAAACACTCATCATAGACCCCACAAACTATATATCGTTATAAAGAGAAAAAAATCCTCTTTTTAGCTAAATCATAGCCAACTATGGTTTCCATTTAAAAAAAATAGAAGTTTATGCCATAACTCGAAAACTACACAAGATATAAAAAATATGTTAAGGAAATCCTATTCTACTTAAAAAAGTGCCTGTAGAACGTGCAAACAGATTTCTTCTAATTTTACAAACAACCGAGTTATCGACACCAATCGAAAACTCAAAAAAATCAATTTTCGTTTACAACTCGAAAACGAAAAGATATAGCAAATTCTGGTTTTCACCAATGAATTTATCTCGAAAAAAGAGGTCGGGAAGGTGGGTTCATTTTTCCATAGCCCTTACAGTTACCGAGATACCCTATAAAAACATCGAAATTTGCCCACCCGGTACACATTATGGCAAAATGTGACAAAATATTAAATTGTGCTTTATATGTATGTATGGTAGGAATAACTTTGTGATCTAATTCTTGCACTTCGTTCAGTAAAATATGTTTGATACAGGTATTTCTAATCTTCGTTCAATGACTTCCAAACTTTCATGTTTTATTGCTAACTTTTCATGTGTATCATGTAACATTCTTGGTACTTCCAATTTTGTATTATTATGATTTTTCAGGTCAATTTTAATCTTTGGACGGGTACAAATAATTTTCTGAGCCACTGATATGGGATTTTTTTAAATCAGATCTTTCTGGTTGTCGGTCACTGCTGAACTTCACAGCAATTTATTTGGGAATGAAGAAAGTCAAGTTTCTCCGGATCTCCCTAATGTTCAAAATAGTCCAGAATCTTTCTCCTTGTTCACTGCTAACTTCATCAGTTTATTTGGGAATGAGGAAAGTCAAGTTTCATTGTCAATATTCGTGCTATTATTTTCATTTGCGATATTATCTAATAAAAACGTGATGCAGCTCTTCATGGTCATTCATCACTTCATCTTTCGCCTTCAGACACCAACCAATAATATCTTTTACACTTGATTTTCACAAACATTAATTAAGACAAGACATTTCATCACATTCTATTAGCACCATCGAATAAGAAAATGCATCATGAATTTAAAACCCTTATGAAACCTCTTTATCGGGAAAACTAGGGTGTAACTATGAAACCTGACCATAGTCGAATTTGAAACGGGATTTACCAGAAACAGCAAAACAATGGATAGTGGCATTGTATAATCTTTTGAAAATAAGTAATAAAATAATACATCGTTATTATTTTTTTTAGTATTTATTTTTTACGTTTACTCCATAACTATTTTTTAAAATGCTATATGTTAAGAAACCCTTGAAGATTAATTTTGATATACACGTATGTACTCCAGTTATACTTTATGTAATTATTGTAAATTGTATGTTTCTAGGCTGTCGAAGGTATTTGATGACTATGTCATGTTTAGCCTTGTTTAAACAATTATTATTATAAACTTACGATTGAAAATGTTTGACAGGGAAGTTTTTTTGTTTCGTTACCAATTTCAAATTATACATATTCAGATATTTATTTGTAGAAAACTGTTTTTTTTACATCAAATAGGTACATATACAAATGTACCTATTTGAATTATTTGTTTTTTTTTTTTTTTTTGGTAAAATAACATGCATATTTCCTAACACCTATGTCTATTTTGTCTATAATGTCTATTTTGGGTCTTATTATTCTTTCAAGTCTTAGTTTTCCTATTTTATGAAATACTTGTTAAATATATTTCTTTTGCAATAACAGGCTGATTTTTTTTCTTGATCTTAATGTACCGGGCGTCCCAACTCTATTTAGAACATTATCTAAGAAACGATTTGATAAAAAATGTTATTGGAGTGGGTACTGGAACCTTCGGCGTAGAAACAAAAAACTGGACGTTTTCCACGAAACACCGAACTATACTTTACTTACTATACTTTTCTCGACGCGCGTTTCGCCAAGTAAGTTGGCATTTTCAGGAGACTTTTTGGCATTTTCAGGAGAGGAACAATTATTTTGTTTAAAAAGATTTTTTTAACGGTTTCATTTTTTTATGTTCAGAGTGCCTAAAAAGGCAATAGGTTATGCAACTTTAATTTTTCAAATGGAACACCCAGTATGATTTTTCATTTTTAGATTATCTTTTAATTTCTAAATAAAATTGTTTGAACCATGTCCTATCTTACTTATTGTTAATGGTTTATGAGATATTTACATAATTGTTGGAGCAACACTTTTTGTATTAGGTAATGCAAAAATAAGACATAGTAATGTATCAGAGCATAATATTATTACATAAGATTTTCCGGTCATCCTGCTACAGAATTGAAGATAACAATCGTTGTTTTGATAATTTTTAATCAAGGCCTGCCTTCGTTAAGAATATGGAAACTGACTATGAATCGAGACTAAACTGTTGGTATTTCATAAACTGTTAACAATAAGTGCAGGACATGGTTAATAAAATTTGTTTAGAAATTAAAGTAGGATATAAAAATGGGAGAATATACAGGGTGTCCCATTTGAAAAAATTAAGTTGAATAACGTTTTGCTTTTTTATACTCCCTGTGTATAAAAAAATGAAATGGTACAACGCATTTTTTTATACAGACTAACTTTTATATTTAACATTTTTTCTATGGCAAACCGTTTCCGAGATAATGCTTCCTTAAATAGATTTGGGACATCCGGTATAACCGTTAGGACATCATAATCTTCCATTCATTTAGGTACTTTTTTCGAGGTGAAATATGTATTTGTTAACATATATAATATTTATTAGATTAACAATGTTGTACCAATCACAATTCGCAAGCTACTACTACTACCGATCTTACTGTAATTGTTTTTCTTTGTTGGCAATATATTATTATGTATCTTTAATGAAATAAAAGTGTGGTAAATATTTTCGTTCAATCACTTGCTGCTATTCTATTTCTTTCGTTTATTAAATACGTTTTTAAAGTATTTGTGTTTGCTTTTTTGTAGCTGCGATTAGTTGAGCTTCAGAATTATTAAATCAATCATTCTCTTTTTTTTAAATACACATATGTACATATATTTCAAAAATAAATTTACAATTCGTGACGACGTGACGTTAGTAATACAAAAAAATAAAATTTGAATTAATGATGCTGCATGTTATTGATTTTCTTCCAATAAAAGAAAACGAGTATTTCGTTAATAAAAACGTTAGGCATCCACAGCGCCATGTGTTATGTTGATAGGTACAAACAAGACTAATAGTTTTAATTCAAAGTCGACACTTAATGGAATTTTATTGATCATTTCTTATCTAAACAAAATGGTGTTCGATAAATTGGTTCCATTAATTCATTTCCAATGAATAACGCAACTAACGCTCCACCATATCTTCGAGTATTTGTTACTGGCTTCATTTAAGTATAACGTATACACCTTTACCATAAAACAACTATTAATGCTTAAACGACTAAAAAAGAACATTCGTTTTATCTCACTTCTAGGAACGTGTTTTTAGTTTGGTCGCTTAGTTAAACAGCCTTTCGATTGTCAGTTGGTAAATTTATTAGGAGTAGGTATTCCTACGTATTCCTAAATTCGCAAACTACTTTATTAAGGAAGTATTCTATGTAGTCTACAAATTTGAAAAAACCGAAATTTTGTTTGTTTCATATTTCCAAGGTTTAGACATTCAAGATTATGGCCTTAAAAGGTTTTTTCAAAATTTCAATTATTTTATGAGTTACAGCCATTTTTGTGACGCGGCATCGGTTCCGGTCCGACCGGAACAAATGAACAATAGACGGTAGACGCTGCCCGAGTACTTACGAAACACGAAACGTATTTAGTCGGAATCTTTTCGTCTTAGTATCTACTTCAAATTAGTTTTGAGCCAGCCTTCAAGCAACGTGGACGTGCTAACTGAGTAAAATTGCCGGAAACTTGTCTCAAATCTTTAAATGCGTTTTTTCTCAAAACTACTTTTTTCGAGTTGGCGTGCACACGATATCTCAAGTTCTAATGAACCGATTTATTTGAAATTTGGTGTGAATGTTCTTTATACATTCCTCTATCGCCTCAAGCACGCTCAGATCAAAATTTTTAATTTTACTATTTTTAAAAAAATCGGAATTGTTAAAAAAACATGCAAAACAAAAATTTTTTTTTCAAACGGCCGCCATTTTATGAAAAAATTTTTTTTGACTTTTCCAAGGTTCGGGATTAAGGCATAGGGGAATAGGACATCTATACTAATTAAGAATCCGTTCGGCTTTTTCGTTTCAGTTGACCAGAAGGGTTGAAATCATGCACGCCAGGACACCCTTTTTTTGGACCACTTTGCCAGCTCATACCTTTGTCAATTTTGAGTCTTTTTTTTTCAATTAATTTTTTATGTTATTTTAAAATATCAATAAACAAATGATAAAAAAAATGGACACTAAAAATATTTTTTGTTTCGTTTATACAGAGCTTCAAAAACCACCTGAAATTCATGCCTCTAGACTAGAATACCCCCTTAATAGTATTACAAAATAAATATAACTAATATAAGTAATTATTAAGGGGTTAGATCCCTCTGGAATTTTTTTTTCGAATTTTTTTTTGCTTAAATGTTGTAAAAACATCCCAAGAATGATATCCAAAAGGAATTATTGAGGTTATTATAATATTTAACAATTATTTTTAACCTAATTTGTGAAACAACAATGTCGCTCCGAAATGTTCGAAAATACAGCTCTGCTGCGATATTTTTAGTATCATATATAGCCTAGCATTTTGGAGTATCTGCGGCCCGATCGATAATTTGGAAATTATATATTGCCTTGGTATAGTAGACTAAGGGTAAAAATATTAACATGCCTGTATTTTGAAAATTTCACGAAATAAACACGTCTTGAAACTTTAAACGCGTTTTCTTCGAAAACATGTTTTTCAAACTGGTGGGCAGTATAATTCGCGCAATTTTTATCCGATCGACTTGTTTGACTGTAGCTTCTTAGATAAATTATCTAAAGTGGTACACGCGATTTTTTCGATCGGTTAAAAATTACGGTTTTTATAAACAAATATAAATTCAAACTGCTGGCATTTTGCGAAAACTCAATATTTTACAATAATCTTGTGTACCGCTTTAGAGAAACTCGTGTAGATAGTGAAAGAAAATGTTTGTTTGTTCTAGTAGCTGTTAAAAAATTGTATGTTGCCCACCGATGGTCAACACAAAAAAATCGTATGTGTTCGTATGTGTATGTGTATTTATGACGCCATTATTTTTTATTGAATAAAAAAATATCTATATATACCTCATTATGCACTTAATAGTCCTAAAATGAATTTTTGATCGCTTTATTAGTAGAGCAGAAAAAAATTCCCAAAGAATGACTTGATTTTTCGCACTCCAGAGAGGTCTAACCCCTTAAAGCTGGCAGAAAATGCAATACATGTAAGCTAGTAGTCTTTCACACGTTTGCAATATTTAATTATGAAATAAAATCACACCATTCGACGTATTGTATACAGCGGAGGTTGTACAACGGCACCAACTCACAGGGGTATACTGCAATCAAATTAAATTGAGGCAACCCCATCACATACTACATGAGTTGCCTATGTGTCGCATCGCCGTAAGCCAACTTTACTAATAATGATTATAGTGAATATATCTAAAAGTTTTTTACCCGTAACTTATTTTTATTGTTGCAACTTAGTTTCAGAACTATTAATATTCCATCTTCAGGGAAAACGACAATTATGGAAGATACGAGGGCAAGTCAAATATAAATCGGAATTCCTTTTTCAAGGCCGGATGGCGTATTGGAGGGGCGGCCGCTTTTCCGCGAATTCCGTCTAGATAATTAGACACCTCCTGACATGCGACACCTCATCTTTTTTTGCATTCAGTTGATCGTAGAACAACGAGTGAGCAGATAGTTCCCTCTTCTGTTGCGCAACGCATTATTATAAAATTTCTGTTTATTGAAGGTGTGCGACCTTCTGAAATATTGACGCGTCTTCAGGCCCAATTCGCTTTCTAAAACGCAAGTGTATGGGGGGCATAAACCAGTTGGACGAGAATATTTCAGTTGGACGAGAAAGGGTGGAAATCACGGAAGAGAACATCTGTGCAGTATATGAGCATGGGAGTGTTCATTCAATAATCCATGACAAACTTAATTTCAGGAATGTCTCAGATCGATGAGTTTCTCGACTTTTCACCCCCAATCAAAAAAGTGTTCGTTTTGAGGTTTGTCAGAGCCTTTTGGCTCGTTATGAAGATGAAGTAGAAGGGTTACTTAGCCGCATAATCACTTGAACGCCAAACAATCCATGCAGAATATTATTGTCAACTTTTGGATAGGACAAAAGCTGCCTATCGCACCAAAATCGTCGTTCTCCCATCAGGAACATCGTTCTTCTCCATGACAACACCAAGCCACACACTGCAGCCATAACTCAGTCCAAGCTGGAGGAAATGCACTGGGAGAAGCTTGAACGTGCTTCTTACAGTCCAGACCTCTCGCCGTATGACTACCATTTGTATGGATCGCTAAAAAAGAGCTTTGGGAGGCGAAAGATTTGAAAATGAGGAAGAAGTTGTACAATTCGTGCACAACTGGCTGCTGGCACAACCTGTCATTTTTTTTTAAAAAAGTTGCTGATTCGGTGGGGAAAACCGTGTTTCGGCTGAAGGAGACTGTATAGAAAAATAAAATCTTTTATTTTTTTTAAATTTTATATCTTAATGAGAAAATTAGACTTGCCTTCGTATTACATAAAAGAGAGTACAAAAAAATGTTCATAACTAATTATTATTAGTAAACTACTAAGTAGACCATTTCTATCGATTTTATATACTATTTATCCCCTATGTATTATATGGACTATGTACATATCACTTGACTTAAAAAATAAAATGCTGTAGTAGTAATAAAAATAACAATGGGCAATATAAAAGATAAAATTATACAGTAAGCGGCACCCTAATGCGTACATAGCCGAATGAAGGGCAATTGATAATTTAACTTCTTTGTTCAACAGATGTAAACATGAGGTGAGAACCAATAGCAATCCAATCGCTACCACAGCCGTATGAAAGGCATCCGGTTTGTCGGTTGGGTTGTTTGAGTTAAAATTTGAAATACCATTTTATATTCTATTCTGGTCTAGTGCCTGATTAGAAAAGTGCGTATAATAAATCTATATTGTCATTTGCCAATGATTTTACGTATGTGTGTAAGCTAAAACACATACGCCAGCACATCTCCTTCGAACAATTTTATTCGCATACTAATATAAAATATAGCTTGATTCTTTTTGACATTCTGTAATGTCTTTATTATGGGATTGCCCCTGGAAAAATTTTCCGTATGGGACGAAGGGGAAAACGAGGACCAGTCGACCGCATTTCTCACTGTATGGTTACCAGGGGACTGGGTAGGGAACCTCAGCGGTGACGCGAGCTGGGTCTATTCGTCTCGTCTGGTTTTGCGTACGTCACGCTTGGTAAGTGGTTTGCCTAACCTGAAGGGGCAAAATCTGGGGTGGGAAAAACTCTATCGAGCTCATGTATGTCGCATACGTCATGGTCAATATTGCGATCTGCGTCATGGTTTTGCGTCACGTCACGCTTGGTAAAGATGGTTTGCCTAACCTGAAGGGGCAAAATCTGGGGTAGGGAAAACTCTATCGAGCTCTGTATGTGACGCATGACGTCATGGGTCAATATTGCGATCTGCGTCATGGTTTTGCGTCACGTCACGCTTGGTAAAGATGGTTTGCCTAACCTGAAGGGGCAAAATCTGGGGTAGGGAAAAACTCTATCGAGCCACCCTCGTGGCCACCGGAAATCTACAATCATCATGTATGTGACGCATGACGTCATGGGTCCAAAGACATAGAATGTTCCATGGCCTCACGTGCGTAGCTTCGTGATTTCTGTACATTTGATCTTAAAATTTAGGTTTTAAGGAAATACAGACAAAAATTGTCTTATTATTTAATGAAAATTGATTAGAGGATTTATAGTTTTATTTTATTTCTCAGCAGTAAAATTGTCTAGAAGCATGCTCGTTGGTCTTTTTCGGTTTGATTGGTCGGATCGCCCGTGACCTGGTGCTGGCTAGACGCTAGTAGTAAATTCGCCTAACTATGACATAAAAATGTATCATTTAATATGTATTTAATATCCACCTATGTACGCATTAGGCTGCCGCTTACTGTATGTGCAATATAAGAGCCAGTAACTAATCATTATAAAGCCGGCTAAACAGCGCGGCGGCCCACAAAGTTTTCACACATCTTAATGTAAATAACAGGATAAGTTTAACACAACTCTTTATAAATTGCAACACTTTATTGTTTTCATGAATTTTGTTTTTGCATATACAAGTAGTAAGTAGTATGACGCGTACGATTATGGCCCGCCGCCCTAATCTGCCGGATTTACTAATCAAATAATACAATTTTGTAATTTTTCAGTGTGATAACTACATAGAAAGAAATGCTTCTTTGAATCTAATTGATCGTCTTACGAGAAAAGAACATTTTTTCATTCCAAACAAATTGTATTTAAATTACTGAAATAGTGTTTTCATAGAAATTTTTTATAAGAATTAAGGAAACTGTTTTCACTGTGCAGAACTTTTACCTTATAACTAATGCAATCGGTTTTGATTGAAACAAAAAATTAAGGTCATTATTGATAAACGCTGTCATTTTTCACTTGGGAGTTTCTCTTAAGTTACAATTTCTGCAGAAGGGATCTTTTCACATTCAGGTTAAGTGACTGATATGTTTGGTATGCATTGATGGTATTCATTAAAAAGAGCACATAACAAGAACAAAACCAGCAGTAATAGAAACCTGAGATAAGTTGCTCAACGAGGATATCAACTTATTTGTAGCATGGCAAAGCGTTTTTTTTTTTATAAAAATGCATTTTGAAATGTAGACCTTTTAATTACATAAACATGCAGTTTCTGCATATGCATATTTAATCAAACGACAAGTGCGAGGAACGGTTATCATGGTTTTTATTCAATCCACATTGATATAATCGTAGGTATATAATTCCAACGGAAGTAGTGGTTTTCTGTTCTATAGACATGATGAATTAATGACCTAATGTAATAATAAAATACGTACATTGTACAGGGTTGTTCTTTATAATTTGTCACCTCGTAAAAAAAGTTTATTTTTTGAGGTAGGAGAACAATACCAATGTTGCAGGATTTTTCCCGAAAGTTATTAACCAGAAAAACCAAAACCAGAAATATTTCCACATTCCAAAAATATATACTTAATACGTCTATATTTGTACCAGCCGTTTTTGAGTTATTTCACTTTAAATTATCTGTCTAGTCAGCCGTGCTTGATGATTCGAAATAAAAAATGGTTTAATGCACCCGGCCATTGATCGCTGTGGAAACAGTCTTTTAGTTAATGTACATATTAACCCTAAACTTTCTGTAACTTTTTATCTGTTTATAGTATAATGTCATAGTATAATTTTGTAATTATTTTGTTTTCCATAGTGATTCATGGCTAGCGCGATAAAATGTCGGATTCTTATGTCGAATTGCCACGCATGGCTAACTAGACGGAATTATTAAAAGTGAAATTATTTTAAAAAGGTTAGCCCAAATACAGAAATATTGTATATTTTTGGATTGTTGAAATTAAGTTAATTTCAATGTGACAATATACCTATAGGGCGTTTCATTTAAAAAAATATCATAAGTTAACATTTTTGTTGTTTTACGATCATCTTTTGTTTTGCTACTTAACATAGTAATATAAAAACTGCAACTTTTGTATTTATGTTTTTTTTTCTGAGTGATGAAATAAACTTTTTAAAGTGTGGAAAATTATAATAAAAAATTCCCGAGACTTATTATTTTGCAAACATATACGCAAAAACAATTACCTAATTTATTAATTACTTAAAACCTGTATACGGATAAGTAGATAATGGTGATTTCTAAACAGGGCGATTCTTTACGAATTGTACGTACTGTAATGGTCGAATGGTATAACCTAGACAAGTACTGAATAGTTATTAAAAATCGTTCCCATCCTACATCTTGGAATATACAGGATGATCATGACCACCGACTTTTAAACCATTTGAAATAGTGCATTCATTTTACAAGCCGTTGTCTGTTGTATCAACAATTTGGCACTGGTACAATTCCAAAATTCGTTCGTTCAGAAAAGTTCATCCAGTATAAATTTTCTTACAAATTCGATCTCCACTTAAAAATATACCAGAGTCAACTGTTCTAAATACTTCGATAATGTTGAAAAAACTATATAATAGATGTATGCCATCTTGAAATTTAGACAGTCGAAGATTTTTTGACAGTGCAACAAAAACCGTATGATCATACAGCTCAGTTAGACACTGCTTGTCGAAGAAACATTGAATTGCGCAATGAAAAAGTAAGACGAAGTCGTACATTTTACATATTTACTATAATTAATTGTGTGCGTTTTTGTGGTGCGTTTTAACTTGCATTAAGAGGACTTGATGAGTCCACGTATTTCTCTAATTCCTGAGTTTTTCGCGGCTTAATTAACTTTAGTGCTGCGTTGCTCTAAAAGGCCATTTGGAAAAAGAAACTGTTATCAACGGTACTTAAAAAATAATATGAAATTATATTTTACTATGGTAAGTGAACGCCAAGAAGAAATTTCTAAAGAAATAAAAGACGCCGACTGTTTATCTAGAAATGCAGACGAAACAAAGATCGATATGTCGAAATTCTGTACCATTAAGGTAATAATAATACGATGTATACGCTTTCTTCTATAACATTATTAAAACTGACATAAAAGAAAACTTAAAAACCATATAACCGTGTAAATCATTTTAAGAACCTTAATTTTCACAAGAAAATCAAGAAAACTTAATAACCGAATCATTCATTAAAAATGTGTGTTACATTGTCAAGTTTCGATTGTTAAATAAAATAGTCGCCTATGTATCGAGACATAAAAAAAAAACATCATCAAAGTTGGCCGAGCAAAAAAGACGTATTTCTATTTTTAATCTTAAGTTTATAACCTAAAACCTCTCCTCTATATATTTCTCTAAAAATAAAGATGTCACATTATGTGATGGATCCAGATCCAGTATATACCTTTTACCAGGTATGTAAATAACAGAGATAAAAAAAACTTAATCTCAAACAGAAACTGAGTCAATACCGTGCTGCAGTATCCACAGTGTTCCATTAATTTCGTCAATTATATTAACAATTCCTTGCTGATTTCTATATTGCCAACAGGAGTTTCAAAAATTGATTTTTTTAGATACGGCCAAAGAAAAAAATCATAGTGGGTCAAATCGGAAGGTCTAGGGGGGGATATGGTCTGCGTGTTCAAACTAATTACACGATTTTCGAAAAATTCGTCTATATAATTAATTGTTTCCCTAGTTGTATGCACACGAGCTTCCTTGTTGAATATAACCTTGCAGTTCGTCGTCATGCAACATTTGTCGAAAAGGTTTCTGGAAAAGATTTCTAAGCCGTGCCTATTTCCTCCAGTTCCGTTAAAAAAATAGGTCCAAGAATCCTCCTTCTGCTCACAGCTGTCCACACTCCAATTTTTTGTAAGTGTTGTGGAGTTTCAATATAAAAGTGAGGGTTGTCTGCACTCTAAAGTTTCATATTCTGAGAGTTAACGTAGCTCGAAAGATGGAACCAAACCTCATCAGTATAAAAAAAAAAAATTCGAACACGGCATCATTATTGTTAAAATGGTTAATAAACCATTGGCAGAACTGTAGCATTTGAGGGTCGTCCGCTCTGAGAATTTCCTGTGTGGATTGCAGACGATATGGATGGAGCTTCAAATCATCTTTTAAAATTCGTTGACGCGTTTTATGGGGCAAATTCACTTGTTGGTTCAGATGGGTAATTGATGTTCTTGGATTGTCCGTTATCACTTGTATAAATAACCATTCCAACTTTTTTTGTCCTTACTTTCGATCTGCCACTTCATTGTTTGCGGTTGACGCTTCTAGTTTGCCGGTACAAATTTAGGAAACATTTTAGGGACCGGCTAAAATTGTCAAAATGAGTACTTCGTCTGGAAAAACTTCCCTGAAGTCCTCATATACAGTTTTCATCGAATATATCCGGTTTCCATTGATTCTAGTGCCATTTTTAAAATAAATTTCAAGCGAATCACAATTCTGGTAGCCGATTGTCAAAAGTTTGACAACAACAGAGTTTCGTTTCGAGCTTTTTTTTCGCTATTTCTATCTCATTCATAGCTAGATTTTATAAGGTTTTATATGTTATCCATTTATGATCATCAATAAATTTAAGTTCATCAATAAAATACTACATTAAGGTTATGTAGTCACAATTATAATTAGGGTATTTATAAGTGGATAGTTTCCGTTTAATAAAACCTCACCAAAATACTTCGTAATTTCCCGTTGGAAAAGTGGTTTAGACATTTACATAAATGTCTTAACTGCTAGTTAATCGGAGCCTGAAATCTTTTCCAAGAATTTTACGAGGCTCCTCTTTCACGTTTTAATTTCGATCCATTTTTCAGTACGCATCGTTTGCGTTTATTTTCCATGCCAACTGGCATTTTTATGGTAAGGTATAACGTGATATCCATGGGAAATACTCGTCGCCGTGCGTTATTTCTCCACATTATACTTTTTATCGCGTCCATCGTATCTTCGAAAATTCCTCCTAATAATATAAAAGCCTCTGCGTCCAGAATGCCGTGTAATTCATGGTTCAACTCTTTATCCTCGTCGATTGTTTCGTCCGATAGCGAACTTCTTGGGTTACAACTAGTTTGCATTGGCGTAGGTTACTCGGAGACGGAGTAAATGCACCAAACGCCAATAATAAAAACCTGTTGCAATTGACGATGTATTTGACGGGACAACAATTAACTATTTAACGGCACGTTATTTCTTCGAGATGTCAATGTTGGGATAATTACAGAATTACAGACCGGATCACGTTTTGTAAATTATTTCGGGTAGTCTGTTTCTCAAGAAAAGTTTTGAAACTCAAGTCTTGCTCTCACCGTTATTTAGTAATACTTACTTTACTCGATTTGTGACTATCTAATAAAATAAATTGTTCTGGTGTAAAGGAAACCAACATTCGGAGCACAAACGTACTATTACATTTTTTTTAAAGTATGCACCCAGAGTTAGATCGTAAGGCAAATGTTTATGTTGCTATTATACTTTTTTTCCCGGAAAGTCCCGGAAGCTCTCAGAAAAACTTTTGAAATTAAGTATTCACCTACGCAACCTTTAGATATGCGCAGATACGAATTTCTGAGATTCTTTATAATAGGTCACAATTATACCAATTTTTGGCTAGTGTTCTTTCTATTATTATATTTTCCTCTATACTTAAAAATCGGACTTTTAGGGTCAAAACACACAGCGATATCATTTCAAATTTGCATATCAAACAACTAAACACCATACTTACCTTTACTTTGTGCCGTACGATGCCTGGAATAAAAAAAAAACATTAATTTTAATTTCACTCAGTTTCATACGATTTTTTTTCAATATTATAAAAAGTCAATAGTGTAAAAAGTTAAATAATGTAAAACACGTGATACCGTCATTCAATTGTATCCTTTGAGCACAATCAGCATCAGTTTTGTTTCAAAATAATACAAAAGTTTATTACATCCAATTTAATTATGTGTTAATATTACCTACACATCTCGTATTACAGGTACATACAAAAATAACATTTTAATCAGTGCATTCATTTGCCAATATCCAACTGTTCATATCTCTACAACTGTTTTATTTGTATGCGTAGTCTTTTATTTCATTTCTATCATTTTTATTCATTCAATATAACATTACTCATTCATTCATTCGTTTATTTGTTAAAAGACCATTAAACTCAGAACAAAAAACCAGTTATTTGGTAGTTTAATCAAAGTTGTATCTCTGATAATAACAATTAGCAATAATAGTGGCGACTTTTTTTATCGTAATGAAGACGGTGAAAAAGAAACATCGAATTTATTCCATATTTTAGATACGACTTCACTGTATTCACTGTAATTCAAATTAAATTAATAACAAATACTTTAAGAAATACCAGCACCTTTCCAAAAGATAATCTGGTGAGACAGACGTTTTTTGAAAATTGTCGCAAATTTTGTTTTATGATGCATGATTTACTGATTAAAAAAAAGATATATTGGTCTGACGGGATATCTTGAAATTCGTAGTGATCCAAATTAAACTCATACAACCTTTATAAAATAGACACTTTTCTCGATTCTATTTATATTTCACAGCTGATAATAATTTTGTATAGATATATTTTTAGAAAAGATGTTATAAATACGATCAGATACATCTTTGAAGCTCTAAGTATGTTAATATATCACAAAATTAATCACTTAAAGTTATGTCTGAACAAGTTGACTTATTTTAAAAGGAAGCGCAGCAGATGTGTTTTACTCAAAATTTTTATTTCTGAACCAGAAACGTTTTTTTATTGTTACAAGACTTAATGAAAATATTACATTAGTTTTACCAGGTACATTACTAATTGAATAGCAACATATAAGTTTCAAATAATTATGGGAACCCTGTATAGGCTACCTGAAAGAATTTCTAAAAATATATTTTGTATCTTCGTTGTAATACGCTTATATTAATATGCGTATTCATTTAGTTACTTAATTTACATGTAGGTATTCAAATTGCTGCAACATGATATGCCAAAAGCTATAGGGGAAAATTTTTACGATTCAACCGGTAATATAAATCAATTACGTTTGAAATTTAAATATTTTATTATAACTAATGATAGTTTTATAGATGTGAAAATAAAATAAACAGCTATTTTTTGATTCCCAGAACCGAATAGTTTGTTTTACTATTTCGACACTTGTGACTCCGTTATAACCATAAAAAAGTTAATCGCTGTTCATTCTGTATAAAAATATTAGGTACTTGGGTATTCATTTCAATACTAAAACGTTTTGCATAATTTTGATTTTTATATCTACCTTTTACCCAAGGTGTGGGGTAATAAAATTGTCTTATCTCCATTAATCAATCAAGAATTGGGATTATGAAATTATTAACCCATGGGACTTTTGAATATCGAATTGTAGTTGTTATTAAATATGAAATAAACCAAAAAATACACAGTGCTTTCACAATGAAAGGAACAAATTCGACATTTCTTTTTAGCAATGATTTTACAAAAAAAGCTCGAACATATCGATTTTATTTTTTGTAAAAGACACTTTTCCTAATAAATACCATTTAGAGATCGTCTTTCTTGATTAATACTGCTATTACAATAATCACTATCAAGTCATTTATATCCATGTCGGATCTGTAGTCTCTGAAATTAAAGAAAAAAAATATTAAGAACATAAGCTATTATGTACTTCATCCTGGAGTGGGTACTGGAACCTTCGGCGTAGAAACAAAAAACTGGACGTTCAGGAAACACCGAACTACTACACTTTTCTTGACTTGAAAAAAGTGTAGTAGTTCGGTGTTTTGTGGAAAACGTCCAGTTTATTATTATTATTATATTCGCGACCATATCCCATTGTGATTCGACAGCGGGGGAATTTCCTGTCCACCTTTCTACATAAGTTGTAGTACTGCTTTCGAAATTATAAACAGTCCTAATGCCGCGGTCTTGTATATTATTATTTTTATTATTATATATATTATTATATATATATTATTCTTATTATTATTATTATGTACTTATTAATTAAGTAATATTAACGATAATATTACCTTCGTTTGACACAGTTTTATATTATGAAGTTAGTTTACTAAGCTATTAAATGACCATAATAATAATTCGTATGAGTGAGATTAACTTTAACATACGAGGTGTGTAAATTAAGTAATGAAACTGGCAACGCAGCGTCCGATCTAGCAACATTGCGGAAACGGGACTTGGAGGGCGGTAGGTTAACGTGTAATGCACCTTGTAATGTAATGAGTCAGTTGTTTGTCTGATTCTAAAGGTCGTAAATAAGTTCGTGCTCATCACCGGCTCAGCCCCGGAATTTGAATCACACCACTGTTCATCAGATTTTGACTAATGAATTGGGGATGAGAAAAATCTGCGCAAAATTGTTCCAAAAAACCCTTCGCAGGAACAAAAGGACATCAGGAGAGAAAGGTGTCTTGACTTTTTGGAATCGATTGAAAATGATCCCTATTTTATGGAACGTGTCATTGCTGGTGATGAGACTTGGGTGTTTGAGTACGACTCGGAAACCAAGCGCCAAAGCATGGAATGGCATAATTCAATCTTTCCAAGACCCAAAAAAGCAAGAATGAGCAAGTCGAAGATCAAATGCATGGTGATTTGCTCTTTTGATAGCCAAGGAATTGTCCACAAAGGGTTTGTGCTTCCAGGCCAAACAGTAAATCAACACTTTTACAGAGAGGTTCTTGAAAAACAAAACGAAAAAACGAAAAAGGGCTATGCGCGTCAGACCATCATCAAGAACAACTGCTCCACTCCTCATAGCACTGCTATGAGGAATGGAAGAAAGAACAGTCTCCAGCGCTGTGTGGCTTCCCAAGGAAGTTATTTTGAAGGAGACAATAGTGAATTGTAATTCTATTCGAATAAAAAATTCTCATTACTCTCTTTACTTAATTTACACACCTCGCAACGTAAAACTGGTTGCTAAGGATTTAGAATAATTCTGGGGATAGATTGATGTTTTTGATCAGGATTAATACAGTTTTTACATTAAATTGCCTTAGAATCGTCTAACTTTTACATATTACTGACAAGGCTGTAAATTTCTAAAAACAATTTTATTGCAGATACTGTTTCAAGGTTAAATTCTTAAATTCCACTCAAGATAGTTTATGTCCCATACTTCTAATCCCCTTTTCACGCCACTGGCTGTTTGTGCGCCAGTTTGTCCCATTGAAAAGGGTCCTTTTGAAATCGGTATTTAGTGTACCGAGTACAATGAGTGTGCTCGGCATATGTTTACCTAGATAATTCCCAGTGTATTGCGTTGCACGATATTTCATTCCAAAGACCGTGTCGGATGTCGTACGTAAACGCTAAAATATAATCTGTGTTATTCGTAATTCGACGCTGTCCTATATTAAATTTCAGGAATTAATTGTTCGATTGCGCCAAAGCAAGTCGCACGAGAGTGCCTCGGCCTTGGCCTTCTCGTGGATTCGTGAGCTACACCGAGAAGTTATGTTTCCAGAGGTTCTGTTTTATTGCCCCGAGAGGAATATAGTTTAGTTCTGACACTAAAGTGTATGCTAATTTTATATACATAATTTTATCTTTTTTTAGAGACCAAAAAAAGGAACTGCAGGTGATCAGAGTTTTAACTTAATAAGTTATTAGTAGAGCTCTGAACGTGTGGAGTTCCGAACGCAGGGCCGGACTCGTAATACGTCATGTTATTGGTGGAAGATGACGTATAAGAGATCAAAAAAGACAGGAGTAAAAATGTGTTAATAATTATGTATTAGGGAGATTTTTTTTCAACTATTTTTAATTTTTTCAGTCCCCACTTGAAATTTTGTTGAATATGTCGAAAAAAAAATCCCTGAAAATTACAGCCCTTAATATTAATTTTAAGTACTTTCCCAAAGCGTGAAAAGATTTTCCATTTAAAATACACGTTTTTTCCATTTAAAATACATGCCACTTTTGACAAGTGGCTGTGACAATTGTAAAATAAATAATGGTTGTCACATAATGTAACAGCCTTGACAATTAAATAAGGTTATTTTAAGATTAAAAACAGAAATACGTCGCTTTTTTTGCTCGGCCAATTTTGATGACATTTTTGTATGCATTGTTATATAAAACATGAAATACAGGTAAAATGTGTTTTCGAATTTTTGAGGCAAAACAATTGATATATCAAAATTTTAAGACTTTAATGCTATTTCAATTTTAATCTAGAAAAATTCGAACAAATGGGATGTAGAAGTATTGGTGCAGTAATGAATAAAGTTGTAGATTTTTGCTTTACTTCAGAAAAAATTGGATCCTCACTAGATTCTTACATACAGGAACTGGGCCAAGCATTAGGAAGCACTGAAAATTTTTCGGAGACTAAAAATTCATGTGGTTCTTGCACATGTAAAGGAAAGTTTGCAATATATAGAAAATGGTTTCGGGTTAGGGTTTTGGTCAGAACAAAGTGGCGAAGCTGTTCATCGCAAATTTTCAAAAACCTGGGAATCCTATAAAATAAATAATGTTCATGATGAGTCGTATGGACCAAGATTGCAAAAAGCAGTTACTGAATTTTCGTCCTTACACCTCTAATTAAATTTATTATTGTCTCATACCTTTGACAGCGGTGTTTTTCATTTTTTTTCTTGCATTAAACTTTGTATACGCGAATTCTGTCCTCTTCGAAAATGTCATCAGCTTATTTTGGTACAAAAAGTCAATTACTGATCGATAGTCTAATAATACCAATCTGACGTCGTTAATAAATTTATGTCATTAGGATACTTCCAAGCTTACATGCATAATGCACTTTGCGTCGCATTTTTCCTGAAAGAAAAAATGACATGAACGAACTTGTTATAAAAACATCTAAATATAGATTTCTGTATCTTCAAACAGACGTGTACAGTTATAAAGTATGAAATTTTATCGAAAAGTAGGAAACAGTGTATCCAGATGTGCGTGCTAGATTGCAGCCGTTAATATTAATATTAATAATCCATGCAGCGAGTAAGACATCGTACTTTAATTGTGTCGTTGATATTAAATTGTTTCACGTCCACAGTAATTAAACGTTGCTTTCGTGCAGTTAACAAAGTTAAAACGTTGAAACATTAAAAGTATCGTTAATTAAAACATGAACATTTATTAGTTGTGTCAAATATAGTGCAGTTGTAGTACAAGGTATTAAGAAAACAGAATAAAAAAATATACATACTTTTTCTATAACGAAAATGTACATATCTTGTAATCAAACAAAAATGTAACAAAAAAAACATAAAACAAAGTGTTATTTCAACATACATTTAGGTTAGTAATAGACAAATGCAGTAACAAACATAGTTTTTTGTGTAAGTATGAAACTGTAGGTCTAACAGATATAAAATTATTTTACAAAACATTTTGTTGCGTAATTATAGTAAAAATAATAAATAAAATTTTCAGTTTGTGCATATTTGCATATTTTAATATTTAAGTTCAGTATTTTAATATTTAAGAATACCTGCCAATTTCTTGTAATAAATCTCATTTCTTACATTTTTAATAAATATTTATGTTCCAAGAAATTTTGTTTATTATATATTTATGCGCCAAGTATTTTTTTGCGCTCCTGTAAATATTTTTCAACAGTATATTGCAAATGATGCTATTGACAAATACCACATTAGCATTGGCGCATGCACCAGATATTAGAACACACTATAATTAATTATAATTAGTATATTCGATTAGAATTAAGTACAATTTTTTGTGCGTTCAGTGACATGATTTGGAACGACTATGTCATTCCTAAAACGGTCTCAACGCGTTTTATTTTATAACACAGGGTGTCCGGCATTTACATCGATAACATCTAACTTTAGATTTAGGATGACAAATAAATACGATCTAAGATTATGTTACAAATTGATTTGAATTTAATGGTAATGCTATTTTTGTTCGTCAGTATTTTTATTTTATTTATTTATAACTTTTGTTAAAAACCAAACCAAATTTTAATTTGTTGACACCGTTAAATTTATTTTTTACCTTTTAAAATACGTACCTAATGATATACCGGGTGACACATCGAGAGTATATTTTTATATTTATTCAGAGAAAAATGCTGAAATGCTGATTAATGCTGAAAATTGAAAACTTTTAATTTTCAGCATCTTCTATTGATAACAAATCTCAACTTTTGGCATATAAATGACCTTTATACAACGTCTGATTAAACCGGAAATGATAGGGACTTCGATTCTCAAATGGAATGCCGTATGTATATATTACAGCATATTTATAAATCCTCATAACTTTCTGAATTTAGCAATACTAAATAAATCATGTAATTTCACTCTATTATAATCTTTGTGACCCTAGAAAATTCTTGTATCACCTTAAATATTACATAAACATTTGATCATTTGACAGACAAGGCGATTTGGTCACAGATTTCTTAGAAGAAGTTATAAAATAATCTAAAACCGTTTTGCACTAGTGCGAAGACATACAATTTTATAAAACAATAAATTATGAAGCGTGTGTAAAGGTAGTACGGGGTTTTTCCTTAGAATTTTGAAGATTTGCAGGATTTTTCCTGAAAATTGTTAACATTTAAAAAAAGACGATCGCAAAATTTAAAAAAAGGGGTAACTTAAGTTTATTTTTAATTTTTAATGAAACACCTTACATATTTGAATTTACATTTTTAAATCAACTTAATTTCCACATTCCAAAAATATATAATATGTCTATGTTTGGACCAGCCGTTTTTGCTATTTCAGATTAAATAATTTAGTCTAGTTAGCCGTGCATTGCGATTTAAAACAGAAATGTGACGTTTTATCGCACTGGCTATGGATCACTATGGAAACAATTACTTTTAGTTAATGTACTAACTCCAATTCTTCATAAACCTTTTGTAACTTTTTCTTTTTCTAATATAATGTTATGGTATAATTTATTTTTGTTTTCCATAGTGATCCATGGCCAGTGCGATAATACTTCCTTTTATATGTTCAATTGCCACTCACAGCTAGCTAGATAGAATTATAGATATCCAAAAAAAAAGTCATCAACTCTGGCTATGAACGAGAGAGATGGAAATAGCGGTCATGTCTAAGCTTTTTGGTTATGTCAAAGTTTTGACAAGTGCCTGTCACAATTTGTAATATAAACAATGGCTGTCATATGATGTGGCAGTCTTGACAAGTAAATAAGGTTATAAATTCGATTAAGAATAGAAATACGTCTTATTTTTTTCTCGGACAACTTTGATGACGTTTTTTTTTTGGATATCTCTATATTCAAAGTGAAATAACTCAAAAACAGCTGGTCCAAACATTGACGTATTATACATTTTTTCTAGTTTTGATAAAAATAAGATAAGAATATATAAGCCTATCCAACCTATCCAACCTAAAATCATACAATTCTAGGTTGGATAGGTTTATTTTGAAAAAGTAAAACCATTCCTTCTAAGGTATATTTTTTTTTTTACGACTGTTTAACATATTTATTATATTTTTAAGTAGAATGTCAGATATCAAATAGATTATCTTCAATCTTTTATTGCGAATTTTTTTTCTGCATTCTAAAAGATTAGAAAGACCTTGTCCCCCATCATGTTCTTTTGTAAAACTAATTACTTTGAAGGTACTGCAATTTTTCAATATATTCCACTTTTTTTTTTAATCCTTGGCTGAAACAGACAGTAATTATAATATCTTTAACATTATCCTTATATTAGAACTTACATTGATAAAAATAGTCACTCTCAGCAAAATGAAGAAAACAGAGAACATACTCTCATTTATTTACTAACTGGCTTTTTATCATCAGTTTCTTTATTATCTATTATGCGTTCTTTTTCACCAAATTTATGCACCACGGAAACCTGATGGTTTCTTTCTTCAGGAAATACCTACAGGTAGAACACAAATAGAAACCATCGGAAATTTCAGTAAACAATGGCACAGTAATTAGATTGTTGACCGGCCACCAGGTGGCGTAACGCTTATATTGAATTCCCTATGGTTCAATGTTTTTTTTTTTTTTGGTTAACCGATTAAACATTTTCAGGAAAAACTGCAATTCTTATATTAATCTTTTTTATCTCAAGAAATAAACTTTTTAAAGGGGTAGCAAATTATAAGGAAAACTCCTGTAATTTAAGCACGGTTGTAAAAAAAATTCAGTAATAAACACAATAATTTGAAGCGTGTACTAGAACACACTCGCTTTTTAATTTAATTTGTAACTGAAGTGTTATTAACCTTACCATTTGAACCCTCTTTATGTCCCTACAGATCCTGAAATATTAGCCGCATAGCAGCGAATATAAAATTAATAAACCCATTTCCATTAATTACAGACAATTTACGTAAAATTTACGTCGCCGAAAGACTGCTTAGCGTTAAGTGCTTTTACAAGGTGTTGAAACAACGGCCATAAGTAACCCGAAATTGTTTCGCGCTCCTCGTTATAGCTGCTCCGATCCGTCCTCCCCCTCGCCCTTCGGCGACCGAGGCGATGCCTTCCAGGCAGATGTCGTTTGTTTTCATTTAGGCGTCCCGCGGGACCCCGAAGGAAGCATAAAAATATTACGCGCACCGTTCGAAATTTATCGAGTTATTAGACGCGACATTGAAAAATATTTATCGCCCTCCCTCTGAATATAGTATGGGTACGAACTTGATTTTACGATTCTTGTAAACCATGTGAAAGTAGTCAAAATAAACCGATTAAATTTTATGGAACGGTGTTTACGGTTTTCTAATTTTTATACCGTCGTAAAACTCGTTGTTAGACAACGAAGTTTAAGTATGCGCATATGTAAAACGAGCGCATCTACAGAATCCCCATTACTAAGCTCGGATGTTAATAGTATATGCCTACTTTACCAGGGGCGGCTCCAGGATATCTATTAGTAACGTTACGAAATATTAAACAGGTCAGATACACAGACGTGTCCTTACTGCCACTCGAGTTTCCATAAATAATTAATAACTGTTCCATATGTCCAGGAGTTAAGCTCTGGCGCCTGTCACTTAAAATCCACTTATAAGATGAAAATGAGTTCAACGTCTACAGACGTAACTGGCGCATATTTAAAATAAGTAATGTTTTGTAAAGGCACATTTATATCTTGTTCAAAAACATCCACCTTTTTGCCTGTAAATAAATTCACACAACGGGGTACAGTCAGGATTAGTTGTAAAACGATTTCAAGTTTCTGTTTTACATGTTCATTGTTCAGCAACCCTTCCAGATAATTGAAATATCAATGGCCGCAGATCAAAAATCGTAGTCAGGGCGTTAACAGTAGTATGCCCTTCTGATGTTTGTTTCAAGTGTGCTTACGGTTATAGGAATGTTCAACAATTGACCATGTATTTAAGCTAAGTTGTCAAGAGGAGTCGGGTCTGATAATGCCTGTTGAGCTCGTAAAACAGAATGTGCCTATTTGCCATCTAATTGCTCTATAACTCTCTTTATATTATACCATCATAATTGATATAATTGTAGGGTCTGCTGTTGATTTGTTCCTGTGACAATTGTGTATGTTTGTAGGTACCTATTTTTGTATATTTCTGTACAAATGTAGTTCCCACGTTTCGGCGTGTACAATTTGTACATATTTGTGTAAATACGTGCCAAACCTTTTGTACAGCCTCTTTCCTTCCTGGAATAACACCCACATTGCCCTTTGGCGGCGAGTCATAAATGTCTTGCTAGCCTGCGGTTCGGTTTTCACCCTAATTCAGTTTATAACTGTTTACTTGAGCTTTTCGCTCTTCGGGGAACCTACCCAAATTAACAGCACGTATACCTACATATGCCATTGTCATAATGATCTATTTTGGAACTTACTTTCTGTTTGGATAGTTAATCTATCTTTGCCATTCACCGGCTCCAGACCGATCTTCGCCGGTCTCTTTTTTCCATTTTTCAGATGTAAATAAATGACTTTATTAGCCGATTAAAGTCCTTTAATTACCACACCACCCTCGACATATAATAATAAGTAGCTGCCTGTATTCATAAGCCCAACGAGTCATAACAAGCTCCGATGGTAGTGATGTCCGTGGTGGAACGTTTGCAAACTTTTTCCTTCTAGATGGTGCTTTCACAAATACTTGTTTCACATTCGCTATAGGACTGTCCACATTAGGATAACACTCCCCAATAGTATCAGTCCTCTTTAGGCACTGACTAGCCGCCTTCATGTAGGCCGCCACATCCGTCAGAAGCAAGTCATGGTGTTTATTTAATTCAAATTTTCCCCCCCCCCATAGTGATTGTAGACTGCTAGTCACTCACTCACCAATTGTTTCTGCATTTGTGTTTTCCAACACCCTTGAAGCTATCAAATGCCCTTCAATGGCTTTGGCCTCGTCCAGTCTCCCAACCACTACGTTAGCTATGTTCTATCATTGTAATATCCATCGTTTCATCAATAGTAATATAGGTTTATCGTGTAATTCCGAGAATATATTTGTTTTTATGTCCTCACATAGTAGTGCTATGTATAATCGTCTAAGAGTTGTTTCTGTAGGCAGACTAACTTCGCCGCACTTTCCACTCACAGCGTTCTGGACAAATTGCCTGGACTCGGGGTGATCTAATTTGGCGAAAGGAATATTACACACCATTATCATTTTCATTAAAACCACGTGAAATTTTCTCTGTCTGTCTCGCGCACTCACACCATCACTTACACGAACTTTATACTTGGCTGTATCAACATGTTGCAAAACAGCTGTTTTTACGTACCACGTCAGTACACTGTCACACATGGTACAACGAAGTTCACTGCTATTAAAGGTCAATTCCGGAAAATTGCTTATCCAACGCTCGACCATAACAAGCGACGGACGCTGTCCTGACATTTTTACAAACTTATTCGACGTTTCGTGTATACGAATGATGATGCATCGATCACCGCAGAGTAACTAATACTAATAAACAAGTATAAATTATGTTATGTACGCGACTCGGCCTTGGTTGGTGGGAGTGGAGCGCAGAACATGGCAGACGGTTTGTATTCTAGAATACATATAATGGCGTATTTATTTAAATGAACCACGATTGTACTATGTACATATACGTAGGAGTTGACGATGTACTTTATTAATGTTGTGTATATATTGTGTATTTGTACTACTGACTCGGCTTTGTTACTCAGGACTGTCACTAGCTCAAAATCCAGAGTAACAAAACCAGGTAGGTAGTACAAATCGGAGTGACAACACAAACAGTGTAGTGAAACGTACTGACCAAGGAATGATATTGGTCAGTCTTTCGAGTTATATGTCGTTCTTATATGCGTGAGCACAGCTACCTTCTCCCTCCTTTTTCTCCGTCTGAAACACATATTTATTTATTTATTTTAGTATGCTTCGACGTTTTCATACATGAAAAAAAAAAGAAATTACTTGTTGTTTTGAATTGAATAGCATTTTTTTTTCAGTTCAAGCTCCTACTTTTAATACCATTTTAGAATCCGAATTAGATGCGCCAACTTTTGAGGACAGTTGTAGATTCGACGCAGTACAGTTTGTTATAAAAGATAAATTGTCAAATTAGGACGGTGGTAGAAACACGCAGAACTAGGTAGTTTAGTTTAGGATAAATTAGTGTGTCCTGAGAGCTCCATACAGTAGACCAACTCAATTTATAAACTCATTTAGCCTAATAAAATTAGGTTTGGCAGGTAACATATTTATAGAATTTAAACCAAATTGTATACGTTTATTCTTATCCCTTTTGTAAAGATTTTTCTGTAAAATCAAAGTTCGGACCACCTAAGCTTTCGCTATTCGATCGTTAACGTCGACGATTCCGACGAAAAGGGTCCGCCACCCCCGAACACTCGAAATTAATCCAAATTTGATTACCTCCGGATTCGGAGCGGGTGGCGTTTAGGGTTACGTACTCGTATTAGGCCGCCGAGGGGTGGCACCGGGAGATTTATGACGGTTGTCAGTAGAAGCGCCGACCGGAACCGGCCCCCCTCCCAACGCTTCCCGGGGGACGCGCCGCCAGACAAAACATTACATTACCGCTAAGTGCTGCCTGCACCCGTTCGCCCTAATTTGTGTCTCCCGTAAGCGCGATCAAAGTATCCCATTACGGGCCCGAAGGAACATCTTTTAGTGTTTAACGTATCCGAACTAGTCCTGTTGTTCAAGAGCCCAATAATTAACAATTAGTCGTTTTCGTGTAGTCCAACCAACAATGAATAAAACGCCACCATTTGTTACTCAAGTAACAAATTACAATTCATTTCCATAGGCGTCGTCTACACGTCTGGAATTTTTATTTGGAAGCATTGGAGATTATATTACATGCATTTCAAATGCATGGAATATTGGTAGGGAGACATAGCAGAAGATGGGCGGAGCAGACGTCATACGTAATGTATTCCCCTACAATCCGTCGACAGCCAATCTTGCCTTCGAGACATCGAAGGCGCAGCTAGACGGTAGGGGAATACGATCGTGTGTTTTCTGATAGGTGAGCCATTGGCAATGTTTTGTGGAAGGTATTATTTTAGGTATTATTTTAGCATTTTATATGTTTTCAAATTTAAGTTCCACACGTGTATATTAAATTAAAATAAAACGAACGTGTGCAGAATATTGATATTGTGAGGTTATATTTAAGCGATAGCGCAAGAGCTGGTGCCTAATCAATCAAAGTGTTTTCAGCATTAGATGCGTCTTCGCCGTTGTCTCCTGAAGTTGTACGTTGTAAAAATGTTCTTATATATGGAAGGTTTTACGTCAAGCGGGTCACCTACCTACACAAAAATTGGTTTGACCGATCAAGAAGCCTTTCAAAAGCAAAGTGGCGTTTTGAGAAATTCAAAATGGCGGATCCAATATGGCGTCTGAAAGCTCTAGATAGACTATAATAGCAAAAAATCTTCAGATGAAACGCGATTTTTTTTCCACAAATGGCTGCTTCTCCAGAAAATCTTAGAAAAGGCTTAATATTTGTTAATATTTTTCATAATCACGAGTAAAAAACAAATAAACTAGTCGTTTTATACTTGTGATTTTCTCAAAATTTAGAGATCTGTAAAAGTTATGGTAATATGACTGTTTATTTTATCCTAACATTTCTGTCTTTGGGATTTTAAAATAGTGAAAGCAAAATAAATATTTTGCAAAAATTACAAGAATAATAAATAAAATAAAGTTTTTGTATCAACTTGGCAACTGTGAAAAAAATATTTCGCAAATATTTTGCAAGCCGTTTCCAAAACCTTGTGGGGAGGCATTTAAGAAAAAAAAATCCGTAAGTTTCATTGAAGTTTTTTTTTTACTATTATAGCCTTCTACTTAAGTCTAGTAATCACCCCCTAAAATATTCCCTTCTTACGAAAATATGAGAATTTCAAATTTCACCAGCCGTCACTAGTTTCTTCCTGCATTATATAGAAACCAAGTTATTATTGATGTATAAACGTTTAAAAGTAAATTGAGTAGGCGCTGGCAAGGAGTTTCGAGTCGAGCATTCCCTGTCACTCTACAGGTAATTATATCTAGCGGGGATCATTTTAAAAAAGTTTATACCGAAGAAATCACTCGACACAGAAATGAGTAATTATCGCGGGATGCAAAACCATACATCAAACCTGTTAAATTATGCATGTTTACTTATCCGGACGGCTTTTTTTTTAGTTCGGTCTGCCTTTAATCTGATCGTATCGCCGGAACTTTTTCGTTAAGTAGGCGTTGACAGGCCATCATTAATAATTTTCTAATCTGTATGCGAAGCTTATACGCATAGTTTTAAGTAACAGTAGCCGTTAATTAAAAACTGGAATAATGAGGGGGCTCGCGATTGCTCTGAGTAGACCTTTTCCGTCGTGGACGACAGAACCAGAAAACATCAGCAACGAAAGTCATCATACACCCACTTTTTGAAGAATGCGAAATCTGCGTCAATAACCTGAAGTTGAAGGTGATATGTCGATTGTATACATACAAATATATCGCAAAAAAAGTAAAATTGCAATGTTTTCAAACAATCGTGAATAACTAAAAATAATAAATCCTTTTCAAAGGTCTTGGACTCATATTAAAAGGGAATCTTCTGGATATATGTTTAACTAACTGAACCATTTCGGAAAAAAATCCTAGATATGAAAAATCTAAGTTGAACCAAAAATATTTGATTTTCCCAAATCATTTTTGGTATTTTTGACTGTATGACACGATTCCATTCTGTTGAAAGATGAAATTTCCAGTATACTAAAGGTATATAGCACTTGGTAATTACTTTCTTCAGCCCGCTTGATATCTTTCGGCATTTACAGTATCAACCACAAACTGCATCCTCTCTAGACCATACAAACTCAAAAAAAAAACAGAAATTGTTTTATTAACCTATTAAACTGCAATAATAATGATTATATTGTTTGGCTATACATCATATTCACTTTGTAAACCCATAACAGGACTTGCGTAGCCAGTCGGCAATATTCCCATTATATCTGCTTTTTGATTGATCTGTCCTTCTTGCTCTTGTTCTGTTTATTTCTCCATTGTGCCTGAATATTTTGTAATGTACCTCTTCTTTGCTTTTGTTAACCCTTCCAAACATTCAGTTGCTAGGACTCGTATGTACCTGTATGTATACAGTATGTGTAAAGCCGACATCGTCCGGTTGTGAAAAAGGACAAATTCTACACTTCTCGTTCTAAGGACTAGCATAGTGTGGTGAGAGAGTCGGTCCCTTTCCCTTGCAATTCTACAATTAGTGTTTTAGGTGATATATCTACATCATAGCACCGAACTACAATTTCACACGATTTTTTATTTTTTGAACTCCGCGAGTAATTATTTGGGTCTTCATTCATGTCTTCAGCAATCCACACATGAAATGCTTAAAGCGTATGAACCTTTAAGATTACAGTTCTGCGAATGGTTTATTAATCATTTTAACAATAACGATGCTGTCTTGTTTTTACTGATGAGGCTTGGTTCCATCTTTCGAGCTACGTTAACTCGTGGAATATGAGACTTTGGAGTGCAGACGACCCTCACTTTTATATTGAAATTCCACTATACTCACAAACGATTGGAATGTGGGTAGCTGTGAGCAGAAGGAATATTGTTGGACCTATTTTTTTAACGGAACACTGAATGCAGAAAGGTACCGCTTAGAAACCTTTTGTACAAATGTTGCATGACTACGAATTTCAAGAAGGTTGTATTCAACAAGATACTCAACAACAAGATAGCTCTTGCGCATACTTCTAGGGAAACAAGTAATTATATAGGCGAAACAAGTAATTATATAGGGAAAATAAATTATATAGGGAAACAAGCAATTATATAGGCGAATTTTTCGAAGATCGTATTTGAACGAGTATGAATTAGTTTGAACACGCCAACCATACTCCCACCTAGATCATGCGATTTGACCCCTTGCGATTTTTTTCTTTGACGTTTGGCGTTTCCGTTTCCGTTGGCGATATGAAAGACCTTCTGCAACGCATTGTCAATAAAATTGAAGAAATTAATGGAACACCGTAGATACTACAGGACGTTATAGACTCAGTTAAAGTAATTTTATTTTTGTTTTTATATATAAAAGTAGAAGTGACACATAATGTGACAGCCTTGACAATTTAATAAGGATTAAGAACAGAAATTCGTTATTTTTTGCTCGGCCAACTTCGATGACGTTTTTTTTTTTGGCCTGCTAGATATTTCATTAAAATGTTGGATAAATTATTTGATTTAATAATTATATTTATTTATGTGGATTTTATTAAGTATGATACTCAAAAATAACACAACCCCACAAAAAAGTGAAATGTTCCTCTGACCAAACTTGGTGGATAACGTGTTTTTGGGGTCGCTGAATCCTAATTCGAAGCCCGTTTTGTCCCATCACGTCACAATTTTTTTTACCCTTAGTAAGCTGCGGAAAATGGCAAAAAATTACAAAAAATACTCTAGAACCCAATCAAACCTCATAACTCAATACTTCAATAACTTCATACCTCTAATCCCATAGCCCTCACAACCAATAAACCCCAAAGACCCCAATTAACCATATAACATTATCACGGAGTTAAGATGAGATTCATTTTGAACTGTAACCCCCACACTATGAGCCCGATCGTGACCAAATTCAATACCAATTGAAATCACAACGACCGCAACATTCAGGTAAATCTTCATCAGTATCTGATCGATAGACTTTAGTTATGGTGTGTTAAAGCAAGTCATTTTCTTCAGACTTCCACGTAATCCACCAGTACTTCCACGCAATCAATTCAATCTTTCCCAAAATCTCACAATCTCTAACTTACAACATGAACGGTATTCAAGCAAATTTTGCATCATAATCAGATCATTACAATCAGATTTATATGACTTACTGAACTGAATATACTGAACAAACGTCATCGCGGAGCTCTGACGAGATACATTTTTAATCACTCCCACGCTATTAGTCCGATCGCGACCAAGTTCAATAGCACTTGAAACCACATTAATTCTAGTGCATGTCAATTTTCATCGAAATCCGATGAATAAAAATGGTGGGCCAAACGTAATTTAAGTTTTAAATCCTAACTACCCTGTAATCCACTGGGTCAGTCCTAAAATTTAACTGTAAGGAATGTTTACGAGCAGCAATATTTATGCAAAATTTCATCTCAATCCGATCATTACAACGAGAGTTACAGGGTTTGTCCGGAAAGTAATGTCAGTGAGCTTTGAAAAATGGTTTTTATTGATTCCATGTGTACAAATCTTTAGAAACTTTCAAAATACATTCCTCCTGCGTCCACACATCGGTTCCAGCTGGTCTTCCACGCATCAAAAGCCGCACGGTAGTCGTTTTCCGGAATCGCCTTTAAAGCGTCGGTGCAAGCCTTCTGAATGTTTTTCACCGACCCAAAATGCTGTCCTTTCATTATGGTTTTGAGGCGCGGAAACAGAAAAAAGTCTGGGGGGGCCACATCGGGGCTGTAGGGAGGCTGGGGAACAACGGTGATGCCTGCCTTGACGAGGTAATCGGCAACGAGGAAGCAGGTGTGCGAAGACGCATTGTCGTGGTGAAGCTTCCAGGATTTTGAGATGTCTGGGCGGACGCGATTCACCCTGCGTTTCAGCCTCTTCAGCACCTCGACGTAAAACTTTCCGGTTACAGTTGTCCCCTGCGGAATGAACTCATGATGGACCAATCCCCGGCAATCAAAAAAGACAATCAGCATTGTCTTGATCTTTGACCTGGACATCCTGGCCTTCTTGGGGCTAGGGGAGTTCGACGCGTGCCATTCCGCACTTTGCCTCTTCGTCTCCGGATCGTATTCAAAGACCCAACTTTCGTCCCCGCTAATGACGTCATCAAGGAAAGCGGGGTTGTCTTCGCAGGTGTCCAAAAGTTCTTGGCAGGTTTCGACGCACCACGCTTTTTGATCGTCTTTAGCACTTTTGGCACGAGCTTCGCGCACAACTGCCTCATTCCTAAAGACTCCGACATAATTTCGTGAACAATGGCTTTCGTAATGTCTAATGTTTCGGAAATTAAACAGACACTTAGACGACGGTCAGTGTTCAACAAGTCACGCACATTGTCGTCGGAACTGGAGGTTGATGGCCGTTCAGCGCGGTTCTCGTCGTTGACATCTTCCCGACCTTCTGCGAAGGCCTTGTGCCACCGGAAAATTTGCCTGTCCGAAAGACAATCGACGCCGAAAGCCTTCCTCAACATTGGAATGGTTTCCGCAGCACTCTTCTCCAGTTTCACACAAAACTTGATCGCCATCCGTTGCTCAAGCGAACGTTGCATTTTTTCTTGCACCGGGTCACTGTAACGACTCTCAAAGAACGTGTGTGATGCGACCGCTACAACGACTGGTAGCCAACTGACGCTTGTTGGATCTTGTTGCCAGATCCCCCCACCACAATCCCAACACGTAAAGCGTGGGCTGGCGCGTACAGTTTCGGGAAAAAAAATTCACTGACATTACTTTCCGGACAAACCCTGTATAACGCGTTAAAGTCTGCCTACACACGAACGTACATACGTATGTACGTAAATAGGGACATACATACGTACAAACATATACATATGTACATAGTGCGTGTAATATGGCGAGTATCTAGTTAATTCAGTAAGTCGTGAGAGGCTAAAGTTAACGAAGTACTTCGAGCTGTGAGAGAATAATGAACTCACGTTAATCGAGACCTCCGAAACTTAAGAGGCAAAGGGATTCACAAGAATCAAGCACTATAATGTCGTAGTGTTATTGTGGGTTAATGGGGTCTGGCCTTTGCTTTGGCTCAGCTACCTAATTCCAGGTATGGATGAGTCTGAGATTCGGGGTGTCAGTTTCCCGTGCGGCATTTCGAAGTTACTCGTATTAACTTATAAAATGGATACATTGGGTTATTGGGTTATTAGGGGTCTGGCCTGCAGTTTGCCCTAGTAGAAACCCTCCATTTTTCGACCATTTATGAAGCGGTTTTTCGACCATTTTTTGGCCATTTATGGCTAAAATACCCGTTTTGGATGACTACACAACTTTGGGTTATGAGTTTTGATTTCGTTGGGTTTTTTGTCATTTTCCGCAGCTTATTGAAGATAAAAAAAAATTATACGTGACGAGGCAAAACGGGCTTCGGATTCGGATTCAGATTCAGCGACCCCAAAAATATATAACCACCAAGTTTGTTCAGAGGTACATTTCAAGTTTTTTTTGTGGTGCTGTGTAATTATAAATATAAATGCAATAGCACGTCCGAACATTTTATGTAGTTGTTAGGGTCATAATTAATAATTTTCTAATTTTGTATGCGATGCTTAAACGCGTAGTTTTAAGTAACAGTAGCCGTTAATTAAAAACTGGAATAATGAGGGGCCCTGCGACTACTCTTAATACACCTTTTCCGTCGTCGACGAGAAAATAAGAACAAATGCACGTTGACCCGAAGAAATACTCGCATCCTGGCGGAAATTGATATCGGGCCATTTAAAAAAATTATTAATTAACTTTTACACGCTAAAGCTCTTCCAGATATTGTTTCTAAATTTATCACACCCGAGGTCTTCACGTTAATGCCGGCTGACACTGGCGCCGTTCACTCAAAGAGGAGGCTTCACAGATTTTCAGCTGAGACCGTGGATGCAGTGCTTTGTCATAGCGCCGTAAAATATTACTTCCGTTTAGTCGACATACATTCATATACAATTTTACCGTGTTGCGGTAATATCGAAACATAGAAATTTTGAGGGACACGCCAGGGACGGACTAGCGATTTATCGTTAGGCCGGTCAAGAGATGTAGTACCTAATAAAATCATGTAAAGTGCCCAATTGGTTGTCGTACAATATTTGGTAGTATATATTATAAATAATATATTGTTACATACAGGGTGTTTCCAAGTAATTTGAAAAACTGAAAGAGATACTTCCTCAAGTAATTTCGTAAAGATGTTTCGTCGTGAAGAAGTCCTTTAGCACTTTTATCATCTCATCAAGTCATTTAAAGTTTTCCTAAGTGGTTGAATTGTTGAGATACAGAGCGTAATTTTAATTTTTTTTTTCAAAATTCTCTGTTACAGAATTAGGTGCCTACTAAGGAAATACCCTATATTTACTATAACAAAATATTTCAATTTCAAAAAATTATGGTTGATGATGACTAGGGTTCCGAACGTGTGTTGTAACGCAGGGCCGGACTCGTAATCCGTCATGTTATTGACGGAAGATGACATATGAGAGATCAAAAAGACAGGAGTAAAATTGTGTTAATAATGTTTTCACATACATATTGCTTGTGTCATTCAGAAACACCGACTGTCCTCATTGCTTGAGCGTACGGTTGCCACGGCCAGTAGTCTTTATGCATATATTCTCGTTAAACGTGAGCGATTTGGCCTGTACATTTGGTTGTAGAAGAAAAATGATCGTTCCACATCTACTGAAGTTAAAGGTGCAAATTCAAAATAGTTCTCATGGATAGAGGACAACACAAAACGCACATTATTTTCACGAATTTCGCACAGTTGTTTGTATCGCTAACAGTTTTTTTTGTTGTTACTAACATCAGTACATTATTATTTTACATCTACAGAGGACAATATACGTGTTACTACTATTTCTATACTTTTAGCCGCTGTTTGCGAAACACGTTTATTAGCTATCAATATCGGGGCCATTAACGACCTTATTTATTACCGCGAAATCTGTTGTTTCGTCCACTGTCAGCCCCAGAAATTTATTACGTATGTCTTCTTTGGTATTTCCCATGACACGTTGATATGTCTTCTGTAAATATGTTTTACGCAATATATGGCTACTAGGCAATGGAAAACCGGATACATATTTGTTAAAAAAACGTATAAGGTAAATATTGCCGACCACGTTCTACGCAGGCTACATGCACAAAACAGTATACACAAATCAAACCAAAATTCCTCTTTTCTAATCGTACCAGGTATATTTTTTGATGGATATTCGACTCTTACATGTCTTTTACACTCTCGCCGATCACTAAATATATATAGACAATTGCAAGGAATACATAAAATATGTGATTCGTCTGTTGTAGATTCCTTGTAATTTTCAATCATCTTTTTAAGTCTATTCACAAAATCAGGGAATATGTAAATACAGTATATGAATTCACGAGTGACTAACTCGCGACAATTTTTTATTGCGGCGGTCGATCCGTTAACACCGCCGGCAGATCGCTATCGGAATAGCTTGCCGTCTTATAAAGTACTTATTATACTACCGTCTTACTCCGTATTACGAATTCCTAAGTTCCCGCGAAGACTTCGTTCGGGATAACATTTTACGCACGGATAGTGGCGTGGGTATACAGGGGCAGGAAATATGCGCTTAAAATACGGGTTATACTTTATTTATAATTATCACAGAGTTGCATAGTGCCAGCTCTCGTGACAGCATACTGTCCCAGACCTAAATGATGACATTGTTAGGTAATTCATTTTCACCCAAAAAATGGCAAACATAGTTCAACCGAACCTTTGGCACATTCCTTGAAAACCTACTTAAAAAGTTTCTTGAAGAGTTGCGGAAATCTGAATTATTATTTCATAACATCATTTCGTTTCTCACATTTTGTAATATTTATAACTGGGAATAATGAAAATTTTGCAAAAACGGTAAAAATAAAGTTTTTATATCCACGTGGTAATTATGAGAAAAAAATATTTCTCAAAGATTTTGCAGCCCTTTTACATGAAAAACATTTTCGCCGGAAAGTTTTTGTTGTCACTTTAGCCTTCCATTTGGGTTTAGTAACCCCATGAAATCTTACTCCCATGCTTGCTAACGAAAATACGAGAATTTCAAATTCCACCAGACGCCACCGCTGCTCCACACTCCTTTTTAGTTTAACAGAATAACAGACAGCAAACGGCGTGTGCAGATGTGAAACAATACAGCAGTAATGTTTAAAACACGAACGCTAAAAACATATTACCCGCATCTATCAGAACGATATTCACTGCTAGACATCTGCAAAAAGTGGGGCTCTTATTGTCCGATGAGTAGCCTTAGAACCAATAAATAAATTAATGTCCGATAGCCAATCACATTGTAATTAATTATCTACACATTTATCATCAACGTGCAAAAAAATGCAAGGTGAAAAGGAAGCGTACGCCAATAAATTAATAGGTACAAGGGCGACTAATATAGAAACGACAGCGGGCTGCACTTTGCTGTATATTAATCATATTTACACAGATGGGCACGCAAAAAGCACTGTTTTTTGCTTAAATTGATTTATGTGGGTACATATTACGAGTATTCGAAAATTATATTTTTGTTTCAATTACACTAGGCGCAGAAACTAAGGGATATAAAATAATCCCAAATGTTTAGGTGATCTTCAAAGTGCTGCAACTTGGGGAAAAATAGTCGTAGCAAAAAGATATAAAAAGGAAATTAAAGCTCCATGTTTCTAGTTTTCGGATCTTGAGATTAAATTTTTTTAGCGGCACCAGTTTTTGAGTAATCAGAAGAAATCCCTCGAATTTTTTTTTTTTTAGAAATAATTGCTTGTCTTTTAAAAGATCCACGGACCTTTTTTTTATATGTTCATCATAAAGGTTGTTTAGACAATTTAATTCTCTTTAATTTGACTTATTATTGAGTCCTCTACGATGATTTTTCGCTGAGTTAGGTATCGCTGTTCAAAGAAAAAACGCGTCATTGTTCAACTCTGATAACATAGCCACACACAAAAAAAGTTGTCACATATATGGTTTCCGAAGTATTTTTCCCGCTGAACACAGATCCGGTAACAGAATTGCACCATCTATCTTCAGTCTTCAGCAAAAGAACACCGCCACACATAAAAAAAAATTGTCTGAAATTTACATGCGAAATATGGTTTCCGAAGTAGGTTTCCTATTATTTTTTTTCGCTGAACACGAATCCGGTCAGAATTGGTCCATCACCCATCGATCTTCAGCAAAATACTGCAGAATCTTCAGAAAAATGAAGAATTTTCCCTAATGAGCTGTACTTTATCACTGATATATTCGAAGGTCGAAGTATTTTTGTCCACTAAACATGGATCCGGTATCAGAATTGCACCATCTGTCTTCAGTCTTCAGCAAAGTACTGAAGACTTTCATTTTTCAGAAGATTCTTCAGCATTTTGCTGAATGTTGAAAGGTGATGGGAGCAGTTCTGATGGACGCAGGATTCGTGTTCAGCGGGAAAAAATACTTCGGAAACATAATATAGAGACATCCAAAAAAAAAAAACGTAATCAAAGTTGGCCAAGAAAAAAAAGACGTATTTCTATTCTGACTCGAATTTATAACCTTATTTACTTGTCAAAACTGTCACATCATATGACAGTTATTGTTTATTTTACAAATTGTGACAGTCACTTGTCAAAAGTTTGACATAACCGATTAGAAAATCGGTTATCATCGAAGATCATGTCTAAGAAAAGCTTAGACATGACGTTTTTTTTGGATGTCTCCATCTATCACATGTACATTTCAGACAATTTTTTTTGTGTGGCGGTGTAATCAATTACTCTGGAAATAATGAACGTATAGAAAATTAAAAGAGGGTTTTGAAAACTGCAAAGTATCCTTTACAAGTAGTAGTGATTTTTTTTTATATTCGAAACAAAATTGTTGATTAAAAAAGAGGTAAAAAATTGCATAATTAGGAATATTTGCAAAACTTGCCAGAACTTTGCAAATAATGGATAGGCTAAGGATAATGACTGCAACTTTTCCACCTTAAAGTACCCCAAAGAAACCCTGATAGTTTTAAACCTAAGCTGTGATTATTCTTTAGTGCTCGGATAATGACTGACATTGTGGTTTGTACTAAATATCATTGTAAGGATCGATTTTTCACTTTTAGAAAATCATAGTAAGGATAGTGAAGTTTTGAATTTCTATGTTTTTGGTTCAACTTTAGAAACTTTTCATGTCCAAAATATTTCGAAAATGGTTCAATTAGTCTTAGAGATACTCTGAAAATTTCCCTGTAATACGGATCTAACAAATTTGAAAACGATTTAATATTTTCAAAAAATAGTGTTATTCACGGTTTTTTGAAAACATCGCACTTTTATTTTTTTAGCGATAGCCTTTAACACACTCACCTCAGCTTAGGCTTATTAAACGCAGAATTTAACAAGCTGTAATTCTATAAGAATAAAAAAAAGTAAATACTGTGGTACAAAAATCATCAAAATTTAACCCACGTGAGTATTTAAGTATCGTGACCCCGCTGACTGTATATCATCCTGCTTCAGTTTTATTATTTGCAGTTTTAGTGTATTCAATAATTGAAATACCAAAACACTTTCTTTTATATGTGCTTCCAATGCACGTATTTTAGTGATCACTTTTATCATTTTCATGATTATATCTCTGATGCACTTAATAATTTTTCTGGTTATGTTTTATATAAAAATATAGGTAAAAAGTGATAATTTACAAGCTTCCGTTTGAAAAACTTAGAATTGTCATTTAAAAGACATTGATGACGTCATATCCTGATCGCAGTTAACGCCATCTTTGTACGTTGCCATTCAAAACAGTGCAAAACAAATAAATATCTACCTACATTTTTTTTCTTCCAAAAATTTGTAGGTATATTGTGTTATATAATTTATTCCACACTTTTCTACACGCTGTATTAGATTAATTAAAGGGTTATTAAAATGTTTAATAAAATAATACACAATGGACTAGGTAGGCGCAATAGCATCAAGTAATTTATCTCTTTTAATAAATTAACCGTTTCAATTTAGATCACGTTATGTTACAAACTTGCCAGGATAATTACTAATTAGTTTTGGGGGTATAAATTGAACTTAATGTAAAGCAGTACACCTCACGCAATCTAACAAATAAGACGAATTTATTTCTCCTTCTCTACACCCACCAACTATGTCTATCGGTAATGAGGGCTGTGCTTTTGGCGGCTCTTACTTGAGCTTTCGTGTGATTTCCCAGGAGAAATAAAACTTTCTAAAACTACTCTATACCCGCTACCGTTTTAAGTAAGTAAGTTCCATTATGGAGTATAGATACGGGAGAACGTAATACCATTATCTGAAATGGAAAAGATAAATCGTTTTTTTTTCCTTTGGTCGGTGGTTTCAGACGATTACGGGAAATGATAATAATTGGTCGATATGTAGTATGTTTTACGAGTGATTGAGGTACGGATGTACCTATCTATATACGGGTATTAGTTAATGGTTTTTCTAATTAGTGCTTGTCTCTTCGTGAAAATCGAAATGAATTGTATTTATAAACGCAGAAGACTGAAGTTACGTTTTATTTTATGAAAGTAAATTATTGTAGGCGCGACAAATTACAGAGGACCACATTTTTTTTTTTTTTTGATTATATGTAAACACGAAATGGTATACTATGATATGTATTTTTTTTGATGTATAAGTCCGTTGGTCGTTTTTGCCCAGCACGTTTAGATTTTAAGTAAATTAAAGAAATATGACATAAAAGCTGGATAAGCAAAATCAAGAAAATAAATATTAAAATACGTACATACATATATAAGGTAAATAGATCATAAATACACAAAAAAATACAGCTTAACAACGAAATTCTATATTAACACTAGGCTAGCCTTATTTATAAAACCTAACCCAACCCAAAAAAAAATGAAGGATATTTATGTACTTATGCACTGGTTCAATTTTCTTTTATGCTATCATATCAACAATGTTATAGTAGAAAGCGTATTATTACTTTATTGAAAGAGAAAATCGACACGACGATCTTTGTTTCATCTAGGCAACTTTTTTTTATTTCTCTAGAAATTTCGTTTTGGGATCTACTAAACATTGTTTGTAAAATTTTGTTTTGAATTATTTTTGAACTACCCTTGAAAACAGTCGCTTTTTCCAAACGGTCGGTCTTTTGAGTAATAATGCAATTATTTTTAGAAACCGTTATATATAGGACAAATTCAATACGTTAGGCGTCTTTTGTACCAAAGAAAAAATAATAAACAACGTTTTTCACAAAATATTCTCATTTGAAAAGTAATTCATATAAAATAAAGGACACTGAACATGATAAGAGGAGAATACAAATTTGTATTCACACACAAGGACAGGATTTGCTAACTACTGTCTATCCATTAGTATACAAATAAGTGATCCCGACGATCCGATGCCGGGTTGTGCTTATTTCCAGCAATGGAATGGAAAGGTCCCACACCGCCTCCCCTTGCACAACGCCTTTCCTTGCACATATCATTTTTTTTAGCTAGTTATATTTGCTATACATAAGTCAACACGGGCCCATCCTATATATTTCACAGGAGGCAACACGTTTTTCTAGCATTGTGATACAACGCTGAAGAGCAAATTTTGAGCACCATTTAACCACATAAAAATTCAATATGGTGTCCGTAAGAAAATTATTTATGATGTTAATGGCATTAACCTCGACGAAAGCATCTTAAAAATGTGTCCAAACAATGTACTCACTAAAATATCAAGTCTAGTATTTAAAAGGGGTCTTTCTGGTTACGATTAAAAAAAAAATGTTTTTAAAAATTTTTTGTTTTTCATAGAAAGAATAGATTTCGTTTTGAAAATTTGTAGGTTTAAAATTTTTTTTCTTTTTAAAAATTTTATTTTTGACATGGATTTTTTTAAAAAAACATCAAAAATGACTACGGGCATGATTTTGGGCGACTGGATGATCTGAAAAAAAAAATAGAAAATGGCAAATTATTCCTTGTTGAAGTGGCTATAGCATGAACTAGAATATTATTTTTAGTTTTTCAAAAAATAATAAAATGGCGGCCATGTTTCGAAAAAAAAACAAGTTTTGAGGGTGGAAAATCAGCTGAAAATCGGAAAATTTTTTACCAATCAAAACGATTCCAGTTCATGCGATTGCCATAAATATACAATAACATATTCAAAAATTAGAGCAATTCCACAAGTATTTTTTTCTTAAATCGTGCCCGCAACACTAAAAAACATGGTTTCTAGAAAATCGCGTTTAAATTTTTGTTAAAGAAATAGACTAACACGTTGTGTAATAACAAGCGAGATGTATGTTATAGAAAGAGATCATAGTATAGAGTGAATCAGATCGAAGCAGATGTTAAAAACAGGTGGGGAGTCGAGATTATCGAAACACAGCCGAGCGTCGAAAAAAATGCTCTCTCACAGAGTCTCACTGTATACGCTTAAAAATAATTTTAGAATTAAGATATCGCTCTAAAACCTTTTGTATCATGTTTTTGAAGATATTTATTAGTAAAATCCGTACAAAAAAAAATTCTGAAAAAAGATTTTTTGAAAATTTGTAACCAGAAGGACCCCTTAAAAAGATTTAGGACATTCTCTAACTAATAAACTAATATTTTCAGTTTTTAGGAATTATATCGAAAACGATTTAAGATAAATTGAATTAAAAAAAATCGAAGAGGTAATAAAATCCTGTAAAACTTTCCACATTTAACCATCTTTCTATCCCCAACAATAGCCCAAGTTCCAATGCATATATAACCAATTTGGAACATGCATATATAACCAATTTGGGACAGATACATCAAGTTGAATTACAGATAAACTGAATTTGAAAAAAAAAAATCGAAGAAGTTCTAAAACCTTCTAAAGCTTTCCCCATTTATAACCATCTGTCTATCTTGACCAGAAGCCGAGATACCAATGCATGTATGGGACAAACTGTATTCTATTACGATAGAAATTAAAATATTGAAATAGTGTTCTCTTTTTATGATTTTTTGGAGGCTACGCAAGCTTGCGAACCTTAGCTCCAGCCGCCGCTGGATCTGAGATGTTTTTACTGTAGTTTTGTTATAAGGTGAGCTAACATACAGGGTGTCTACTTTTATTTATGTACATATCTATAAATTATTCATTTTTCAAAATAATCGATTAAACTTTTTTTTATTTAAATGGCAAAACTGCTTCTTCTGACCATACCGTCACTTATACTCGTAAGATTCTTCCCTATGGCCTGCTACAATTTTTATTATACCTCAAAAAATTCAATAGAACCATTCAGCAATTTTTTTTATTGGAAATCTGGATCCACAGGGTTAATCATGTCAATCATGTCATACAACGAACGGTAGCCAACTGACGCTTGTTGGATCTTGTTGCCAGATCCCCCCACCACAATTCCAGCACATAAAGCGTGGGCTGGCGCGTACAGTCTTGGGAAAAAATTCACTGACATTACTTTCGGGACAACCCCTGTAAATAAAAGTTGGTTAATCACCGATATGGTTAATCAAGGAAAAGTTATGCCTCCATGTGGCAGCAAATAACTTATTGAGTCGTGCAAGAAATTTTTACCGATCTATTAGGCAGATCGAAATCACATTCATTGCCGGGCGTCTGCAAAAACTAATCGACGAGAGGTCCCGAAGTGACGAGCCAATAAATTAATGTCTCATCTCGAATCACGTTATAAACAATTAACCAAACGGTCGTCTTTCGCGGGCAAAAAAGCCGAGGTGAAAAGAAAACATGCGCAGATGAATTAATAGTTACACGGACGGCAAACGAAAAAACGACGACGGCGGGCCGCATTTTGCCGCGCATTAATCAAAACGGACGGGGCCACGCAAAAAGCGGCCATTGTTTCTGCTTCAAATTGATTTGTTGCATGGATATCGTTAGGAAGCAAGGTTTCTTCGTCGAATGTTTCGAGGGTCGCAGCGAGATAGTGCCTTTATAGAATATATTAGATTATGATCTTAAAAAAATTCCGCGATTGGATTTTACATTCGTTGCTGTCGTGCCATAGCTGTAGCTATTTGCATCAATAACATTTCTGAATTATTTGATTTTCAATTCTATGTGTCATTTTGTTGCCCATAAAATATTGACTTATTTGTCCTTCCTTTATACCCGGTTGATTCATTAGTATTGATCAATTCTCTCGAAGTGCTTGGAATTTTCTAAACAAGTATGGAGAGTGGTGAGTAGACTGCAATAAAATATGCGGAATTCCAGGTCAGGACGTCAATTTGCATTATTTAATTACGTAAATCAAACGTCCCTAAACAGTATTTTGCTACGCTTGTTAAGAACGACTGAACACAGACGTCCCGGGAGTCCCGCTCCCCCACTCTTCACTTTTGCCGCCGCGGAATATGGGATACCCAAATGGCAAATTATATGGGCCGCTGCACGTACGGTGCAGGTGTGAAGTTGAAGGTGTTTGTTGATTGTTTATTCGGTTTTAGTTGTTTCGCTGTTGTGATCGTCGCGGTACGGAACCAATAAATAGCGATATTAAGCGAAACAGCTTTCTTATTAATTATGTCGCGGATTCCGTTCGCATATAAATTGCAAAATATAATCAAAAACTTTGAGGAATTTAAAACAGATGGAATATTCATACGTTGTCTACCGTGTAATAGGCGATATGCTTTTAAAGACGAATGGGATGCAAAAAGACATAATAATTCGAAAAAACATCAAGATAATGTACGGGGTGAAGTCAATACTGACGAGTTCTTATATGACTTGTGTTCTATGTTGTGTACGTGTGGATTGTCGTGGAGACTAGTAGATAATGCGTGTTTTAGAAATTTTTGTTCAAAATACATGCCAGATTGGCCTTTGCCTAGTAGCCAGACATTGCGCACTCGGTACCTCCCCAAGAAGTATTAGAGAAGACGTACGCAATCAATATATTTGGGTCACTGTTGATGAAACCGTGGATTTTCGTGGTCACAAGGTAGTGAATGTTCTGCTCCGTGTGTTAAAAGTGAATAATAGTACCCCGTCAATATTAATCGCAGGTAAACGTGTATTACAATACTACGGCTGAAACGATTGATGTATTGGTGACGGATGCTGGATCGGATGCAATGTGTGTGTTGACAACGACAATTTACTGGTGTTTGTCACAGATGTGGCCGCATATATGCGAAAAGCAGCTGAGCGTCTTAAACGCATATATAAAAATATGATCCACGTGACGTGTTTAGCGCATGCCTTACATCTTGTCGCTGGTGAAATTGCAAAACAATACCCTATAATGGACCGACTAATTTGGAACACAAAACAAATATTTGTAAAGTCAGGGTCACGAAAACACAAATTTAAAGAGCACCTACTCGATATACCTCTACCACCTTCACCGGTACGTACACGATGGTGCACGTGGCTGCAAGCTGTACGGTATTTTGCCACCCACTTCGAAATTGTGAAGGAATTCATCATACAACTAAATCCCTTAGAATCTAAAGCTATACGACTTAGCCAAAATGCATTTAATACACCGGATATTCACACAGATTTAAACATTATAAACCAGAAGTTTAACTATTTAATTCAAGCAACCACAAGGTTAGAAAATTCAACATTATCCTGTGAAGAAGCTTTAACTATAATAAGTGATGTTGAAAGTACAATGACTAATTTAATAGATCGTAAAGGTGTCGAAATTGAAAACAAACTGGAAACTGTGTTAAATAGAAATCCCGGTTACCAAACAATACGTAATTTTTACACAAATAGGCAGAATGTTGTTACGTCGAATACTTAAAATTTGCACCATTGACTTCTGTAGATGCTGGGCGATCGTTTTATATAAATATATGTACCGACCTAATCGGTCACACCTAAGTGCGGTGAATGCAGAACGCATTTTAGTGACTATGATGTATGCCCATGCTGTGCAAGAATGTCCTCTTACAATTAGTGATGACGGTGATACGACCTTTCAATAGACAATAACTGTTTGGGTAAGTGTCTCTATCATATTTTAATTTTGTACTGGTTTCCTGAGTTCTGTCCTGATTTACCTCGAGCTTATTGCACCCTAGTGGTGAGGTACAGGTTATATCGAGCCATCCAAAAAAAAAAACGTTATCAAAGTTGGCCGAGTAAAAAATACGTATTTCTATTCTATCTTAAAATAACCTTATTTAATTGTCAAAGCTGTCACCTTATATGACATCCATTATTTATTTTACAGTTGTGACAGTCACTTGTAAAAAGTTTGAGATAACCGAAAAGCTTCGACATTCGCCGAGTTCGCA